>OZ025210.1:11689331-12071831 GCA_964019055.1 Anthopleura xanthogrammica
AGAGAAAAATGGAGGGAGAAGGAGGATGAAAAAGGTAGGTGGGTAATAGGGAGAGGGAGATTAACATTTGAAGGGGAGTAGGGCAGTAGGGTTGGGTAGGGTTGGGTAGGGTTGGGTAGGGTTGGGTAGGGTAGGGTAGGGTAGGGTAGGGTTGGGTAGGGTAGGGTAGGGTTGGGTAGGGTTGGGTAGGGTTGGGTAGGGTTGGTTAGGGTTAGGTAAGGTGAGGTGGATTGTCAATACAAGGGCAGTAGGGTTGGGTGGATTGTTAATACAAGGGCAGTAGGGTTGGGTGGATTGTTAATACAAGGGCAGTAGGGTTGGGTGGATTGTTAATACAAGGGCAGTAGGGTTGGATGGATTGTCAATACAAGGGCAGTAGGGTTGGGTGGATTGTCAATACCAGGGCAGTAGGGTTGGGTGGATTGTTAATACAAGGGCAGTAGGGTTGGGTGGATTGTTAATACAAGGGCAGTAGGGTTGGGAGGATTGTTATTACAGGGGCAGTAGGGGTAGGCAGTTCATTAATATATGGCAAGAGTACAGTAAATGTAAGGTGTAAAGAATATAATTATTAAATCCACCAACCTTCATTTGTAATACGGTCAGAATCACAAATGTATAACTCCTGCAACTGCGGCATTCCTTTTGCAAGGTATCTTATCCCAGTGTTAGTAATGCAGCAACAATCATCCAGATACAAGATTGTCAGTTCCTTGAGATGTTTTGAAATGCTTCTCATGCTGCTATCAGTCAGTTTCTTGGCTGACAAAGACAACGACCTCAACTGCCCTAGATTTTTCACCATATTGTTTAGAACAGTATGTGTAAATTCACAAATACCAAATTCTAGTATCTTTAAATTCTTTAGCTGCGAGCAAAACCAGACAAGCCCTTCAAATTGCATTGCTTCGTTATAAGTGACAATTGTGAGTGATTCGACATTAGGCAATTTTTTGACCAATGACATTGCAGTTTGGACACCCAAATTTTCCAATGAACCCATATCTAGCTTTTTCAAGTTCGGCAGCTCTTCTTCAAACTGGACAAGGCAAGAATCTGTTATTCCTCCAATGTAGCTCTCCACGTCTAGCTTTATGCATTCCAAATCTTTGAGCTTAGCTATTTCTTTAAATGTGTATTCCAAGTCAGTGAAATGATCAAAAAATTCCAAATCACTACCACCGAAAGCAAAATGCTTGATTTTAGGAAGCTCTGTTGCGATCTCTCGGACTGTATCATGACCAACAAATGGGACTTCCCTTATATCAAATAGTTCCAAGTTTGGTAGACTCATAGATAGGGAGTGCACTTCTTCACTATCCAGATCTCTACAATCTCTAAGGTTCAACTTCTTGAGGTTCTTGAGCTTGCAAATGTGACCTAATCCACACCTAGAGACCCATTCACATCCATCCAGCAGCAGGCAATTAAGATTAGGACAAGAATTAGAAATAATCTTCAAGCAATGATTGTCCAAATTTCCACAGTTAGACAAATCGAGGAACTCGAGGTTCTGTAGATACTCAGTCAACCTTCTGAACCCTGCAAAATATAATTTACTGCAGCTTTTCAACGACAAACTCTTAAGGTTTCTCAAGGAAGACACGAATAAGTGGTCTTTGGTGAGTTTATCTGTGACTTGCTTGCATTCTCGAAAAAATAAATGCTGTAGACTTGACAATGTTGGGATTTTTCTCTGCAGAAAACCTTCGCTGACCTGAGGACAACCTCGGAAGTAGAAATAAGTTAAACCGGGAACCTTCGAAAATAGCCAGTCTAAATCTTGTTCTGTGGCTCGTGTACACAGCACTCGAGTTATTTTACGTCTTTTTAGGCTTTCAAAAAGACTTTCTGAAGCGTTTAGAGGCAAAATAACAGTCAACTCTTTCCAAAAACATGGCAGGTACAAAATCTCTCTCCAGTACCGACAAACTTGAGCTACATTTTGCTTCTCTGGGACAGTTAAATACGAAAATACATTAACAGCGACGTCTGCAATCAAGGGACCTTGTTGGAATGATAAAACACTCTCCATAATATGGTAAAATTGGACGTTTTTCGAGGATCAAGAGACCGTTTCAAGTGAAGACACCATCACGTAGGCCGCGGTAGATTATGTCAGGTGGGTATCCTGTGTTGGGATAAACGAGAGGGAATGGGGAAAGGAAGGGAAGTGTACGGTCTTCTGTCTGTCTGTCTGTCTCACTGGAGGGCACTCATTTAGGAACTCACTGATGACTTGATAAGAGAATTGGATGCTAACAGATGTTTGCCCAACTTTAAAAGAATTATTCCATCCATCATTTCTTTCATTCATCCATCTTTTCATCGTTTCATTCATTCGTTCATCCATTATTTTGAAAATGCAAACAATACAACGATCCTGTCTTGTATGACTTGTACTGTCGGATCCGGTGTTGATGTTTGGTTAAATAGCTAGGATAATTCACATTGGTTTTATAAGTGTAGAAGAAGAAAAAAGGGAATGACGAAATGGAAAATGAGACATCATCATCCATCCATCATTTCATTCATCCATTATTTCATTCATCCATCGATCATTTCATCCCTCTATGCACCCATGCGTTCATTCATCCATTCGTAGTTCAATTCTTCCTTCCTTTTCTTTCCCTCGTTTAATTCCAGTTCCTTCATCCACGGCATACGTTTGACCCTTTCGTTTATTCATTCATATTTTTATTATTCCTTCCTTCTTTCTTATATTTCTTACATATCATTTAAACATAAGAACACATAAGACTACGAATTAACCATACAGGGGCGGATCCGGGGGAGGGGTGCAGGGGGTGCGCTCCCCCTTAGAGCAACTTTGTCCCCCTTATTTTGAACTATACCCAATACGAAATGTTTTCTTTCCTTGATTCTGAGGGTTGCATCCTCTGGAGCTGACTTTGTGCCCTGCACCCCTCCCTGAACAAAATCCTGGATCCTCCCCTGCCATAATCAATTCAAAGAATACGGGCGTGCCGGGCCAGTGGCGTGCGTCCGAGTGTTAATTTTATTGGATGATCAGAATCCCCACGTCGTGAATGGTTCTTTACTATCGTCCATTTTGCACCTTAACCGTGTAGTGGGCCTGCACAGCGTGGTGCCAATAAACTAGATTATTACAAAACCGCGCTACATGTCAAACGATCTAATAACTCGACATTTCGGCAACACTGCCTTCTTCCATATCTAATATTTCCACACCAGTTACGCACAAATCTTTATACAAAATATTTCATTCTATTTCTTCTGAATAATATCTTCTATAAATTTATAGAACTTTCTATATTTTACTCTATTTATTTCAGTGGTTTTTGTTAAAGATATCATTCCTTAATAGCCAGAGTTGAATAGCATCCTTGTCCTTGATGAACCTTTTTCTACATTGTTGAGAACACGACGAGAAGAGTAATGGCAAGTTCTTGACCTTGAATACTTCGTCCACAGGTTTAATGACACGGAGACCTTGACCAAGTAGAATACCTCCACAGCAGTCACACCTATAGGGACTATAATACAAAATAGGAAAAGGTTATCAGAGGATGAACTAGGGAGGGGGTCGAGGAGCGTTGCGACTGCTTCCTTTATTCCTTCCCGTCTATCTCCCTCTCTGGATGGCGCAGGACAGGTTTTCGAGCTGATTTCGTGCGAACCAATACATTAAGCCGCCGATAAAGGCTGACATTTTTTATCGCACTGGAAACGCTATTTCGTTGTTGTTTTTTCAGCAAAGTATTGCAACGTCTATCATATGCAGAAAGTTTCTGGGTCAAAATCAACATCAAATCCTGTTTGGCTAGTCTGAATAGGATTATTGCATTGCGAGTGAACATGGGTGATAGACGCTGCAACTTTTAGTTTTAGCTATTTTTAGGCGTGCAATTCTCAAAATGTTGTAAAGAAAAGTTCAAACTTTTTGATTTTCTGCAACATTTTTTTTTCGTTGCGAGACCTCGTTGCCGTCAATGTCGCGGGGCATGATACACGCTGAAATTGTGTCTCCAGCAACAAAAGAATTGCAGCGTGTATCGGCAGCTTTAGGCATAATATCAATATATTTTTAATAAGTTTTAACATAGACAAACAATGCTACTGGGATGCCTGTGTTTTTTTATACCAACCTTTTCAGAAAGGATTTGATTGAATCTGGCAACAAAGCCATCTTCAGGCTGTTCTGTTTTGTTCTGTTTACAACTAGTGCACACAGATCCATCAACCTCTGCAGAATTTTAATGAACAAGAACGCAATGAGTCAAGTGCAAGTCAAAATGAGACATCAAATAAATATTTGCAAATGTCTACTTCCCTACTTCACTACCTTTTCCTC
Organism: Anthopleura xanthogrammica; assembly: GCA_964019055.1. Classification (NCBI taxonomy): domain Eukaryota; kingdom Metazoa; phylum Cnidaria; class Anthozoa; order Actiniaria; family Actiniidae; genus Anthopleura; species Anthopleura xanthogrammica. The sequence goes on from OZ025210.1 coordinate 11,693,668, forward strand.
CCCCTTCGACCTTTGTCCCGCCTTTTCCTCGTCCTATCCAACATCCGCTCGCTTCTTCCCTTCCTTTTCCTCTTTTTCTCTTTCTCGCTTCATCCCTATTTACTCCCTCCTTTCTCCTCTTTTTTTCTTCCATCCCTCCATCTATCCTTTCTTTCCTCCTTTCCATCTTCCTTCCTTCTCTAGCTCCTCCTGCCTTCCTTCGTTTCATCCCTTATTCACTTCCTCCTTTCGTCCCTCCACGCATCCTTTCTTCCCTCCTATCTATCTTCCTTCTAGCTAGCTCCTGCCTTCCCTCCCTCTCCGCCATCTTCCAATACACCCCCTCTCCTGAAGGAATAGCCAAAGACCTTTACCTGCGGTTGATTGCTTGCTGTCTCTCTCCAGAACAATGGATGGATAAAATTATTCGAGATTCTCAAATACTTCAGGCTTAAATAAAGAATATTAGCAGGCAGCGCTCTGATCTGGTTTCCTTCGAGGCTCAGCTCGCGTAAATTCCTAAAATAAATCAACAAAATTCTTCATTCTTGCTATTCGAATGAATAGACTAGCGACAAAAGACAAGGCCTGACAATAGACCAATTTCGAGATGCGCGAGCACTTTCAAAAATATCGCAGGCGCAGACATGAAAAAGAGGCATTTTGGGGTAGTGTCAATAGCGCGCGTGATCTTGCCCGAAAATGCCTCTTTTTCATGTCTGCGCCTGCGATATTTTTGAAAGCGCTCGTGCATCTCTCGAAAAGGGTCTATTGCAACCCGAACCTCCACAATACGGTTACCTCATACTTACAATCTAAACCTCCACAATACGGTCACCTTAACCACAATCCACCGAACCTCCGTAATACGACCATAATATGGTCACATAATTAAATAGGGAACGCCCGCAATAGAGTCATATTATCACAATCTGAACCTCAGTAATACGACCATAATATGGTCACATAAAAAACGAACCTCCATAATACGGTCATCTAATCACAATCCACACCTTCGTAATACGGTCAACTAAGAAATACCTTAAACTTCCGATCTCCGTAGGAACAAATGATATTCGATTGTACGAGAGGTCGAGTACTTCCAGGTCTGTTAGCTCAAACAAGCTGCAGAAAGATAAAAAAAAAAGCATGGATAAAAAGAGAGAATACCTAAGGACATTCATGGACATTATTCACGCGCTTTCTTTCTACGCATGACTTTGGTGCGCGCGCTCGTCGTGATGACGTCATTCGAATGGTTTGACGTGCAAAACATCAAGAAAACAAATTTTTCACTTCAGCCTTAAAAAATAGGTAAAGCGTCCTTATTTTACGTAGGGAGCTTGTAATGGTCATTGACTAATAAATTTGAGGCCAACGGTGCGCTCATTTTACCCCCCCCCCCCCCCTCTCCATCAGTGCTACGTTTTACGGGTAGCTAAACGGAAAGGAAAAAAGTCAAAAAAAGGATGAGAGGTCACTGGGAATCGAACTCGGACCCCTTGCACCGAAGGCCGCGCACTAACCGACTGTGCCATGTCGCATTGATTAGAGACGAGCGCTCTCACTGCTATAATATGCCACCCATGCTTCCCTGACACAACGCCTGATACATACCAAGATGGTATTGAAGTGACGAGACTGAAAGACATGTCCAAGACTTTAAGATACTTGAGAGAACTTATTCCTGTAAAACAAATACAAAATTAATCCCATCAAAATGATTTAAGTTGTGTAAAGGGGGAGGGAGGGTGTAGAGGGGAGAGGTAGCCTGCGTAACCGAAGGCCGCTACGCAGGCTAGGGGAGGGGTGGAAGTGTAGACACATTGACAGGGAGTGAAGTGAAGTACACGCTCTCTTACCATGTGGTATTTCTTTAATCGGGTTATTGCGTAGCTTTAGTGACACCAACAGCCTCAAGTCCAAAATCTCTGGCGGAAAGACCTGGCACAAAGAAGTATGATTGTTCATTGATTAATGAAGAAATATAAATGTGCGCATGTCCTGTGTGCAGTCAAGAAGCATGTTGGACGTGGGGATTGGCAGAATATGAGAGAAGTGTTGGGAGAAGACTACGCAGTTTGCGGTTTTTATCAATTTTAGGCCGTGGTAATCGGTAAAAAAAAATATTCTAAGTGTTCTGTGAGTGTTGCGTTATATTTACGGTTTTTTAGTTTTTTCTGTGCGTTTTTTGCGGTATTCAAACTCCCCTTACGCCCCCCTCATGTGGTGATTGACAGAACACGAGAGAAGTGTTAGGAGAAAGCATGATGCATATACAAATAAGAATAACCCTTATTTTTGGGAATAACAAAATAAAAAGTGCACACGCGTTTCGTATGCTCTCTTACAAAGCACGCGACCAAACTAATCAGAAAGCGAGTTTTATTACAGTTATTTCATAAATTACTTGGGAATCTACTAGGTGGTGTGCTTCTCAACACTTCTCTAAAGCTGTGTAACTGCACACAGCACACACATGCGTTTTTATTGAAACAGCAAATGTGGGAGATGATTAATTATAACTCTTATAATAGCTATTCTATAATATTTATACAATACTCCAGTTTCACATTCGATGGAAACCGCTGTTTTTGAAGACCACAGACTCATTTGTACAGGCTTAGCCTCGCTTATAAGTCAGCTATTCAACAAACATCATTAAAAGTCTGTGGGATTTCAAAACATTGGTATTGTTCAACTTACACATTCTTTACATTACGGTTGACTTATGCAAATCATTAGCAACAGCCAACTGTAATGTAAAGAATGTGCAAGTTGAATAATACCAATCCCACGGACTTTTAATGGTGCCTTTGAATAGATGACTTATAAACGAGGCTAAGCCTGTACAAATGAGTCTGTGGTCTTCAAAAACAGCGGTTTCCATCGAATGTGAAACTGGAGTATTAGAAACAAAGAAAAACAAAAAAAAAATAGAATTCTTATAAAAATGTACTCACCCAGAAGTCATTGAATGATGCAATGAGATGAGTGATGTGGTCTGACATCTGTACCAAGGTAGGCAGTCTACTTAGAAATTGAGCCTGAAATGACATGGTTTATTAACATTGATTGCAAACTCTTCAAAACAATCACATTTTTGCCTGGATCAGCACAAGGGTGAAAGAGGGACTCCAATCCCCCCTGATTTCCACCTGTAAATTGACTTACCTTGATATTGAGTGTTGTCGACCGTGTCATCAGTGTGTTTAGTATGACAGCTTCCAGGGGGGACACTTGCATTTGGTAGTCTGCCATAGTCACTATGAAATAAAAATGATAATTATGGACACCCTGAAACAAACTTTAGCCTGATAAAAATCAAAGATCGAATATAGAAATTAGTATTTTGAATTCTGCTATATGCTATAGAAATATGTGTCACTGAATCAGAATACATTAAATGTGGTGTCATATTTTTATGCGTCATGCTGTAAGGGACTTACCAAAGGGTGATGCAGTTCTTGGGATTCCTTCACCCTGAAAGTATGCTGGGGCTGAGCTGGGAAGAAGTAAATCTGAATGTGGGAATGCAGCCATTTTTGGCCTGAAAATGAGAAAATTTCAAATTCATAAATAAAAATTTACTAAAAAATGAATTAATGAATGAAGGAAAGAATGAACAAGAGCAGAGGAATAGAAGGTTGGTTTGGTGGATGGATGGATGAAATGAAGGGATGGATGGTTGGATTACAGGGTGCATACAAGGGATGGATTGGTGGAGATGAATGGATGGATAAATGGATGCTGATGGATGGATGGGTGATGAATGAATGGATGGATGAGATGAATGGATGGATGGTTGAGATAGATGAATGGATGGACAAATAAATGGATGGATGGGTCAATAAATGAATGAATAAATGGATGGAAGGATGGATGGACAGACAGATGGATCAAGTTATGGGTAAAATAATAATAATTTTTTTTAACTATTAATTTATTCATCTTCAAAGTCACATACCTTTCCAATGACCATGCTTTTCCCCTTTCCATCAAAGTAGGTCTCTCCAAAACCAAAGAAACCTCAGACCCTTCATCACCTTCCTTCACACAGACACCACCCTCTATATCTTCTCTGAAGTTTATTCTCAACTTCTTTGTCCTAACCTCATGGTCCTTTTCACCATATGCTTGCTCTTGGAGCCTTTCGCCAGCAGAACTGACCTCGTGTGCCGCTACAGACTGGCCTGTAGTTTTGACCTCTGGTCCTTCATACTGTAATATTTGCTTCTTGATATCAAGGTCATCGAATTTTGTATCTGTTTTTTCGTATTTATTAGCTAGATCGTCCTCTGACGCCTTCTGGTCGATAGGGGGTAGGAGTTTTTGTCTTGATGGGATGGTCCGTTTGGACACTGCTGGGGTGACTGGGGTCATTTTTGCTACCTTTTCGGCATAGATTGAATAACCAGACTCTGCTGTAACATCTGTCTTTTCCATCTCGGCAACTGGGACTCTCATCTCTGCAAAATAAGAGAGCAGAATTGTTTGGTATGGGGCTTCGATGCTAAGTTCCTAGTTCTGGCCAGGATGATGTCTAGAATGGATGGGTGGACTCGTTGTGCATGTGTGTGTGTGTGTGCGTAGTGCAGAAGGGGGGAGGGGGGGGGGGGGATAACTGGCATATTAATTTAATCCAAAAGTCACATCTTACCAATTGAGAGTTGACGAGGAGGGACCCTTGGAGTAACATAAGGGACATCTACAGAACCTGGAAAAATAAATAAATGAATAAATAAGCAATGTATCACCAAGAAAAAACTTGTAAAATACTGTATTGTTTGAAGCTTTTTCACATTAATAGCTGTTTTGTCTTGCTTTGTACATTTTTATTCTACGTATAAAACAAGCCTTGGGATTCAAATGAAGGTGTAAGAAGCTGTAATGAATAGCCTTGTAAATCTTAATACAGTACAAAAATGCCGAGATTTTCGATTCACTGAGCTAAGTTTCTTTGTAACTCAAACTTGGATATATACTTAAAATTAAAATAGCTGTTTTTTGGGAGAAATAAGGATATAAATTATTGAAATGTAGAAAACTTACTATCAATCTCTAGGCTGTGTATATTTGACTGATGGGGTCGGTTAGCCGCGAACCAGCTCGTTAACTTCTCATAATTCTGATCAGATATCATTATCTCCTGGTTTTCTTCAGCAACACGAGAAGGAACTCGCCGAACGAAATTTTTCAGTGTAAAAGCTGGCGGAGGTCTATCGTAGGAGTCACTTAAAACTTCAGGAAGCTCTCGAATTTTTCTTGGTTGTCTAGCTGGAAGAGGAGCGGGTCCACGAGGACGATAAGGTTGAACAACAGAAGTGTCTGGTAAAGGGACGTCGCCTGAGTAAAGTCTTTCTGGAAATTGCTTGTGTTTGGAGCGCGATAGAGAGGGGATAATGGGTGATTTTGAGGCACTTTTTTGTATAACATCTTCGTAGATCCTTTGTGGAGGTGGCGAAGGGGAGTTTGGTAAATTTGGTAGTGGTTTTGGTGGTAAAGGACGGCGTAAAAGTGGCATAGCTTGTTGACGTCTTGTGGTCGCCGCCATCTTGGCTTGGAGAATGATTATGTACAGTGTTACCATGACAACTTGAGAAGCACTCACCACAGGTAACCCAAATATATGTATAACTTTCCGTTAATTTATTTCTCTTTAAAAAAAATTAAATTAGAATAGGAAATGGTAAACCTTCTCTTCGCATATTCCAGAAAGCTCTCTTTGTCTCTTTAATTTTTGTTATTACTTTGTTGTTGCTTTATTGTAGCAATGTAAATTACCTTTTGTCACATTTACGCAAGTCACTTTTGAATATAACAAACTTTTAAGACTCAGAAAATTAATGAAATAAAATGATAAAATGATCTAGAGGAAGATAGCATTCTCTTAGAGGAAGTAATGTTTCTTTACCGAAAGTAAAACTTTACCGGAAATAAAATGTCCCAAACGGAAGTATTTAGTTGAATCCAGCTCGTGATAGAATGGTGACTAATCAGCTAATCAACAACGCGTGAGTTTAGTGATACAAAGTTCAATGTTTATTGGCAGGTATCCCTTGAATACTCTGGAAAATACGGCCTAAAAACACGCTAGAATGTCTTCTCCTAAAGCATCTAAGGCTGATAATACACAAAGGAAGCGTAAAAGAAAGAGTTCTTCCAGCGAAAGCGAAGAAAATGGCCCTTCAAAGAGAAAACAAAGGCCCTTGGTAAGACATTGTGAGCCAACTTTACATCTACGTGTACAAAAAGCCTAGCAAACCTTTGTCTGAAAAACCCTCGAAAAAAATACTCAAGAGGCAAAAAATAAACTCTATCCTTTACTTATGTGTTAACCTAATACCATACCTCCAATTCAACTTAAATCAGAGTTTCTATATTGTGTTTTAGAGTTTTTTTGAGGAGGAAGAAAAACGTGTCTGAATGAAAAATTCTGACGCACGTTTGCAAAACGCGTGGAGCTTTTTGCTTTGCAAAAAAAAAACATAAAAAAAAAAACATTTTTAATTACGTTTTTCTGATAATTTAAGTGTCATTAGTTAAAGAAACTATTCTTATTCCGTTTTTTAGATACACCATCCAAATTCCTAGAAATTTTTAGCTCAAATATTTTGCTGTGGTGCGAGTCGAGTTTGAAGTGATTTTCGAATTCCAAGATTTCGAATCTCGTTTTCGAATCTGATTTTTTAATTCTTATTCCTTAGTTTTTAGTACCGTTTTCCTTTTGTTTTAATGGCTTTGTTTTAATCATTGTGTACAGGCGTCCCGTGAACCAGCCGTGTATTTCCATCCTGAAAATAATTCAGCAGATTTGAGTGATTTTGAACCAATTTCTCTAGAAGATGCAAAAAATGGAAAAGGTAGGCAATAAAGCTTAAATCATTTTTCAAATCTTGCAAAAACAGGAAGTTTATTTGGTAAATTTTAAGCTTCAGAATGTTGAAAATAAAGTATTTCGTAATAACTTTATAACAATAGTAAATTTGCATATCAACTGAGTTGACATCTTTGTAGTAATTTTTCAGCTGATTCATTATTTAAGACACAAATAAATACAAATTTGAATATAATTTTTCTTGTTATTTTTGTAGCTACCAGACCGATTCGAGTCTATGCAGATGGAATTTATGATTTGTTCCATTTCGGCCATGCGAGATCTCTTATGCAAGCCAAACAATGCTTCAAAACACCAGTCTATCTAATGGTTGGAGGTAGGATTAGTATTCTAATCTATTATTTATTAATTTGAAAATACAGACATTTTAGAGTGATTTCATAAAAATTTACCTAGTATACTGCAAATTTTATGCATGGCGAAATGTAATGTGTTTTGCAGACCTTATTTAAAAAGTATAGGAAAATAGTTTTTATGCCAATTTGCCAAGCAAAATACTAAAATAAATAAAGGAATGAATAGGAATGGGATTTACATGTAGCATTTGTCCCAAAGAGTGGTTCTTTTTTCAATGAATCCCCCCAAAAGATTATTTTTGTTGAGGGTGAAAAATTGAAAAACCAGGAGAGCGGAAAAACTTTGAGACATAGGAGAGAACCAACAGAAGCAACTCTACTCTCATGTTGACCAACTTCGGCTGTTATATCATATCAACAGGGTGGCACTGGGGGTTTTGTGTAATTTGTGATTGATACCCCCCCCCCCCCCCTCCCGTACCTACCTGCATTATGGGACAATCACCAACAAGCCTTAATGTCCGTGCTTTGTGAATTAAAGTCTTAAAAGATCAAATCAGGAGTTCATTTTTAAAGAGGGAGGAAAACTGGAAAATCCGGAGAATAACCCTTGAAGCACAGGAAAGAACTAACAAACAATTTTACTCACATGCAACACTGAGCCTAGAAGGACTTGAACCTGGGTTGCATTGGTGAGAGGTGACACATTAGCAGCACACGCCACCCATGTTACAGACGATGATAGAGGCAAGCACAAACACCATTATGCCCTGTAAAAGTTCAAATCAGGTTTGAGACATAATATTATCGTAATTTTTTTTGTACTTTGTACTTTGTACTTTGTCGTGTTTATTCTGATTTGTTACGTACTGTATGTCCAAAGTTCAAAGTAAAATTTTTGACCTCCAAGACACACTAGGTGATATTATGTTTGCAAGCATACAGTGTATATTTGAAATGAAAGCCATATTAAATTAATATTTTTTATTCAGACATGCATATAAATTTTGGGTTTCTTCTCTTTAAGGTATCAGGATATGATTAGGACCCCTATACGCGCTACCTCAAATTTCGCACAGGCTTTACAATATTTTGTCATAAAAGTATACATTTTCTGAAAGCTAAATATATGAAGTTTTCGAATATCTATTTATAATTGTCTGCTTTGGAACACAAAAAAAGTTATTGGGTTCAAAGTGACATTCTACCTCACTTCATTCGACGACTTCCTGCAGGGTCAGAATTTCCGCTATGTCGATCAAAATTACATTAGCATACTCTGTGGATAATGAGCTTCAAAACGGTGTCTCAGATTTTTGATATCTTTTTTAGACCGTCCGCAATGACGCGTTAAATCCGGAAGTTTGAAATTTCGGTGGTTATGATTGCAAAATAGACAATATCTTTTGAATGAAAAAACATTTCAAAAATCTGAGACACCGTTTTTTAGATCGTATTGTTATTTATCCTAATCCAAAGTTTCAGTTTGATCCAATGTAATCCGAAGGAGCTAGAATGTTTTCAAAACGATATTTTGGTCACTCAAAAACTGCGAAAAAAGCCAATAACTTTTTAAGTGTCTTAAAACAGAAAACTCCATATTGATTTTTAAAAACTACGTTTATTTAGCTTTCAGAAAATGTATACTTTTATATAATAATATTGAAAAGGAAGCGAGAAATTTGGCTCGCGCGTAAAGTAATCTCGAAGGCCTCAAACGTATCCTGATACCTTAATTCACCATGGGCTTGTGGGCCTCTAAAATGTATAAAGTTTTTAAAATTCTTCTAATTTGTAATATTTCAGTATGCAGTGATGAATTGACACACAAATTAAAAGGTTTCACAGTAATGACAGATGAAGAAAGATACCAGTCATTACAGCACAGTCGATATGTTGACGAGGTGATCATGGACGCGCCATGGTTGATTTCCAAGGAATTTTTAGATTTACATAAGGTAATAAAGATCCTGTCACTTACATAACTTAAGGTGCATTAATTTTAGCAAAGACCCTGTTGGGGGTCTATCGGACCATACACTGTATCACTATAATTCTGACTCAGGACAGTATATGTGCCGATGGAAATGCATATTGATATTGGCGCAATATAAGTCAATAAATAGAGATTATCACATGTTAAGAGCCTGATATCGTTTTTATTCACGAGTTTCCCATTCATATCGCGAACAAGCGAGTCCGCGAGCGAGTAAGGGATATGTTACGGAAGATGAGTGAATAAAAATGATATCAGCTCTTAACATGTAATAATTTGTTTATTACACATTTAGGGTCGATTAAATGTTATTATATATCGCGAGATTTTATTGGACAGTTTACCGTGAAGTGATATCGTATCACTTCACTGATATGGTTTTTATTCACGGCTTTATTGCACGGATATCGATACTAAATGTGTAATAAATATTATCATCATCATCATCATTATTATCATTAGTTATTATTATTATCCTTATCCCCAAATTTTTTTACATTTCCACATTATACCCCTAAAACTATTTTGCCTGCTATCCCTTATCCTTAAGAAATATTTTGTCTGTTATCATCCACTATCCCTAAAACTGTTTTGCTAAGGAGGTACCCTTTACTCACATGTGCTAAAGCTGCCGAGTCCAGGAATTGATTCCGAGACCCCAGAGATAAAAAGCAAGACAGAGCACAACCCTTGATTCCCTTAAGAATATGTTTTCAGAGTATTATCAGAGCTTAAATTAACAGCTGGTCATTGGACAATGTCCAGCCAGAATTGGAACTTATCAGGTCAAATATTTGCCTTGTCAGTGATTTTGACCACTATAATTGAGCCAGAAACTGGGTATGACCAAGCTAAAACTAACTTGGCCAGTGATCATGACTGGCGACGGACCATGTATTTGTATTGATAAAAACACTATTTGAACAAAATTAATATTTTTGTTCAAAGATAGACTTTGTTGCTCATGACGACATCCCTTACAAAAGTGCTGGTGCAGAAGATATCTACAAGGATATCAAAGCCATGGGCAAGTTTGTAGCAACCCAGCGTACAGAAGGAATATCTACGTCTGATATCATTGCTCGTCTTGTAAAGGATTATGATGTGTATTTAAGAAGAAATTTAGCCAGGGGATACACGGCGAAGGAACTGAATGTTGGATTTATGAAGGTTTGTTAAACATATTGCATGTTTTTTGTACTAAATTAGACCCCTTTCAGCAAGTCACAATGCAGCTCAATAGACCACTTTCATAACTAGCGGATTTTTTTCAAATAAACAAATATTTTAAAGTTTTAGCACTGTTATATCAAAGAACCTCCTGAAATAGGCATGTTTGGAAGGTTTTGATGCTCTGGCTAAAATTGCAATGAAGTTATGCTCAATGAAAAATGTAGAAATTTGTATGTAATTTTCTGTTGAGGCCTTTGTTGCCTCATTTTGGTGTTTTTCTGATTTTTCAAATTCTTCTAGCTTTTTGCAAATTTAATCGTTTATTTCTCAAAATTTCACAAGTTATTGGTATACAGAATGCCTATCCTATGATAGCTTTCTTTTTCTTGAAACATCAATTTTAAATATTATGATAATTAGTGGCGGCCATTTATGAAAGTCGTCTATATAGAGGACAAAACAAAACTTAGGTTCCAATCCTCAGGAGGTTAGAATTCTTTTGTTTTTTCGTCCAAATTGAGCTGCTTTGATGTCACATACATTCTATTGAATAATGGCATGATGAAGGGGAAAGGTGTTCATAACTTGCACGCAATAGTTCAGGGCTCAAAATAAAGGCCAGTTAATGTTCAATGTCTGGCCAAATTTGGTACTTGACTTGTCAAATACAGTTTTGAATGGAAATGTTGACCAGTTACATGTGCATACCTAAAAAAATGAATATTGAAATATCATATGCCGGACATCTTGACCATCGCATGACTGGCCCTTAGTTTGAGTCCTGTAGTTAATAAATGTTACAGTAAGTACAATTTAGCATCCTTATTTTTTACTGTTTAATAAAATATGCCGTGATAATTTCTAAATAATCCCTATTTTCATTGATTAAAGATGTTTCAAATTATTTCCCATTTCATTCTTATCCTATTTCCATTTTTTCACTTTCCCTTTAGAGTTTATGTTTCTCATAAAGTGTACATGTATCTTGTTTGCAGTATATGTACCAGCCTCAGCTGAACTAGACCACCTTTCTAAATATTGCTCATAAATAAATAAAATAAAATAAATTATTTAGTGTGATTTTTCAGATTTCAAATTTTTTTTCAGACGAGTACTATTTTTCATTATTCCATTTTCCCCTAAATTTTTAAATGCATTTTCACATTCACTCCATTCATATTCATTTTATTCTTTTTTTCATTGTTCCATTTTTTCACACTTTCTATTACCTTTCACATTTTTTTTAATTCCATTTAACATTTCTTGTTTTGTTTATTTTTATTAATTATGAATATATACTTATTTGTTTTAAAGGAAAAAGAAGTTTTAGTCAGAAGCAAATTTGATGACATTAAGGGAAAGATAACAGACAAATCACAAGAACTCCTTGAGAAATGGGAAGAAAAATCCAGAGATTTCATCAGCCGTTTTATTGATATTTTCGGCAGGGATGGTCACCTGGTAAGCCTCGTCAAATCATTTGGTAGAACCAGACTTATTAATGAAGATGACTAGCATCTAAAGTCAAATAGACCATTTCACAGTTTTAGTCACTCAACCCCAGCCTCGATAGCGTTTAATTTATTCTTTAGAATTTGACTAAAGCCTGTGGAAGTTTTAAGTGTTTCAATAGATATTTTTGAAAGCGCTTGGGCATCTCAAAAATGGTCTATTGTTTGATAATGTGTACATTCCTTAAATTACCGTGAGCTGTAGTCAAATTCTAAAGAACATATTACACACAATCGAGGCTGAGGTTGAGCAACGACAACCGTGAAATGGTCTATTATCTTGATTGAAGGGATGAGGTCAAAACAATTGTCACCTTACAGGATCCGACTTAGAGGGGGAGGGGTGGGTTAGATAGTGCCCACCAACTCTGGAAGTGAAATACTGGATTTTATCCTCAAATGTTTCCAGAACAAAAAGTCAAGTCACAGGAATGTGTGATGTCTGTTTGCATATAGTAACTAGTAAATAGTCACTCTGGATACCCTTTATGGAGCATTTCATTTCAATTCAGACATTGTTTTGACCTTGCCCCTAAATGGGTAAGAAATTGGTAAACTACTTTGTATAGTTTAGCATACCAGGCTTGAAATAACAGCCCATCATTGGACAATGTCCGGCTAGAATTGGTACTCGTCCAGTCAAATCTTTGCATTGCCGGTCATTATAACCACTAACATTGAACCACAAATGGGGTATAACGAAGCTAAAACTTATTTGGTGGGTCATCATGACCGGTCGTTAGTTTTGAGCCCTAGCATACAGTTGCAATTTGCACTATAGACCTGGCCAAATGGGGTGCCAAGATACCAAAAGAATATATCCAATGTTTTCCATTTATGGTTACCAATATACCCTGAACTCAGGAAAAATAGGGCTACCAAGCACCTGAAATTCAACAGAAATTCAGTATGTAATACTGAATACCCAAAAATTTAAAAAAACAAGATAATTTATACCCATGATAAATATCATCGGAGATACCAAATACCAGGGGTAAAAATACCCCTATACCCAAAAATCTAGCCGGGTCTGGGGCAGCCCTGGGTGTACTGTAGATATGGGAATAGGAAAAAAAATAGGAAAAGATTGAAGGGAACTGCAATAAGAAGGAAGAACCATTATTTTATGTTTCTATGGCTATTCCGTAATTCCTTTTGTAAATTTTCTACATTACAACTTTTACCTACAAAATGTAAAAATTTTATAAAATAGGCAAATTTATAGATTTAAATATTTAGCACAAATTTACAAATGAGTTCATTGCTAATTTTTTCTAAAACAATTTTTACATTAAACTTTTTTTACCACTAAAATGTAAATAATATTATTAAAAAAATTACAAAATAAACCATTAAAGATCTTGATTAGTTTTTTCCTGAATTTTTAATTTTTAAAAAGATTTGAAAGCTAAAGTTTTTACACTATTAACAGATAAATGCAGATTTTGTATTTAAAAAAATTAAACTGTCTGAATAAACTTCCAAATAATTATAACCTTTCAAAACCTGATATTTAAAATATTAACTGTCATTTGGTCACTGTTTTTGCTGCTATGAATTGATCAAGACGACAGTCGTGACAGGGAAATCGGGTAATACTCTGCCGTCAATCAGAGTATGTAAAGATACCAAACAACTTATTTGATTGACGGCAGCGTATTGCCCTATTTCCTTCTTGGGATTACTGTTATCTAGATCCATGCATAGCAATGAACACAGTGTTAAAGTGGAAACTGTTTTTAAACTTCATATTCTAAAATTAATCTAAAATAGAATAAATTACAGAGCTTTTCATATTTCTGCAACCTAGTTTACTTCAGACTTCTAGCATTTAGCTTCCGCCAATCAAACTATGACAGGCCAAGTTCCTTCCGATCCTGAGCGATAAAGAAATTTCCTCATGATAATGACTGTCCACTCCAAAAATTTCATTATCACTCAATAGGAATGAATTCATGAATTTCTAAGTTTAAGTGACCAAAGCTAAGATGCTAGACTTCTTGATTTGGTTAGTCACAGAAATATGAAAAGTGCTGTAAAATTGTAAACCTAAACATCTTTGATGATTTTGTTATAGAAATATAATTTTTAAAATTTAGTAAAATTGAAAATATAAATCATAAGTGACCAGCCAGCAAGGGTTGATATTATCATGCATTTTGGCATCGGCAACTTTAATTGTGGAAATCGTCAGTTCTTCCAGCCTCTTCCACTCATTTTAAGGTACATTTTATTTACCAGGATAAAAATTTTAAAAAGTTTACAAAAACCTAAACACTAAAACACATTCTAAAAACCCTAAAATTAAAAGTTATTAACATATTGCACTAAACTTGCACATATTATGCTTGTTTACGCTAATGCTTCATTCACGCAGGGGTTGATATAGGATTTTAGCCAACCTCGAGAACCCAGGGGTAAAAATTTGTCTCTCGTTTCTCACTACCAAAAGAAATACCCCTGAGCACCAAGTCTGTTGGAACTTGTTCCGGGAGTCAAAATTCATCTCTTTTCTGATTGGTTGATACCAGCGGATTGACCAATCAGCATGAAGTATAGTTAGACAAAGGACATAAATATTTAATTAATTGCCATACCCCCTGATCCATCGAAAACAAGAGAGTTAGGCATGTTAGAGTTGAAAGAAAGTATTTTTTTCTAGCACAGCTAAGCACATAATTATACACCTGCAATCATCTAATTATGTTTGATCAATATTGACACTTTACTTGAAGAAAGTGTAATGGACCGGTCATTATTTAGAGATGGGATTGACGCAAAATTAGGTGACCAGCCCCCCCTCCCCCCTGTGTGGTGTCTTTTTTCAGACCCCTTTCCCCCTCCCCCAGCCACCACAGCTGGATAGAAGCCTACACAATTAATTATTGCATATTTACTGTAAATTTATATGCACCCCTTATCTCCCAGTATAAACGTTGGTGACTCTCCCCCTATTTGCACTACCCACCAACCATCTACAGTCTGTAAATAATGAACAGTCCCCATTATCTAAAAATTTATCCATTGCACAAAATACTATTTTCCCAACTTGCTATTAAATCTCGTATTATTATTATTTACATTTAAGAACCAACTATTTGGAAAAGGAAAGGACAAGATAGTTGGTGCTGGAAGAAGAATCCAACGAGCACTGTCTCCTAATCCTTATGCCGACCCAGATTACTATGATGAAGGATCACCATCCTCTCCAATCAGCTTACCTGCAAAATATCCCCGGTTAACTATTGAGCCAGAGATATCAGATGATTCAGATGACGACTATTAAAGGTTGATAAAATATTGGTTGAAAAAGTTAGTGATGCAAAGAATATTTGAATTCGTGATCTATTTAAATCTAAATGTTTTGTGAAAATATCATGTTATTCTCAAACATGTTAGATGTCACAGAAGGGATGCTGAATGATGCTTCACAGAACTCAATGTTAAACTGACAACAAAATTATTCCGGGAGACCCCTTGCTGCACCGTCATTGAAATGCAGTTCAATTTGGAGTACAAAACAATAGGTTCTAATTCTCAGGCGATTGATTTTTTTGTTTGTTTTGTCCTCCAAATTGAGCTGTTGACGTCACATGAAAGGGGTCTATTTTTGGTAGTCTAAAGGCATTTGGAAATTAGCATTACTTCGATGTATGCTCATTTAGGATACCGCTGGGCTGTGGGCTCAACTCTGACAAGGGCTATGGCCAGCAACATTTTTGCAATTGGCATATTGCATGCATTATAACTGCAGAAGTACTGCCAGTAGAGCTCAGTTCTTCTTCAGCAATGCTGCATCAAACCATTATTATAGATGGACATGAGATGCAATTTTGTGGTTGAGTACCACAGTGTTTAACCTGCACCTTGTATCTCCAGGGGTCTTTTAGTCTCAAAACTTTGATCTAGTACTTCTGCACTAAAGTTTTAACTTGTACAGAGAGCTCTGTGCCTAGCTAGTAGTTTATGTGAAATAAAAAACTACAGATTTATGATATGCTGTTTGCAGCATCAAAAAATGTAAGTAATTAGGGAGGGGGGAGTCTATTTTTTTTCTGAATGGATATAAAAAATAAAATAAATAAAAATTTTGCATTTTGAGCTGTGCAGACTTAGATAATCCCATTACTTTCCTCGGCTGATATTTCAAAATTGTTACAAGGCATAAATAAATGTCATTGCAATCGTTAATCATGCCGTCAATATTTACATTTTGCTTCATAAGCATACTAGAAATTTCACGTTTCAGCCAAATTTACACCAAATCCGTTCTGAATATTCAAAGAGCATGATAAAATTAGCTTATTTAAAAAAATTGAGCTTGACACATGGAATACAGTAGATTTTGCGTGAAGCGGTTTTAAAATTTCTAAATTTTACAGAGAATGTATGGGCTCATTAGAGTTTTTGCCACCCAGTAAAAAAAGCTGATATCTCGAAAACTATTGCATTCAAAGAGCTAAACATTTCGTAGATTACTTATATTAATGAGATGTTTTAAGTTTTTGGTTCGTTTGGCAATTTTCTTGAAAACCATATGCTAATGAGCAAAATATTGTAAACAAAGATTCTGTAAGCAACTGTGGATAGAAAACATGGTTATCACACATCCTATAGACTGACGCTTAATTTGCACCATCACATGCATGATGGCAGCCATGACAGGAGGCACAACAATAGAGTCTTTTTCCCCTGGGAAACTGAATACTTTCTCATGTAAATCAGATTAGACCAGATTCAATAGACCTCATCGGCTTGGGTGTAATGTTGTCCCATTTCAGACCACGTGTCATTCCCCAGAGTATCATTTCATTGTTTAACGGTTGCGCATGAGAAGATACATGAATATGGATACAACTCAAACAAAGAATCTTATTCTCAAGAGAATGACACGTGGTCTGAAATGGGACAACATTACACCCAAGCTGATGAGGTCTATTGTTCCTGCCTGTCATGGCTGCCATCAGGTGATGTTGCAACTAAGCCTCTGTTGAGAAACACTGCAACTTCTTCTGTTTGTGGTCTTAAAGTATTAATTCTTACCTTTTTTGTTGAAATCATAATTTTATTGCTACTGGAGAATCACTGAAAAATCTCAAATAATTTCTAAAAAATATTTATAATCATAAATATTTTGTCAAAATAAGTTTTGATAAATATATACAGAAATCTCAGTGATATTTTAAGCAATTATTTATCTCATTAAATCAGTTAATAAAATGATTTAAATTTTTAAAGTTTCTTATGATATTCTATTACAACTTTTACATCGCTACGCACAAAAGTATGACCACTTTTAATATACTTGCATACTTCTATGAACAGGCTTTTTGCAGCAGAACAAGCTTTTACACACCTTATTTGGTAAATCTAGACAGCTTCGCATCAAATGTGCCAGTTTAACATACGAAAGCCTGTACATAGAAGTATGCGAATACATTAAATGTGGTCATGTTGCACTGTGACAGTAAATGATGATATTCTATATCTAGTATACGTGTTGTGTAATGATTGCACATGTGTGAAACTTGTGTTTATGATAAGTTTCATAACAAATAGTCCCCTTCACAGTTCCCTATGTCGTCTTGAAAGGTAGCTGTTTCTTTGCATTGAAACGAGACACAAAATGAGCTTGCAATTATGAGACGTGAATAATAATTATTGTCCAAGGTGTTAAAAAGGTCTCTATCATTTCAAGCTCACCGTTCGTCTCGCTTTGATGCAAAGGCACTAATATCCTTTCAAGATGGTGCAGGGAACTGTTAAGGGGACTATTCCTAATGGAACTTGTCATGCATCACAAGTTTCAGTCGGCAAGTAGAAGGTACGATAAAAGAGAGAAATTCTGTTCATAGCCATAATCAGAATATTGTGTTTGTAGATCTATGCGAATGGTCTGTGGCAATAAGAGCACAGCTCTTGTCTTGTTATGCCCCCTATGGAGAATGATTACAAATATTTACATAATGTGATTAACCTATAGCCCTACTAGCATAGGCAGGGGGTAAGCCCAATACACCATTTTTGAGATGTGCTAGTGCTTTCAAATATCACAGGTCCAGAAATGAAAAAGAGGATATTTTGGGCAAGATCACGCACATTATTGACACTGCAAGAAAATGCCTTGAATCATGTCTCTGTGCCTGCCATATTTTTGAAAGTGCTCACACATCTCGATCATAATAGTCTATTGTTTGTTTGATTCTTTGGTTCTCATTATGCCCCTGCCTTGCCATTTTTGCTGTTAACACCAAATCTTACAAACAACAACTGATACCAACACTGCTGGGATTAACAACAAAAGAAACCCAAAGCATTGCATCATGGGAGTTATTGGGGTACTCTTGACAACCTTCTTTGCATGAACCCAGTTGTGGGGTCCCTGGAGTCTCCATTGCGCGGCTCCACAACTACCTACAATAAGATTCCAAGCAAGTGAAGGATTGCGCCACAACTGAGGCTTGGCACCAAAATATGACGACACACTATCATTGTATATGATGGGGTCTTCTTGGAACGTGTGTCTTGATGATGCAAAGTAACGCCTTTCCAAGTATAAATTATTTTGCTTTATATCTTTTAGCATGACCTCTCTTAGCGGTAATTTGGCCACACCTTTGCAGATAGCAGAGAACCAGCGAGCTTGAATCTCGGATACTGATAAAAGCCCCCCAGAGGCTGGCTGTATAAAACCAATAAAAGCTAAACTAGGACCAACGTTAGGACTAAAAACACTCTTGAATAGATTCATCTTGTTTGTCCCTTCTTCGACAACCACAGCTCTGATCTTCTCGTTCAAGAACGGCAGACTTATAGAATACCCTGTACAACACACAACTGTGTTGGCTTTGACTCTGGATCCATCTGTAAACACCACATCGTCAGACTCAAGTTTTGCTATATTTGGTTTTACAATGACGTTTCTCCTCTGGATGTGATGGACTAAGGTGGGACTTACTGTGGGCTGAGTTTGTAAAGCTCCCATTTTGGGATTCAATCCCCATTTCCATGGACTTCCAGACACACAACTGACAACCCAACCAAAAATCAGGCTGGACAGTCGCCATGGTAACCAGAGGAATGCACGGCAGGCATAAAGGTCAACAGGGTACCCAATGACATAATTAGGCACAACCCAAGCACCTGAGCGAGTACTGATACAAACTGGCTTGGTTCCACCCAACTCAGCGACATTGACAACCACATCAACAGCACTGTTGCCGATGCCGACCACCACAACACGCTTGCCCACTAATCCATTTGTTGCGGCATCTTTGTAACTAACACTATGAATGATGTCACCTTTGAATGACTCCTGTCCATCAAATGATGGCTTCTTTGGTATGGCATGGTGACCTGTTGCTATGGCAACATTTTTGAATGTAGTAGTTTGCTTAGTGCCAATTTCTGAGCCATCTTTGTCGACCTTTACTGATGTGACTGTCCACAGACCATTTGCCTTTTGCTTAATGGTGATTACCTTGGTATTAAACCTGATGTGACGCAGGATGTCAAAGTGTTCGGCATAACTTTGGACATACTTGATCATGTGGGAGTGGTGGGGGTAGTCTGGGACATCGTCAGGAAATGGGTAGTCAGAAAAGCAGTAGTTGTACTTGGAAACATTTCTGAAAGAAATATCGTAAGAAGTGAGGCTTAGCTTATTAATGTAGATAAGAATATGTAAAATACTATCTTCAAATACATGATGATAGAGTGCAAACAGTATATCCGTGAAACAGTTAGTTATTACTAAATAGTACAATTTTGGCAAATTCTATTATTTTCTATTGTTTAATTAGCACTGTTTTGTTTTATTTAGTAATTTGAATTTCACGGATATACTGTTTGCACTCTAGTTATTATTAACAAATCAATGGTAGTGAGTGCACTCCCATTCCTAGGTTGTTGTGGTGTGGTGTGGTGTGATAAAAAAATGTGTGGTGATGTGGTATGATGTGATGAGGTGATGTTATGTGGTGAGATGTGGTGTAGTGTAATATGACATGATCTGTTGTGATGTGATTTGATGTGGTGTGGGGTGATGAGGTGATGTGATGTATATGTGGTGAGGTGAGGTGTGATGTTTTGTGCTGTGGTATGCTAGGATATGATGGGGTGTGATGTGGTTTGGTGTGGTGTGGTGTGATATGCATTAGTCTCTCTCGCAGCCATTTTTAGTTTTGTCACACAATCCCTCCCATAAAAATGGCATATGATGTGATACAGTGTGAGGTGGTTTGATATGCGATGTGATAAGGTGTGTTGTGATGTATATGTCAGGGTGAGTTCTCATTTCTAAGCAAGTCCCTGTCTGGCAGCCATTCAAAATGTAAGAATTTGTAATTATAACACATTGGTGTACTTTCATACAACACCCAATAGACTATGCATCACTCTGTCTATTAATAATAATAATAATAATAATAATAATAATAATCTTTAATGAGGTAGCCAATGTCACGAAGTGATTTACAGAAGGGTCCTCAGTAAAAGAATAGATATATAAAAATAAAAATGTATATATAAAATGTCATATAATTTAAAGTATAATATATAATTATGAGAGTTAATAGAGTGGTTTCCATGAACCCAAGAAGTAGAGTGTATCTGTGATGTGAGCATGAAGTAAGACCAAATCGACGAGTGAGTGAGTGAGTAAGTGAGAGGGAGAAGGAAAAAGAGAGAGGGAGAGGGGGAGATAGGGAGAGAGAGAGAGAGAGAGAGAGGGAGAGGGAGAGGGTAGAAAATCTAGATCTAGAGTGCAATATTGATTGACTTACATGTGAGTAAATCTCATTACTCCGTAAGCATCTTCCCTAAAATGCCACAGCCCACCAATATCACTGGTTTTTTCATACACTACAATGTCAAACTGATCATCAAGCAAACACTTAGCTGTTGCTATACCAGATATACCACTGCCGATGACTGCAACATCATGAATTTCTGTATCCATGGTGACGTACTATATATGTATATAAATCTGTTGATATCAATTAATATATCAGTCAATCATTAATATGGAAGGCATGGGAGGTGCAGCAAGGACTCTTAACTCTCACACTTCTATGGTTATGGGTTTAGTCCTTGGACCTCCCAGCATATATGAGTTGATTTGATTGCTGGTTTCCTCCTGTGCTTCAAGGGTTTTTCTCTAGGTTATCTGGTTTTCCAGGGTCAGATCCAGGATATTTATTCATTCAGGGAATCAGGGCTCAAAATTATGGCCATTCATATGCCAGTCAAGATGTCCATTTAAAACTATATTTGACCGGTCAAGTACCAAATTTGGCCTGACATTGACCATTGACCAGCCGTTATTTTGAGACCTGGGAAGGCGCACAGCATTGTAGGAGCACGTACCTGTCCGTGAAAACGCTGAACCAAAAACAGGGTTGTAAGTTGAGAAGTTGGGCATAAAGTTGGCCCAGGGAGGGGTGTAACCCTCAGAATCAAAGGAACAAATCATTCTTTTGTATTGGTTATCTTCAAAATAGGGGCACAAAGTCGATCCAGGGGTGTGCACTCCTTGAACCCCTCCCCTAGATCTGCCCCTGTTTTCTAAGTGTACTTCTAAGTTACAATTGAATAAGAGCAACTCTGTGGTGCCACTGCTAAACATACCTCAAATTATACCTCTACATATCATTTGAATTCATTCTATGAGGGGTAGACAGGGGTATCTAGGTTTGTTAGCATTGTATCAAATACAAAAAAAATACCACTGATGCTTAAGAATCTTTCGAAAAACATAAAAAAATGTTGTGTTGAAAGTGCTGAAACTCTTTTAGCAAACGAAAAAAAACACACGATAATATGGTGATTTCTTGGTTTGGGCTCCCTGTGCTTTGTCCGCCATCTTTCTTCTTAACTTGAAAACCAAACTTCAAGGTTTAATTTCAAGTCAGAACACAAAAAAGGATGATCTAATTAAACGTTATTCAAGGGTAAATGGATGTATGGCTTGAGCTTGAAGTGGTAAGGGAGAAGTTGAGCTTTTGGCAGAAATCTTTGCTTGGGACGCCGATCGGCAAGGCGAACGAGTAAAAAATCAAATCAAATTAAAAATAGTATAAGAATAAAAAAAAAACTTTTGTTCTTGATATCGAAAAGCAGAATGGCTAGAGTCACAGACTAGAAGGTAATACTGTGGGTAGAGAAGGCTTTGAGATGATTTTTACTCACCTTAATAGCTGTGTCAACGAAGCACTTTGTTCGGTTCGGCCCATGTGCATTTGAAAGGCTTACCACAGGAAGCCCACATAAACTGGGGTTTGTGGGCAATGTTGGGGGGTCACATTACATAAATGCGTATGACAACAACAAGAAATTAAAAAGGTCGCATTAAAAGCTCTCTTTAAATTAAGGAAGGAGATGGCAAATTATTTCAGGAAAGATCCTAAAAATCGTTTGACAAAATTAAGAATAACGATAACACGGCCTGTTGGAGCA
Source organism: Anthopleura xanthogrammica (assembly GCA_964019055.1). Taxonomy (NCBI): domain Eukaryota; kingdom Metazoa; phylum Cnidaria; class Anthozoa; order Actiniaria; family Actiniidae; genus Anthopleura; species Anthopleura xanthogrammica. The sequence continues at coordinate 11,715,976 of OZ025210.1, forward strand.
AAAAGATCAAAAAAAGCCTTTTCTCTTTAGAGAAATGGGTAAGGCAAAGTGAACTTGACATAGATTATAAATCAATCAAAAGTTTATTAAGGTGACTGACTACTTTAGCAAGGAGTAATTACAAAATGTTCTTAGAAAGATATTTTACACAGAATTTAACGCTGATTCCAAAAATGAAAAGAAAAATGGGGTGTCCCGAGTTTGTTTTCGAGAGAATGAATTTCGAATATGATCATCTTGACAAGTTTTCGGGAAAAAAATGGTGGAAATCAAGCTTTGTACACAAAAATCATAATTCAAAAATTAGAAAAGCTCTGGAAGCAATTTTCTTAGGAAATCTACTTTACACATTATTTTCGAAGACTAACTAAAAATATTTGAAGAAAGTTTTAGAAATACTTAATCTCAAAATTTAGCATCTTGTTAGTTCAATGAACTGAAAGTGGTACTCAAATGATGACAACAAAAACACATAAAACGCTTTTTTTATAAGTTCTAATAAGCACGTTTTATTCAAACTTGCTCAAAAGATTGATTTTTACCTGTTGTTTTAGGAAATGCAAAGAAAAGCATAGAGTCCCGTGCAAAATTTGGGGTTTTGCCCTGTTGAAGTTCAAAACGTGTATGACCCCTCAATAAAATTCCGAAGCTTATTATGGGTAATGTGCCGATGACAATGCCGGCAAGGAAAAAAACCCAGCACAAGAACAAATTAAGGACCTATCGCATATTCAAGATAAATTACTTATCAGATCTAGAGCGGATTGTCAATGCAACGCCAGGTTGCACGGCGGTACTCTAGAAACGTTCGAGCAGGGTGCGGCTTTTTAATCGGAGGGGGCTCTTACACCGGGGGATGGGACTATAACCGGGAAGCTATATCAACTGCTTCCGCTTCTGCTTCTGCTTCTGCTTCTGCTTCTGCTTCCGCTTCTGCTTCTGCTTCTTCTTCCGCTTCTGCTTCCTTTTTCCTCCCTGCTCCTTTTTCCCTTTTCAGTTCATCAACTGACCTAGTCTCTGCTCGATTTCTTGACAGGGAGAGGGGAATGGGAACCAGGAAGTGATAAGCGTTGCGATTTCAGTTATATTGATTACTTGGCCTGGGTCAGATAAACGTCAGTGGCATCGCGTTGAAGATCGCAGCTTTATAGTCTTTATAGGAGCACTCAAAGTCTTCGAATCTTATACAAAATGCCAAGGAAAGATAATCGCGATAAGGAAAACGTATTGAAAGGTATATATTAACTGACTTACACTTTGCATGCATGTTATTTGCAAAATATATCTATCCCTTGTTCGTGTAGTTAATTGCTATTAGTGATCGTTGTGTTTTCACTTTCAATTCCGTTCAGAAAACATCTCGGATCGGACGCGGTTCAAAATTGCGCGACCGACACCAAAGAGGCGAAAACGACTTCGTGCGTTAAACAAAATCAGGTAAATAATCCAACCAAACTTTATTGAACAAGAACTACATTCTAAATCAAATAGTTCAATCATGAATCGAATCGACATTTTGGCGGCCGCGGGGAACTGACAACCGTTGGTAAAGCGCGGGATCGTTAACTGAATTGTTCGGAGGAAAGCTAGTCTCGAACACCGGCAACCGAATACCGGCAACAACAGCGAAGGAGCCACAGTTATCAAGTATGAATGCAATTTGTACTATTAAACGTTAATAATCGTCGTTTACACGCCATCTGCAAACTTCAGTTTGGGCGCCAAAATTTCGCTCACCTACTTCTTACCATATTTATTTACCAGTCAAATGTAATCCCTGACCCTCTCTATCGTCGGGAAAGAGTAAGACAAAGAAAAGGCATTTCTCTAAATTACTAATAACTATAGTTAAATACGTTTATGAACTTTGAATTAACTATATTACGTTGTGGGTTTATATATAGAAAACAACGTGCCACCGGGGAAAGACAGCCTCGAGAGGTATGGAAGTTTCCAATTTAATTTATTTATCTTATGCAGTATAGGTTTTCACAATTCCAACACGTTACAATTTTTGAAGGGGTGGATTTAGGTATTTACTTGACTGGTGCCAAACCCGACCTGCTCCAAATTCAAGGGGATACATTCCCTATTTTTCATAGCTTGTCACTTACCTAGAAGTATGTGGGTAACACGAGTATATGTTTATAAAGCTACACGATATGGCGGCTGTCCAAAACCTTAGAGGAGAATTGACTAACTCGCCCAATTTGCTCGAATTTCTACCACATTCCCTCGCAAATAAAACACAAAAATGCTCCATCCATGTACTTAGAATAAACCAACCAAGGAAATTGCTGTAGCCAAGTTGAATTAAACTTTCCGGAGATCTTCCACTCCCCTTCGACGTAGGGGATTTAAAGAGAAGATCACAACGTTCACAACGTGGACTCCACACATTCTAGATGAATTCTTGCTTTCTCAGATCCGAAAAAGTACTAAGATCGCTAAATATCACACCAGTATCAAAAGGAGAGCAGTCATCCTTTTGAAAAACAGGTTCACCGCGAGGAATATTGTTTCTAATATTGTAATAATAATAATAATAACTTTATTAACGTGTCTAGGTATTTAGTTTATACAACTAATTGGGGGCACTAAAAAATATATAGAAAAAATGAATATATATTAACATGAAATAATAAGTAGTGAAATTTAAAATCTATATCTAATATTAAATCTATTTATATCTAAATATTAAACTAAGCTAGGTTAAGAATATCTAATAAAATATATCAATAAAAATAGTAAAAGATTAATTAATTGATTAAAAATAAATAACTATCGAGTCACAAGCTGCACAATTTACAGCAATTGGTATTGTTTTCTAAAAGCTTGGATAAGTCAGTTTTCCTAATTTTCATTTTAAGAGAGTTAACACTAACCGATGATCTTAGATCCATATCAAGCTTTGACCAAATATGTGGCCCTAAATACCTCAGGTAGAATGTTTACCATAACTCACAGTATCAAATCTAGGAATATTGAAATCATTATTTCTAAGTGAATATCGCGTATTTGTTTGACTAAATAGCTCGTTAATGATACTAGGCGCGAGTCCATGCTTAACTTTATACTTTACTTTATAAAGTAATTCGACTCCATGTTTATATAGTACCGCTCACTAGTTCCAAGTAGTTCCAACTCAGTCTCTAGCCAATAGCAAAAGTCCTTGACTAGTTCCAGAAAACAAAAGCAGCCAATAGAAAACGACTTTGATTAGTTCCACTTGAATATCCTGTGGATCCCTACCCTCAATAAAACAAATTTTTGTTTATCGATGAAATTTAACCGGAAAACGACCGGAAACGACCCGAATATGTTACTCATTTCAACGACTTAATATATTATTAATGGGTTACCTGTGGTATAAAGAATGACGTAAGAGATCGTTGTTTTCGAGGACAGTAGCTTCTTATATTTGATAATTTATTACGTTTCAAAAAGTTTGAAACTAGTATGGGTCCACCCCTGTTTTGTAATATACCTTGCAGTATCTGTTCAAAAATTAACATCTCAAATCTCTGAAAAACCCTACAGACAAAATCTGGAAAAATCCCACATTCTCCGCTGCTTTTAAACTCTTAGATAGCATCACCCATCACCCCGAGATTCCTGAGTATATATATGTATACACCATATGAAAAAAGGTGGCCATCGATATTGCTTGGTTTATCAGTTATTGAAGACACCATTGCTTTCATTGTAAAGAGCATATCGAAATTAGTAATCTTCAAAAAATTCAGTTTAGTTACATGAAATGATAAAAAACTACAGCTGTTTGAAATTAGGAAGATAATAGTAATCAGAATAATAATAATAATGATTATGATAATGATAAAATAATAGTAAAATTAATAAAAATAATGATAATATGATAACTTAATGTGTCAGTTACTTTACACGAATGATTGGGAACACTAAATAACTAATCACGATACAAACCTCCAACACCACCTCAAAATAGCTGTTTATATTCCCCAGTCCAACTTTAAAGCAAACCTTTATAAGTCTATCACGGAAGAAGAATTAACGAAAAGAGAATTGGAAGATCAAAAGTTTATCGTGGATGATATTGGTGATGGTAAGTAAAAATATTACGTCAAGGTAATATTCAAATTTCATTACTACTTACAGTACGGACACACTACCACTTCAAGAAAACTAACCCATCAGATAACACTTAAAAACAATGACTTTCCAGCATTGAAAAACTGTCTTGGCCTATCAGGTTAACGTTTAAGAATTCGAAACTGGTACTTTTACAAAGTTTTGGTCCAGAATTTGCTATATTATCGTTTGAAATTCAGTCGGGAGTCTTCGAAAACAGAAGGACAGATAATATTCTTTCACACTGATTCTACTAGTGCATGGCTGTGGGCTCCCTGTGAACAAATCATGCATGATACATGATCTCAACGCTAACCCCTGTGTTCTTGATAAGATAGTAATATAAGAATCGCCGGTAATAAACCATTTCACGGTTCTCGTCGATTAACCTCAGCCTCGATAGCATGTAATTTATTCTTTAGAATTTGACTAAAGCCCGTGGAAGTTTTAAGTGTTTCAATAGATATTTTTGAAAGCGCTTGTGCATCTCGAAAATGGTCTATTGTTTGATAATGTGTACATTCCTTAAATTACCGTGAGCTGTAGTCAAATTCTAAAGAATATAGTACACACTATCGAGGCTGAGGTTGAGCGACAACAACCGTGAAATGGTCTATTATCTTGATTGAAGGGATAAGGTCAAAACAATTGTCGTCTTACGGGATCCGACTTAGAGGGGGAGGGGTGGGTTAGATGGTGCCCAACACCTCTGGAAGTGAAATACAGAAAACAGCAAAGAAAGTCTAACATAAGATTATTGGTAATTTTGCAGCTATTTGTGGAACAGAGAGGATTTTAATAGAATGACCTGCTTGACCTCCCCCGGAAATGATTCTGAATCTCAATGAATATGAATCCTAGGCTGCCAATCCGTGGCTAGCTTCACTTTGGTCCTATTTCCTATCTCCTTTAGCTCCGACAACCTTTTTTTCTTTTTGGAATAAGTGTATCTTTTCAAATTTATGAAATATAATTGAATAAAAGTATATGTATTCGAAATTTCTAGGAGCATACACAACAGATGGCAAAGAAATCGTCGATAACTTTGAAAGGGGAAAAGGCTGTGAAGGTATTGATTTAATATTAGGGAACTTAAGCAGCTCGAAATCTAGGACGAGGACGTGAGACCTGAGGTTTCAGAACTGAATTTAATGATTGAGGAAGATCTGGAAATAGGTGTTACTTCTTAATCTCAAGACGTGAACGACGTGCAATTGCTGAATATTGCATTCTGGCGAGAACGATATCGTCTTTTCTTGTTCAGATACGGCGTTCATGTTCTAGATTTCGAGTTGCTTAATCACGGAATCCAAACACCGAGAAAAATGATGAAAAAACGAGGCCTGTTAGGTCGAGTGCTTTTATCATATCATTTCGATGCGCTTGGTCCCCTGGAGCTGGTTGTACGAAGCCTGGATAAAGTTATCCATCGGATAAGAGTTATCGAGAGTATAGAATTTGTATGTTTTTTATCCGGTGGAAAAGGATTTATCCGATGGATAGCGCTATTCAGCCTTACTACAACCGGCTCCTGATCAAACACGAAATGCAAAAAATTCTGAGAAACATTCCAACTAAGAGCACTATTATTTATAATTTTACTTAAGTTTATTATTTATATGTTTACTTAAGCAATAACAACAGTAGCAACATTGCTAACAGGCACGCACGGGCAAAGCTAGGTTGAAGTTTGGGTTGTAGATCTTCGACCTAAGCAAGAACGTAACAGCTAGTGGTCAAGTGAGGAAATCCCACTGACAGCCACAGTGCAATCCAGTGATCACTCAGAATACCGTAGTCACGGATACGTGACTACGGTATTCTGATCACTGGATAGCACTGTGGCTTTCAGTGGGATTTCTAGATCTTTTTCTTTTTCAACTAATAATAAACAATTATTGGATGAGGTTGAGCATAATATCGTAAATTATCAAGACCAAGGCCATGTTATCTGCCGAAGCCGTAGGCTGAGGCGGATAAAACGGCCGAGATCTTGATCTTTTCGATATCATGCGAAAACCGAATTCAATAATTGTTTTATTATACATTTTGTAAACTAAGAATAAAGATTTAATTCTGCTTTCGAAAATATAGCAAACGTATTTCCATTTTCATAATTGTGACCTTTGAACTCGACATGATAGTTCACACGATATCAGGGATTCGCTGAGGGCTCTTCGCCAATCAGAACCGAGATAGTCAGAGTAAAATGTATGATAATGTTTCTTTTCAGCTCACAGCAAATGGTTTACGCTGACGTGGCTTAAAGGGACCCAAATTTACAAGTGTTATGGCTGCGGAACTTCCTTTCGAGAGAAGCCAAAGGCCGGTAGAGAAACAGTTCCACCGGCTCCAGGAGATGTTGTTCTAAAAAAAAAACAACTACGAGAGTATCACGACCCTGATACAAAAGAACCAACCATCTCGTGGAAGCCTCAAAATTGTTACTATCATGTTTCTACGAAGTGTATACTCATGAAAAATTCGGAAATCCAGAAAGTATGCATCAGTAAGAGTGAATGGTGTGATCTACGCTCTTTGCACAAAGACCTTTTCGAAAAAGAATTTGGGATTACGAAGTACACCTGTGATGATTAATAATTTTCCCTTGGATTTCAAAAAAAAGTTCAGTGAATGGGCGGCGAACGGCGAATTGGTGATTGGCGATTGCATACCCAAAAAAACTGTGGGGCAATAAGAATTTCTTGATATTCATACCTAGCTAAACAATGCCTACACCTTTAAGAGAAGACCTTAGATTGTGAGTAGTATGGCTCGTTCATCTTGTGAATTTTCAATTTGGCCCATTTCACTATTTTTTAACCTAAGTAGCTCATTAAAAAACGGAGGACACCGGAAATTAATCTTACCCCCTAATCAAAAAATCAAATAGTCCTTATTACCTTAGGGATAGGGACTTTACTCTTTACTTAAATAGGAAAAAAGATATGGAGCCGTTTTTGAGTGATTCGCGGAAAATTGTCAAAATTAGTGTCTAGCTAGACAGCAAGTATGTTAGACTGATAGTTTTTTTTTTTTTGGATTTGATTACAAAGCCTAACAGTCAATTATGTGAATACATGCAAATAGGTTTCCAAGATGCACCTACACATCCCATGAAAGTTTTACTTTGACCATAACAAAAACTTTCAGTAAGCTAGGTCTCAGGTCGCACTTTCAAATCTAACCACGTGTTGTTTTCGTTTGAGAATTCAATACGAGCATCGTACCCCTAGTTTGTATTATTGTGTTTGTTTTTTGTGCTCATAAGATTCGACAAGTAATTAAATAAATAAACGTAGAAAATACTTCATTAATCCTTGATCACTACAACCAGTAGTTTTCTACTGCGCATGTCTGTCAGTGTCCCGTTATATGCTACGCTACATGTACTACTCTAAAACTAGCAATATGTGCCAATTTTTTTTTTAGGGAAAATTTATCTACAAAAAACTTGCGCGATCGCATTACCTTAGTAGACGGTAAGACCTTCAGCTTGGCTTTGTTAACGTTGAACACGTTATAAAATGGCGATCACATATCATTCAAAGACGTCAAACATAAAAGGGTTAAAAGTTTGTTAGTGATTATTGGCAACTAAAATCTATTACCAAAATTAATACTTAGTGGTAAAGAACTTTTACACTCGTAAACGAATACCTGTTTATTGAGAAATAAATAGTGAAGCAATATGGTCATTTTTTCTTGTTTTTTTGTTTTTTTTGTTACATTACCTAGTTAGTATTTTGAATTTTCCTTATTGAGGACACTGCCTACTTGTGAACTTCGATTTGAGCCCACGAACGTACGTGCCCACACAGACCGCTGATTTACCTTCACACTTTATTAAGGAACCATACACGTTTTGAACTTGAACAGGGCAAAAACCTAAAATTTTGCATGCACGAGACTCTCTAATTTTACTTTCCTTCTTTTTGCTTTCTTGCTTTCTTTCTTTCTTTCTTTCTTTCTTTCCTTCTTTCTTTCTATAATTTTCCTAAAACAATTGGAAGGTGAAAAGCAATCTTTTATCAAAGTTTGAAAAAAAAGTAATAGCTTACTTATAGAAAAAGTGTTTTTGTTATCGTTTGAGGACGATTATATTTTCGGTTCAATTAGCAAACAAAATGTTTCAAATATTCTTAGTTAACAATAGATTTTGAGTCATGAATTATTTTGTACGAAGCATGGTTTCTGCCATGTGCTTTTCTTTCTTAAGCTTGTCAAGACGGTAATAGTCAAAATTCATTTTAATGTCCATTTTTCTTAATCTTTGTTTCTTTTCAAATTCTATCTGAAAGAAGCTTTCTTACAAAGTTTTCTAATTACTTTTTGCTAAAGTATTCATCCTCTTTCCCCAATCGATGTGCCATTGTTGTCTAGCATTTACTTTTTTAAAGTGGGACGACGATGAAATTAACGAAATTAATATTATATTTTTACATTTAAAAAAAAATTATATTTAAACAGGTTGCCCAATTTTTGACATCCCCATGGCATTCACACTAATATATTAAAGCCATTTTGTGGTGCAATAAAGGGAACGTTCTCAAAACAAGTTCTATTTCTCGGATTTCGCTTTCCGCCATTATTCAAATGTTCTCTTTGTGACGTCAGTTTGTCACTATTGATAACCCTCATGGCTTGTTGTCATATGTGGATATTTTGTAACTGAGGTTTCTTTCTTGAAAATAAAGCCAAGAAGACGCGTTGTGGAGCAAGAATGTAGCAATAAGTCCTAAACCTTGACGCTAAAAGCAAAAAGCGTTGAGTAACTGACGTCACGGGTATGAACCAGATGGATTAATGGCGGACGATATTATTAAACAATTCAACTCAGAATTTGAGTTATTATATTTTTGTTTTTCTCTTTTTTCTCTATATATAGAACATCCAAGATTCAGAAACCTAGTCTTCGACGTACACAAGATATCTAACTAGATAAGTAGACTGATATTTTACTTGCAGCAAATTAAGATTATGATGTCGACTTCAAGCGCTAACATGACTTTCTTCAATTTCTCATTCTTACGAAGCGGACCACCACCGTCATGGATCATCATGATCACCACCCCAGAGAGTCAAAGAATATCATTTATGGTGTGTTACGCTTTGAACAGGTGGCGGAAGCATGTTATTTGATATTGAGCAAGGAAAAAAATTATAAAAGCTAATAAAAATTTCCTTATTATAATCATTTTCATCAAAGAAAGAAACCAAGAGAAAAGGCCTTTATTTATTTATTTTTTTTTTTTCTTAAAAGAGACTCTAAAATTGCAATTAAAAGCAATATAATTAAAATTGCCCAAGGAACGAGTCCTTTTTAGATATTAGTATTTTATTAATGCTGAAATTTAAATGACTTTTCTGTCTGATAAACGGCTTTGGAAGACTGCCCTTTAGTGTTTCGTTCCAAGCACAAATCAGCGGGAAACACTGAGAAAACTGCAACAATGGAGTAACCAAAGCAGACTGGTGTTATTTTCAACGGAATTTGTTTCTAAGTTGGTTGTCAAGGCCGGCTACTTGTCTATAAAAAGGAACGTTCAAGATTCAGAAACCTAGTCTTCGATATACACAAGATATCTAACTAGATAACTAGACTGATATCACGTGAGCAAGTTAAAGATGTTGTCGGATACACTCGCCAACATGACTTTCTTCAATTTCTCATTTGTAGCAACTAGCGGACCACCACTGCCATGGATCATCACCATCCCAAAGAGTCAAAGAATGTTATTTATTGTGTGTTACGCTTTGATTCTAGTCCTTTCTGGGCTAGGCAACACTATTATTATTGCTATTGTTGCCAGAAATCCATCAATGCGAAGTACCATTAACTATTTGATCGCCAACATGGCTGCAACAGACTTGGCTTCGACACTGGTGGTTACGGGACGTTTTTTCTCCATCGTGGACAATCGCTCCAAGGAATGGGAAGTTCCTGGAGTTCTTGGGAACATGTTGTGTAAGCTCCGCCCCTATATTCGTGACATTTCGCTAGCTGTGTCCATCCAGAGCATGGTAGCCATCGCATTTGATCGTTTTTTCGCTGTTGTTTTTCCAATGAGACCAAAACCTCGACTTCTAGACCTCCGTGTCCTCTTACCAATCATTTGGTGTATATCACTAGGGACATTTGCAGTGTACTTTGTCAGCTTTAGGCTCATAACACCTGTCGAAGGGGTTGATATTTGTATCAACAAATGGCCTACTGGAGTGGACCCAATGAAGGCGGATACCATCTATAACTTAACCATTTTAATTGTATTTTGGTTGATACCGCTAACAGCCATTGCCATATTGTACACCATTATTGCCCTAAAAATGAGGCGCCAGACAATTCCTGGCCAACAGTCGTCAGAGGCTGAAGAAGCGAGGCGCAAACAAAACAAGAGTATCGCCAAGATGGCCTTTGCAATCGTGTTTTTCTTCTTCTTGTGCTGGTTTCCGATTCACGTTGTTGCTAATATGGAACTCTTCGTGTGGAAAGGAAGCATCCCAAACGGTGTCGATCCTCATCTGTTCTCCATTCTTCAGTACACCTTGGTCATGATTTGTTACGGGAGTTCTGCAATCAACCCATACATTTGTTTTACGTTCAGCTCTAAATTTAGAAAATGCCTCAGGAATCTCTTCCCGTTCTCTCTCTGCTTCGCCACAAGAATCCGTGGTCCTGTCGGCGTCTCTGCTCAGGCCACATCGGCACCAAGACATCGAGCGATGGTTAATTCAGTTTAACAGGACATCTTCACAAGTCCACTATACGAGAGCACATCCAATACTGAATCGCTTTAAGACTTTAGTAGACATTGGGTGACTTGCCGATAAGACGGTCGCTTTTCCTGCATATGACACAAAATCCATCAAGTAAAAGTGTGATTTGTTTTGTGGTTTCCTGTTAGCCTTGCACCCACGGGTCTACCAATGCCGTGTTGTTCATGTCTGGGATCGCCCGTTCGATTCTTGACTGAACCGTACACGTCAGTTTAGTTTAGTTGAAATGTTGTTTCCATCTTTGCCCACGATGGATTTTTTCCGATCGTGAGTTCTCCAGTTTTCTCCCTTCGTAACAATCGACATTTGAGTTATAAATATAGTTTGAGAGTTCTAGAATATAAATATGTAAATATATCAACATATAATGTAATCTTAAATTATTGCTAAAAGGAAGATTCAACATTAGAAACACAAAACGGTAAAAAAAATTAGTTTAGAAGATGTTTTACAGAGAGGACACTCGAACCATGAACACTTTATATATATTTTTTATTATTATTTTATGAACTTTCTACTGCTTCAAACCTTCTGAAAATGAAGCACTGAACTCAAATAATCTTATTGTTCAAAATAAATCATATTTCCAATCGATTCACACAAGGGATAAAGGTGGAAAAAAGTATTAAAAAACCTCAAAGTGTTCACGGTTCGAGTGTCCTCACTGTAATAGCAAAATTTATTTTCCGTGTTTGATGAGAAGAGGAGCCGCCACACCGAAAATCTCATTGCTGTTTCTACAAGTCGCATTCATAATAATGTCTTAACTGAAAACATTAAGTATATATCATAAGTTCTCTATAGTGTATGTAGAATTTAGCGAAAAAGATGTCGATAATAAAAGTTTTAGAAACTGAATTACTATCAAATCTTTGTATTGCAGAGCACCGAGTTCAAACATATAAGTTGCTATAAGGTCTTTTACAGCGGCAGCGCCTAAAGTTTGGAACAGCCTCCCTGATTTTATCAGAAATCAAAATAATTTTTTAAGTTTTAAGTCAATTCTAAAAACATATCTTTTTAAACAAGCCTATAATCTATTATAAATTTTAATTATTATAGTATTATTATGAGTAAGGATTTTGAGGCACATAAAGATGTGGGAGTGGACTGAGTGGAGATGTGGTTTGCGGCGTTTCGAGGCCATCACGCTCCATTATAATGGGGCGTGGTGGCTCCGGGGCGTCGTGGGGTTGTGTCTTTGCTTAGTCTCATTTTTACATCTTTATAGTATTATTTTATTTTATTCTATTATTTATTTGTTATTATACAATTATATGTTATTATTCATCGCTCTATTGGAAAGTTAGATTTTATTATTTTAAATATTTTATATTTCTTATTGTTGTAATGCGCATTTGATCATATTCATATGTTAAAATCGCGCAATATAAGTAATAAATATTATTATTATTATTATTATTGCTGCCGGTAAAACACGAAGTCAAAAACCGTATTAAGAAACTCAATAGATTAAATATTTATCACATCTCTGATAGTTTACAATTCTTAGGAGATTGAATTTCTTTTGTTTTGCCCTCCAAATTGAGCTGCTCTGACGTCGCGTACACTGGGTCTATACTAATTGGCTACTTTAGGAACGAGCAGGAGGAAGGGGTGAGTTTTGAATTGACATATCATTATAATAAGTCTGGCAAATTTGAGCATGATCGAAACTTTACAAAGAATGCATCTATGGTTACAGGGGACAAGCGTCCGTTATCAAAATTCACAACTCGCCCCCAATCTCTTCCTCGTTTCTAAAGTGGCCAATAACATAAGCAGCAGCCCTATAGATGTATGGCAGTCTTCGGGTTTTGCGAAAGGGAAACAAAAGTCCATAGGACTAATATTCAGTCAAAGACGTTCCCAATTTTAAAACTGTTACGTAACTGTTATCTAATCAGTGAATAATTCAACCGCTTCAGTGATTTCTACTCATACTTCCTTTCGGTCCAGTCGTGTAGGCTTCAGCCGGTGGAAGACAATGTTTTTTGAAATGAATGTATGCTTCATGCTCTCGTCAATATACATATGTATAATTTATTAGTCTTAGAAAGTTTTGTAATTACTTTTTGCTAAAGTAGTCGCCCTCCTGAATCGATAATTTGACACATTAGACGTTCAAAATAGCGTGTTTTTTTCCACCATTTGATGTGCAATTGCAAAGTTGTACATGTTTAGCGTTTACCCTTTTTTAATTGAGTTTTGAACAGGTGGTGGAAGCATGTTATTTAATATTGAGCGAGGAAAAAAATTATAAACACTAATTAAAATTTCCTTAGCATAATCATTTTCATCAAAGAAAGAAACCAAGAGAAAAGGTCTTTACTTGTTTGTTTTTTCTTAAAAGAGACGCTTTCGCTAAAATTTAACACTATTTCTGTTATATTTGCAATTGAAAGCAATATAATTAAAATTGCCCAAGGAAGGAGTCCTTTTTAGATATTAGTATTTTATTAATGCTGAAATTTGAATGACTTTTCTGTCTGATAAACGGCTTTGGAAGACTGCCCTTTAGTGTTTCGTTCCAAGCACAATTCAGCAGGAAACAGAAAACCGCAACAATGGAGTAAACAAAAGAAAAACGGAAGTTATTGTCAACGGAGTTTGTTTCTAAGTTGGTTGTCAAGGCCGGTCTATAAAAAGGAACGTCCAAGAATCAGAAATCTAGTCTTCGACAGAACACAAGATATCTAACTAGCAAGTTAAAGAAGATGATGTTGTCGGATACACTCGCCAACATGACTTTCTTCAATTTCTCATTTGTAGCAACTAGCAGACCACCACCGCCATGGATCATCACCATCCCAAAGAGTCAAAGAATGTTATTTATTGTGTGTTACGCTTTGATTCTAGTCCTTTCTGGGTTTGGCAACACTATTATTATTGCTATTGTTGCCAGAAATCCATCGATGCGAAGTACCATTAACTATCTGATCGTAAACATGGCTGCAACAGACTTGGCTTCGTCAGTGGTGGTTACGGGACGTTTTTTCTCCGTCATGGACAATCGCTCCAAGGAATGGGAAGTTCCTGGAGTTCTTGGGAGCATGTTGTGTAAGCTCCGCCCCTATATTCGTGATATTTCGCTAGTTGTGTCCATCCAGAGCATGGTAGCCATCGCATTTGATCGTTTTTTCGCTGTTGTTTTTCCAATGAGACCAAAACCTCGACTTCTAGACCTCCGTGTCCTCTTACCAATCATTTGGTGTATATCACTAGGGACATTTGCAGTGTATTTGGTGAACTTTAGACTTATGACATCTATCGAAGGAGTTCATATCTGTATCCATAAATGGCCTACTGGTGTGGAACCAATGAAGGCGGATACCGTCTTTAACTTAACTATTTTAACTGTATTTTGGTTGATACCGCTAACAACCATTGCCATTTTGTACACCATTATTGCCCTAAAAATGAGGCGCCAGACAATTCCTGGCCAACAGTCGTTAGAGGCCGAAGATGCGAGGCGCAAACAAAACAAGAGTATCGCCAAGATGGCCTTTGCAATCGTGTTTTTCTTTTTCTTGTGCTGGTTTCCGTCTCACGTTGTTGCTTATATGGAACACTTCGTGTGGAAAGGAACCATCCCAAACGGTGTCGATCCTCATCTGTTCTCCATTCTTCAGTACACCACGGTCATGATTTGTTACGTGAGTTCTGCAATCAACCCATACATTTGTTTTACGTTCAGCTCTAAATTTAGAAAATGCCTCAGGAATCTCTTCCCGTTTTCTCTCTGTTTCGCCACAAGAATCCGCGGTCCTGTCGGCGGCTCGGCTCAGGCCACATCGGCACCAAGACATCGAGCGATGGTTAATTCAGTTTAACAGGACATCTTCACAAGTCCACTATACGAGAGCACATCCAATACTGAATCGCTTTAAGACTTTAGTAGACATTGGGTGACTTGCCGATAAGACGGTCGCTTTTCCTGCATATGACACAAAATCCATCAAGTAAAAGTGTGATTTGTTTTGTGGTTTCCTGTTAGCCTTGCACCCACGGGTCTACCAATGCCGTGTTGTTCATGTTTGGGGTCGCCCGTTCGATTCTTGACTGAACCGTACACGTCAGTTTAGTTTAGTTAAATTGTTGTTTTTACCTTTGCCACGATGGAATTTTTCCGAACGTGAGTTCTCCAATTTTCTCTCTTCGTAACTATCGACATTTGAGTTATAAATATAGTTTGTGAGTTCTAGAATATAAATATATAAATATGTAACATATAATATAATCTTAAATTATTGCTAAAAGGAAGATTAAACATTAGAAACACAAAACTTAAAAAAAAATTAGTCTATAGAAGATATTTTAATAGCAAAATTTATTTTCCGTGTTTTAGAACCCTGCAACAACTTCTGGGCTGATCTAAGTCAAGTCATGGCTAACTCACAAATAGAACCCTGAAACAACCTCGGGGCTGATCTAAGTCAGGGCATGGCTAACTCACAGATAGAACCCTGAAACAACCTCGGGGCTGATCTAAGTCAGGGCATGGTAAATCACAGATCGAACCCTGAAACAACCTCTGGGCGGATCTAAGTCAGGGCATGGCTAAATCATAGACCGAATTGCAATTCAACTTGTAAGGTTTTACGGAAGGAGGAAAAACGAAAAAAAAAAAGGTTTTAACTAAGTTTCAAGGGATTTAGCAAGGCGCAAAGTCAGTTTCTTGCTTATCTGATCAAATATCTGTTCTTTAGCCAGTGATAACACTATAGAGTATAGATAAACTGGTTTACCTAAAGAGAGTTTTAAAATCCGTCATCCCGCAGTTTTTGTCAAATTTTGCCTTTGGATTAAAAAACTAGAACTGATTACTATTATTAAAATCGTGATTACAGCAATGCTAGCTGTAATAGGAAAATCTAAAAAACCATTTATTTCAGGCGTTCAATATTCCTGTCGAAAAAAACCCGGACTAATTGCTCAGAAGAAGCAGATGCACACATCAAAGCCAAGAAAATCGATGGGCGGCCTGGAAAATACAGCAAAGTCATATTAGATCTGAGATGGTAATTTTCGAGAAAGAACTGATAGTTGTGATCTCCGACTCTTAACACTTCTTGTAACCTGTATGTTTTTGGTTCTCAAAGTCTGTCATGTTTGAATGCATGGTGAGAAACCTTAATAAAAATCGAGTTTTGGTGATTGACAGTTTTAGCCGCTATTAAACAAATTTATTATAATGAACCAAGTTTGAAGGAATCGGCCGAGTTTTTGTAATTTACCGAGTTTCTTTAACTGAGTTTTGTTATTGCCCGAGGCTTTGTCATCAAAATAGTTTCCAACGTATTTGATGTACTGTCGAGAGGTAGGTACATGATCATCTCAAAGCATGCAAACCAGAAACAACTGAACCAAATGAGTTATGGCTTAATTAGTTTGTCTGTGTGGGACAAATCACCTGAATCTTGGCACTAAAAATAAAACCAGTTAGATGAGAAGTATTCCGTCTATTTATTAGAAAACCAAAGAAGTAGAGAGTAAGATAAGAAGAAAGGAAGGAAGGAAGGAAGAAAGAAAGAAAGAAAAGAAAGAAAGAAAGAAGGAAAGAAAGATTGAAAGAACGAAAGTGAGAGAGGGAGGAAACGACGACTTTTGCAGCGAACTAAGGACTAACTTCAGTGCTAGTTGAGTTATCGTTTTCGATAGCCAAAGGATCTTCTTAATATTAATGCATGAAGTCCTTAGACTCGCGTTAATGCAGCTCATTGAAATATTACAGCACGACGCGTAAAGCTATGACCACATTTAATAAATCCCATGCGCTGGGTTTTCGATGCGAAGCTGGCTGGTTTTACTAAATACGGCTTGTAAAAGCTCGTTTGGCAGCAAAAAGCCCGTGCATGGAAGAGTGCGAATGCCTAAATGACTGGTAAGAGGACACAGATGTCTAGAACAGAGAACGGGCATAAAAAATATACGGTTTTACATTAAATAAAAGGAAGATAAAGTTTGGATTGCATAGAGTTAACGAAGAAGGGAGAGTAGATAGGGCAGAGGGAAGATGCATTTTTTTAAATTTGAGAATTTAAATTTTTAAATTGTGAATTGATCCAATGAAAAAGCGTAAAAGCATTTGATCCAATCACGGTGCTTTTAAAACCAAGTTGTGAAAAATTATTCTCAAGCGCGCAATGTTTCAATTCGACATGCGAATAATATAAAAAAAAGTATGGAATTTATTAACAAAATTGAACTTATTTTACATAATGAATGTCGCTTGATATGAAGTATAGTCTTAAGCGCGTGAAATAATAAATCATTACAATAAAACGATAAAGGAAAAAAGAATACAAAAGATAGTACAAAATGTTTGAACATTTCACAGTATAGACCCCTTGCCGCACGTCGGGATTCAGCTTAAATTGGAAGACAAAATAATAGGTTCCAATTCTCAGGAGATTGAAATTCTTTTGTGTTTAAGTACACAAATTGAGCTGCTTTGACGTCACGTGCAAGGGGTCTATGGATTATAGTTTTGATATATTTACGTGGAGATTATCCAAAGACCGAGATGAATAGCTTGGCGAGGTTGACTTCAGAGTAAGCGTTAGACAGGACGACTTTCTGGAGGCTTGAGTTGACTTTACTGTAGAACTGTTTAATATGAGCCACTTTTTGAAACTTGACTAAAACAAGAAAAGTACAAGAAAAACAAATAATGAATGAGAAACATTTCCGAAGAGAATGGAGTTCAATGAAATAGGACCTTTCTGAACCATTTCTAAACTCTTCGTAGAAAGAAAACTAGCTATTTCCCAAGTTAAAACTTGAAGTTAAACTTCAATGAAGCTCATTAAATTTAACATTCATGTGGGATGAATAAATTATCTCTGTGATTGACGTTGAAGCCACTAAAATGTTGCAATGCTCACTTCAGACAAATGAACTTTTTTCGGGTTTTGTCCTTCACTTCCTCCAGAACTAGTTTTATAAAAATGAGTTCTGATTTTTTGAGCCATTTTAAAAATCTTAGAAAAAGAGAATACAATTTTTGGCAAATTTGACTTGAAACTCATTAAGCGGGTCCAAAATTTATATGGGATGAAAAAATTCTCTCTGTGAGTGACTTTGAAGCCACTAAAATGTTACAATGCTCAAGTAGCGGCAATACGAGCAACAAAATCGTGCAACTTGTCGCGCAACATTGTTGTGTTGAAGAGCAAATTCAATTTCAACAAGCTATTCATTGTTGAGAAACCAAATCTCACCTTCTATATTTTTATCTTTGGAAGCATGGTCAAAATCGAACATTCGGCTGTAGTACAGGATTTGATTGTACAGAGCTGTGTCGGTGTACTGAGAAAATCAAACGTAAGAAATGTGACAAAAATTGGAAGAGATGGGCAAATGTATAATACAGAAAGGGGGGGAAGGAAAAGGGAAGGGACTGAGGAAGGATGGAGAGAGTAAGGGAGGGAGGAAGGGAAGGAAGGAAGGAAGAAGGGAGAGGGAGGGAAGGAAGGAAGAAGGGAGGGATGGAAGGGAAGAAAGTAAGAGAAGTAGGGAGGGAGTAAGGGAAGGAAGGAGTAAAGGAAGGAAGAAAGGAGTGAAGGAAGAAGGGAGGGAGGGAGGCTGGGAAGGGAAGAGAGGTAGAGAAGTAGGGAGGAAGGGAGTAAGGCAGAGTTGATGTATGAAATTCTTACCATGGGTAATATGTGTGCGCGGTGACAACGAGGACAAAGGGGGAGTCCTCTGTGGCGTGTAAGTGGCACTTGACGAGTGCGATGGTCACACGATGGATCTTCACACTTCTGCCAGCCCTGACCATACCAAGAAAAAATAGAGTTAAACAAAACTTAATATTTCCTTGTCATTCAGCTGACCAAGCAATATAAAACTCTCTGGTTGATAGCATATAACGGGCAGTGTTTGCCTGATACCAAAGAATATATTACTCTCTCGTTTAGGGAAGCACGGGTACCGTAATGATGAGAGTGCTCTCCTCTCACCAATGCGACACGGGTTCGAGTCCCGGACTCGGTGTTGTATGTGAGTAGAGTTTCTAGTTGGTTCTCTCCTGTGCTTTGTAGGTTTTTCTCCGGGTTCTCCGGTTTTCCTCCCTCTGCAAAAATCAACTCCCAAATTCCAATTCGATCATGGAACGAGGGCCACAGGTTTTTTAGCCACTGGCTATTTAGTGCTACCCTCGTAAAACAAGGACTTTTTAAAAAATTTTGATAGCACAGGACGAGTAATAAGTATTAACAATATTCACTCACGTTATAATACTCCTTGATGTGTTTACGGATGGCGACAGTCACGTGATTAATCACGGCAGCTGATTGGTATAAAGTGTCACATTGAGGACATATGGCACTGATTTCTCGAGAATCCTGGGATGAAAAAATACCGATAGAGTTAGTTGATTATAGACCCCTTTCACGCGACGTCAAAACAGTTCAATTTGCAATTGAAGGACAAAACAAAAGAATTTCAATCTTCTGAGTCTTGGAACCTATTGTTTTGTCCTCCAAATTGAGCTGCACTCTGACGTGCTGTTCTATTCACGGACAATCTAATCACAACCAAATCTAACAACACTGGGACGCCATTTTTACTTCGCTTTTTATAAGAAATGGAATAATTTTTTCGTACATCTTATAAAATTTGGTATCTGACGAAGTACCCATGGCCAATCACAGCCGGTTTTATATCAAGTCTGGAACTGTGACGTCATACTTACCGGGCTTTTGGCAAGGGCTTCAATAGTTGTCTCAGTACCACATTTTGGATTCTTACATTTGAGCACCAGTCGAACGCAATCCTGTATCAAAGAAAGATCGGTGAGCATCTGTGAGTGCGATATTTGAACGTTCGATTTGAGCTCACAACCGTTCAAAGCAGATGTTCTGAGAAGATTACTTTCTTAGCTTTTTACAGTTTTCGAGTTATGATTTTTTTTGTTATTTTATTCGATATTTGGATTATTCGTACTTTCAAAAATTAGGGCGTTTTCATCCAAGTGCTCAGCGAACTAACTCATCATGATTGGCTGTTTACACGTCTTTTTTTTTTTTTACAGTTACAAAATAGATTGAAAAGATCTTCACCTTGAATCGTTCCTCATCAGTCATGAGAGCCTGGCCACCAAGCAAGGCATCTGTCTCGTCGTCATGGTGAGATGACGTGTTGCGATATCCCGAGGGATCGAGACCTGCACAGAAATTAAGAATACCCATTTTAGTTAAGATTTTTGTTGGGTTTGCGCCACGTAAGCGCAGCTATGTAGGACATGATAGAAAATGAATTTTCTCAAACCCAAATTCAGGGCACGGCTAGTTCACAGATTGAACAACTCACAACTCTCAGGTTGTCGAAACGTCAGTCACCACCAACAACAGTCTTTCTCAAGACTACACTTACCCCGACGATCACATTACTCACTCTACGCACATGTGTTGCGAGTCCAGGAATCGAACCCGAGAACCCAGGGTGGACTATTGCTACGCAACTCTTGAATCCCGTACAGTAACCTCTCAGTACCTTGTCACAGATGATGTTAGTATTATTTCTTAAGTTAGAATTCTTCCAGTTTAGTTTTAGTGTTATTTAGATTTGTCCTATCAGTTTCAGATGTTATTCTATATTTCCTATACCTTTTCATTGTTATTTCAAAGGGAAGCGCCTAGCATAGGACTTAGAGTCCCGTTCGCACTTTCCCCATTGGGTAGAGAGATAGCATTTGTAATCTTTTTATAATTATATGCCCAATAAATATGTAAAGACATGTGTTCCTGGGTTGTGTACGAAGTCTAAAGCTCTTTAAGAAACTAAATAAATTTTCCGTACTCACCGATGCACTGCGCAATTCTAGAGGCATCTGTTCCTTCGATAGGGTCACACAATCGAGACACAACAGGATGGACTTGACTCGCCAAGTAGTACTTATTGTCTGGTGTTGATGTTAAGGGCAAACATATTTCACTTCTTAATTACTCCATAATAACACGAGCAACACAGTTCAAGATGTCTGGGATTTTGGCTTTCGTCAATCAAAAAATACTAACTCAGATTGTTGGAATCTTGATTTACGTCTCGAATTATAGCCAGTTGTCTGGGGCGTGTAATAGTTGTTTTTTTTAGCTTGGGCATAATGTTTCCTAATTTCAGACAACGTATTATTCCCTAGAGTATCATTTCTTTGTTTAACGGCTGCACACGTGAAGACACATGAATATGGATACAACTCAAACAAAGAATCTTATTCTCAAGGGAATGACCGGTGGTCTGAAATGGGGGAAAAAAAATTCGCCCTAAATAATATGACAGGACAGACAGACACATGGGAGTATCAGAAATCAATCGAAAGGTATATATCGATGGAACAACAAACGCATAATGATCATAGTATCAATCCATGAGTATACACAGCGTACTGTTTTGTTAAGGTTGTCAAGGATACCGATCTTCAGAGTGTCTGATTTCTGGAATTCATCAGGATGATAAGCACGTTGTGAGGCAGGTAAGGTTGAGCCATCCTGGACAGAATATAATAATGGTCAGATGGGGCTGGGCATGGTGTTACGTGACAGCAATAATGTCACGAAAGGCACAGCAATAGAATATGACAAATATTACACAATTCATTGACATTTTAAGAAAATAAGAATGAGGTCACATGGTACGGAATACTTACGTCACAGATGACGTAGAGAATAGTGTCAATATTTATGACGTAGAGAATGAGGTCACATGGTACGGAATACTTACGTCACAGATGACGTAGGGAATAGTGTCACCGACGCCTACTTTCCTCGACTTGCTCATCATCCACAGTGCCACGTGAACATGGGGTAGGGATTTCTTGTCAGGGTAGTCATGGGGAGATTTGGTCAGTTGCTATAGAAACAAAAGACCAATAATATGATCAGCATTATTCTCAGCCAATCAGAAATCCTCTTACTACCAGAATAATATTCGATTTGTTTTTCTTCTTCAAAGATTTGAACTCCTTTGGGAGTCGCAAGATAATGGTGTTAAATTAGGCCAACAAAAGGAACTACGAAAAGGATTCTGGTAGTAATGGTGTCATGCAAGACGTAATAAGAGGTACAAAGCTTCTGAAGCTGACGATGGAGAATTCTAAATTCAAATCACGATTATTTTTTATCATTTACGAAGCAACTTTACAATACCTTGTTGATGATGAATTTCTGCACATCAACATTGCCATCCTTCACGTCCTCGCCAACTGATAAGACAAAATATTAATGGTCAAAAAGAGCCAACTTGCCAAAATTACTGATGAATCAAATTTTAAAGATAGAAAATAACTTGATATGTAACTATCCTACCTTTGATCAGAAACTCGTGGATGTTGTCGAGAATAGTCTCGCGTGGTTGAGAAGACAGGATCTGGGCCAGAACGTAACTTAAAATAAAAAGTAATAATAATTATAAGATGATTAAAAAAAAAACACCCAGAACAAAGACGCTTAGAATGAGAGAAGGTGGAGGGAGGGAGGGAGGGGAGAAGAGAGGGAGGGAGGGGAGTGGAGAGGGAGGGGAGTGGAGAGGGAGGGGAGAGGAGAGGGAGGGATGGAGGGAGACAGGGAAGGGTTGATGGAGGGAGGGAGGGGTCGATGGAGGGAGACAGGGAGGGAGACAGGGAGGGAAGGATGGAGGGAGAGAAGGCAGGGTGGGAGGGAGACGGAGGTAGCATATACATACTTTCCAGTGTCCTTTGCGAGGTCGGACCAGTCTCTTCTCACTATGTCAAGACCTTTCATTTCTTTCACTTCATTAAGGGTGCCTGGTCAAAAAAATACGATGAATGAATGAATGAATGAAATGGGAAGGGAAGGAAAAGGTGAATATAAGGATAGATAAGAGAGTAAAAAATGTTAGGAAAAGAACGAAAAAGTTAAAAAGAATTTAAAATATTACTATTTAATTACTAACCATCCTCATTCTCAGAGATACAAATTGCTGCGTACCTAAAGAAAAAGAAAAATAGAAGAAAAAAACCGATTTGTTAATAAAATTAACAAATTTAAAGCAACGAGGATTTTGATGTGGGATATTTTCCCACCAAATTTTCTATCATCTGTAACGAAATTTACAGCATTTGCAATTTTCCCGCAAAAAATGCATCGCCACGCGCTCCATTTTGACGCGTTTGCAACTTTCCCGCCAAATTTCTGAGCATGCGCAGTAGCATTTCTGTCTTGTCTTATCAGCAAACAAAGGTGAAGAGACGTACTTCTTTTTCTTGAGCAGCAACATGGACTTGAATATACCATCGATGTCGATCTCCAACAGACGATATAACTTGTTGACTTCGCTTTTTACCTGTAAGGAAAACAACGCCATTATTACTTAAATACATCATGAAAAATTACGCTAAAAGTTTACTAAAAAAATAACGATTCTCTGAGAAAGTGTTTACACAATTATGAAATGAGGAAAAAGTTAAGACATAAATTAAAAATGGAGTAATAAGAGAGAGGGACGAAAGAAGGTAAAATGAAAGAGAAAATGAGTACGGAAGGAAACGGAACGAAATCTCAGGGCAGGGCAGGGCAGGGCAGGGCAGGGCAGGGCAGGGCAGGGCAGGGCAGGGCAGGGCAGGGCAGGGCAGGGCAGGGCAGGGCAGGGCAGGGCAGGGCAGGGCAGGGCAGGGCAGGGCAGGGCAGGGCAGGGCAGGGCAGGGCAGGGCAGGGCAGGGCAGGGCAGGGCAGGGCAGGGCAAGGCGCCAAGAAACAAGAGCTACAACCAAGAGTAGATTTCTTCTATCAACCCTTTACCTTGTTGCCAATCTTCTTAACTTCACTGAGGTCAGTAGAGTTGGTGTTGATCATAATAGAGTCTGTGTCTCCATAAATTACATCAAGATGCATCTGAAATAATAACAAAAACACATAACTAAAGAATGTTGCACAAAACAAAATTTTCCCCTTCTAATTATAAAACTACACATGCGTGTTGACTCGGGCTTCCTGTGATAATATTTAAGACGCTTTGTTTAGGAACTATTTGGAGAAAGAGGGCGTTTTGGACTAAACGGCACCAGGGCGCATGCTTCTCACATTCCAGTGGATGATTTGTGATAAAACCACGAAAAAATACCATTTTGCACCTCGGGAAGCCCGAGTAAAATAGCTCCATGCTGGTGAGATCGATACTCTACCAATCAAATTGCTCGGTCAAAGTACTGTGTTTTCATCACAGTCAAACGACATCTTAATAAATAAAAATATGATGATTTATCCTGTAACTTACTTGTTGCACAAGGTCTTTGGTCTTCATCAGAATCTAAGAGAAAATAAGTCAGATCAGGAATGATGGACAGCTGTCAATCAATTTGAGCAAATTTGGCTCTGAGTCTCTTTGAGTTTTCAAAAGTTAAGATTGATTGTCAGATGTCATAAATTGGTTGGCATGACAACGGTGAAAATTTACTGCTGCACATGTTTAGAAAATACGTCAGAAAATGGCGAATGTGCAAAAGTCATTACGACTGCTTCAAAAATATTGCAAATATTTTCGAATTACTTTTCTGCCAGTTTCTTTGACTGCGAAAATAGTAATGAAGGAACAGAGAATTTGTAATTTTTTTTAAATCTTAAGAGGAGAATTTAAAATAAGTTTTAAAAAATTTACTAAAAATTACAAAAAACTTACAGAAAATTTACTATAAAATATTACAAAAAAAAATACAAATTCTTAAAAGAATTTGTTTAAGAATTTGTTCTTGTTAGAAATATGTTATTTTATGTCTTAGAAGAATCTTAAAAATTTATCCTGAAAGTGGGAACCAGAGAAATTCGAAAATTGATTGTAAAAAAACCGTCAAACAAACAATTAATCTTCTAAACTATTCAATAATCTGTTTTTATCTTACCAACGCGCCAAACTGTCAACAAAAAGTTAATCAATAAAACCTCATTATATCAAACAAAAGCCAAAGGCTTACACATTGTTTATTTTATAAAGCAAACGTTAAAAACTATCGCATAATTAACGAGTTCTTTAGAAACCGCTTAAATAACTTTAACTCATAGACAATTGCTGAATTTAGAGGAGAGTGTTTCAGAAGACACTCGTTCAAAATATAGGAAATTTCTGCAAAGTTATCGTTTATATTGCATGGAAAAAGTCTTCAGAGAGAATCAGTCTGGTAAGTTTGCTGGTTTGTTATAGTTTTGCTTCGTTATTGTGGAATGTTTTCGTGTTTTTTTCGTGTCTACAGAAACGTGGTTTCTAGAAATACAGGAAAATTTAGAATACAATTGCTGCCGAATTTCCAGTCTCCAGTTTATAAACTACGCTACGAAGTCAAAGAATAAAGAAATCTCGATTTTGGGCACTAAATTTGCCAAAATAAGATTTACGTTTCTAAGTATCACAATGATATTTGATAGTAGTTCTCATCATGTCGAGAGATTCGCAATTAGTTTTTTTCCCTCTTAATTCGATAGTTCTTTAAAAGGTTTTTGTTTTGAAGAATTCTTAGAAGAGCAAAGGAATTCAAATGGCAGATTATCCGAAACTAAACCGAGATTATAATAAACTTTATGTAAACAATGGGAAAAAAACTTCGCTTTGCGATGGAACTTTGCTTCTGTTGTTGCTGCTGTTGCTGTTGCTTTTGTGGTTGTTGTTGTTTTTGCTGCCGTTGTGGGGGTTGTTGTTGTTGCTGTTATTGTTGTTGCTGCTGTTGTTATCATTATTAAATGTTAAAAATATTAATATGCATTCTGCTTGAATTTCTAGCATTTGAACAGAATTTCTAAAGAAAAACACAACATGTTACGGCGTCATGTTTCGTCTATCGCCGAAGAACCCGAGGACGAAGAACCAGAGAAACCAAAAAATAAAGGTAACACTGTTACCCTTACACTTACCCTTACTGTTACAGGGGAGAGGGGACGGGGAAAATTGGCACCTTTGCAGGGAGGTGGAAGTGGACAAATGTCTGTTCTTTAATTTCTTTGTTTGCTCATTTGTTTATTTATTTTTTTATTTTTTTCAAAAATTGTTAGGCAAAACTGAAACCCTAACTCCTGTCGAAGAAACAACGACTCCATCCGACAACAAACCGATTCCTCACCGAAGTTCAACCAAGAGTTCGGAATTGACGGTTTTCACCGAAAACACACTCGACGAATCAGGAAGCGAGCAGTTGTCAGCTGACGAAGAAGAGGACGTGTTTGACGAATTTAACGAAAGCGCGAACAGAACGGCAAAAAGGAATGGGCTCCAATTTGAAAAGCACAGGGATACCGCGTCACCTGCATCACCCAGTCCTGAATCTGGGAAAAATGATGTTGATCTAACAGAAGACCAGGTAAGAACGATAATGTAGAGTAGGCATAGTCGTGCATGGGTAACGGAAGACAATAAGCAACCAGACAAACTGATTCATTCTGGTCTAGATTGGGGAGACATCCACTACAATTTTCGGAAACACGCTTTCGATTTTTTTATCAATAACCGGAAACAACTTACCCTTGTGCTGTTCAAAGTCAGTGCATGTTTAACTCACAGATCAAACCCTAAAACAACCTTTGGGCTGATCTAAGTCAGGGCATGGCTAACTCACAGATAGAGCCCTGAAACAACCTCTGGGCTGATCTAAGTCAGGGCATGGCTAACTCACAGATAGAGCCCTGAAACAACCTCTGGGCTGATCAAAGTCAGGGCAGGGCTAACTCACAGATAGAACCCTGAAACAACCTCTGGGCTGATCAAAGTCAGGGCATGACTAACTCACAGATCAAACCCTGAAACAACCTCTGGGCTGATCTAAGTCAGGGCATGGCTAACTCACAGATAGAACCCTGAAACAACCTCTGGGCTGATCAAAGTCAGGGCATGGCTAACTCACAGATAGAGCCTTGAAACAACCTTTGGGCTAATCAAAGTCAGGGCATAGCTAACTCACAGGCTGAACCCTGAAGCAACCTCTGGGCTGGTCTAAGTCAGGGGAATGCAGAATTTAAAAAGATTAGAACTTTGAATTGAATTGTTCAAAGCATTTTGTTTTTCGTACAAGGTTCGCGAAATAAAGGAAGCCTTTCTGGTTTTCGACGACAATGGCGACGGTTGTATCAGTGCAACAGAACTGAAGAAACTAGTGACGTCACTAGGGTATAATATCACTGAAGCAGAGCTGATGGACATGATGAACCAGATAGGTAAGGGAGGAGTGGGTGGGCAGGTGATACACAATGCATTTTGATATATTAAGGCTACGTTTACACGGAGAACATGAAACCGGGTCAAAAGTGATACGGGTTATGCAGAGCATTTACAAGAAAACGGTACCAGATCAGTGTCCGGTGCATACACAAAACGGCCAATCACAGCGCGCTTTGATCATGGCGCAGAATGAGCGGACATTTTGAACTACTAACGTAATTATCTAATAGCTCATGCTTGGTTGAACGCGCGAATTTTGAATTGAAGCAATCAAAATAACAAAGAAATCAGCCAGAACTGCGACAGTATGCTTTCAAAATTTGTTCGTATTGTTGTTTTGCTTCAACATTGTTACTCGTTGTAAGCAGATTATGATAGCTGAAATGTTACTTTACAAGCGGCTCAGCCAAGTGCCCCTTGCTCAAAGTCTTTTCCCAATACAAACACTTGCATTTTCAAACATTTAGAGAAAAAAGTTGAAGTATGCGTGATGTATGAAAAAAGGAAATTTTTCCATCCATCTCCTCGAGTTCCGCAAGATATATGAATTTTAAGACTTTGGCGAAGGCCGCTTGAATTGGAATAACATTCCTTTTCGCGCTTAGTTTTTCGTACAGTATTGTAACACAGCGTGAAAACGAAGCCTAAATCGATGCCAATCCATGTTCCCAAATACTCATGTTGCAATCGTTCCTTCAGATTCAGATGGGAACGGAGCTATAGATTTCCCCGAGTTCCTGACCCTCATGTCCCGAAACCTCCAAGATACTGACCCAGAAGACATCATGATGGAATCGTTCAAAGTTTTCGACAGAGATAACAATGGTAGTATCGGAGAAGAAGAGCTGCAGAGAGTTATGAGGTTACTCGGTCAGGACTTTAGAGACTATGAGATTGAATCGATGATCAAAGGAGCTGATTTTGATAACGATGGGAAAGTTGGATACGAGGATTTTCAGAGGATGATGAACACCTAATCGATAAATACTCGACTACTGATGGACTTAATCGATAAGTGCTCGGCCAAGACTGTAGAGATTAGAAGGTTGAAGCGATGATAAAAATAGTGATGTAAAAATGGATACGAAGATCTTCAAAGGTTGACAATAGTTTAATCAATAAATACTCGAATAGCGACGGAGAACTAATCGATAACTACTTCGGCCACGTCCGAGATTGAAGCGATGATAAAATAACCACGAGAAAGCTGGATACGAAGATTGTCAATTAATCGATAAAAACTCGATTAGCGATAAAGAACTAATCGATATCTACTCGATAAGACTTAAAGGATTATGCATCGCGGCCGAAGACACTCCCGAAGACAGACGTTTGTTTCCGGAGTTGGCTTTGTTAACATAGTTAGCTTCCAGCATTATACGAAAGTCTACGAAAATGAATCACGTGGATTCAATCGATATTTATACGGATTACGACACAGCGAGACCCAGCTGAGTTGACCTTCAGAAAAAAACTCAAGTTCAACCAATCAGAATTGAGGATCCAACATCGTACTTTGATTAGCATTTCCCATTATTCTGCCAAGAGAATTTATGAAATACGAGTTCTTTCTTCTTTAAATTAATCGTAAACGCTAGTCGAACTCATGGCGGAATTCTATCTCAATCAACAAGAGAAGTCTACATTGTATACTCGGAAAATGCTCGAAAAATGCTAACCAAAAATAGTGACCCATAATTCCTTTCGGGGAAGGCGATCAAATCAGCTGGACTGTAAAGATTTAATGACGAAATAAAAATGTTTTTAGCTCAAATAATTTTTCCCCACATAAAAATGTACGAAATATTTAAGCAGACATTTAATGGTATGGAAATAAATATATACATACATGAAACAAAAACTGGTTGCTTCAGACTTTAAAATCTTTTTTAAAAGTTATATTTGAAATAATGTCGTGTTGTCGACATGACGTCCATTTTGAATTAAGATAATTTTTTCAAAAAAAGTTATCGTTTATTCATGTCATTATCACCTTCAAAACAACCCAAAATGAGCTTGTGCAAATCTTTTTGAAGAAAAGAATATCTAAGGAGTGATTTACATGCTATTTTCACCTCGAAAAACAATTGAGAGTTTACACTTCTAAACAAAATTACAACGGAAGCTGGTCTTGCTTAGTAACAAAAATATTCAAAACAAAAGGCTATTTTAATCTTTAAGTTCCTTCACGTTTTGAATCCCATTGTAAAGAAACCTTTTCAATTGGATAAGAAAACCAAAGCATCAAAATTAAAATAGCTCGTGAATAAACATTCCGGTAAATTATTTAGAACTTTGATCATTCGGACCTGAATTTCTAAATTTCAGTGGCGAACTTTGGGTATTTCTAGAATACAGAATTCTTTCTCTTTTAAGGCTTTCTCTATTAAGAATGTTTTAAGTATTAAGGTTTTAAATTTTTAGAGAATTTCAATCAAAACCATGAAGCCAGTGGATGAAAATGACGAGGAATATCTCCTGAAAGCTTTCACCGAAGCTGACAAAGATAACGACGGAATGATAGGAGTGAAAACTCTCACGCGAACGATTCGTAATCTTCGCGAACATGTTGAAGAAGGAAAAGTAGCAGATTTGCTCAAACGCTCAGGTAAATAATTTTTCAAAATGTTATTTCAAAATGAATTTTCCGGCTTACTTCCAAAGAAATAATACCTTAAGTTCTAGCAATTTTGGTTTCCACAACGACAGTTTTAACTAAAATTTTTGTAACAGAAATATTTAAATGTATCAATGATTTTCAAAGTTAATATTTCATCTTCAGAAACATTTAGACGAAAACATCAAGAAGGATAATTCAATAATTCGGCTTTTATTTCAAAGAAAATTAAGATATTTTTACAGTAGACTTCAAATATAAATGAAAAGATTGTTATAATTTTTTCTAAAAAAAAAAGTTTTTGAAACTGACATTCAGATAACGTAAGCCCTTTCACAGTAAATAGTTTCGCAAGCCCAAAATATTTCCTTGAAGAATTCCCTAACTTTAGCATCTTAGAGGTAAAAATAAATAACTACGGAGTAGATACGAAGCGAGGGACGTAAAAATTTTATAATTATACGAAATTTCTTCAACAGAAATATTCCATTTTAGATGCAGAACCGCCAAAATTTCTTTGCAAATTAAAAAAAAAACTTTGAAAATTAAGGTCGCTTATATCGAAATTTCTTTGATTTTTGGATTTAAAAATTAGATTTTTTTAAAGTTTTAGAGTTTTTTTGTTTGCTTGTTTGTTTACATGGTTGCTTAGGTTATGTTTTTGTTATTATTATACTATTTTTTTCCTTTTTTACAAAGCTAACTTTTAATTATACAAAGTAGTTAACTGTAAAAAAAACTTATTAAAAAAAAAATTATTTCATACTTTAAGGAATCGAAGTCAAGAAACAATCAAACGACGAACCAGAGATCGACTTCGGAGTGTTTCTAAAACTTTACCGCCAGCTGTCAAACGCGAAGGAACAAGACAAAGAGCTAAAACGAGCATTTGAAGAATTCGACTTTTACAAGAGAGGTTACATCGAAGGTTCAGGCATTGAACGTGTCTTGACGAAGTTAAAAATCGAGTATTCAAAGGAAGAGATTGAACTTATGATAGAAGTTGCTGATACGAACGGAGATGGAAAAGTTGACTGGGATGAATTCTTGCAAGTATTTAAGGATGGTGAAGATATCGAAGGATAAAACCGAAAGAAAAACAAACCAAAAGGAAAAATTTCTACAAGTTCAAAAATTTTGTATCGAAACTTCAGGAAAAAAATTGAAAACCGAAGCAAAAAAGAAAGGAATAATTTTTGACAAAAGATTTGTTTACAAGAAACAGGAAAACTGCTGTTTATGCAAGCTTTTGAACAGATAGAATTTGAATCTTTTACACTGGAAATTATTAAATTCAAATCGAACCTTTCACTCTAAACTACTTAATTAATTCTAAGCATTTGAATGTTTTTTACTTTATAGCTAAAACATTTATCTAATTTTGTATAGTTCGTGAAATTTTGAAAAATATTCGAAGTATGAAGAATTTTTCTGATAATTTCACATAATCTTGAAAATCTTTAAGCAATTAAAACTTAATTCTAAGCATTTGAATAATCAATTTTTTAGCTAAAAAAAGTCTCATTATTTCAGCCATAATTTGTGAAATTTTGAAACAATGTTCGAAGCATCATGATGAAGAATTTTTCAGATAATTTGACAATCTTTTATCAGAGCTGACTCACCTCTCTTCCTTTGCTAGTAACCAGGGCAGCAAGTGGTTTGGCGTAGAATCGAGAGTGTGAAAATCCAAGACACCCGTACATACTAAAATTAAATAAATAAATAATAGTTTATAGTAGCTATGCAATGGTTTTGAGTGGAATACCTTGGAATATCTCACGAGACACTTGTATTTCCTATAATATAGCTAATTTAATTGAATTGCCGTTGCCGCTTAAAAAGCCTAAAGCCTATTATTTATCTTTTGCTTAAAAACAAACTTCACTGTAGGCTATCTAAGAATTAAGGAATATATTTCCAAGTTGTAGAAATTGCAAGGATACAGTGAGTTTCTTATCGTAATAATGACACAGTTAAATAAATATAATGATTCCGCTCTCAAAGCTTTAGGCTTTTTACAGCGACAATGTTAATTGAATTAGCTACATAGACAAGAGCCTTCAGATGAGTTTGTGTACAAGAAATTACAAATTACAAGTGTGATATTCCAAGATGTGTTATGAGAAAGCATTGTATAACTATCTCATCACACAAAATAGAAATTTCAGCGAAAAAAGTGGAATACCGCAGAAAAAACAACGGCTTTTGTGCGTCCTGTTTCGCCGTATTTTCTAAGATATATGGGATAAAATGTTAGCACAATATTCGAACAAACGAAAAAGTGTTCAGTTCTCGAATATGCACTATACATTTTTTTATAGTCCTGCATTTACTTATGCAGTTTTATGATACTTTTAAGCAATAAAACTCTATTTACAAATTCGCTTCTTACCTATTTGCAGTTAACTTCAGAGCTTTTTGACGGATATCGAACTACAAAAAGAGAGAAAAAAATATTGAAATATGAAAACATTTTGACCAACATTTGCCGTAAAAGCGCTTTTCGTATTCTTTCGACTAAGTTAGCTCCAAACGGGGTACATTTTCCCATCTTTTGAATTTCGTCAATAAATTTCCATCGAAAGTAAGTGTTAATATTTTTTTGAGTAAAGGAAGCCAAAAATCCTGGCCTTTTGAAGTCGTCCAGGTCATACAAACAAGACAAAAAACGCTCAAATTGAAAATAAAAACTACACTTCGAGGGGCTTCAACTTTTCGCTTTAGCATAGAGCCAATCAGAGCGCGTTTTATAAAAAAAAAACCGTCATCCAATCAAAATACTTGTTCCATACAATGTAGAATATAAGATTTGTATGAATAAAGAACATTCTTCAAACCTGAGTGTATTTATCGGTATCTCGTCCAACCGTTTTCATAAGACTTTTCACCTGAAATAGAAAAATATATTCATTTTTTGCAACTTTAAAGTGTATCCACCACATGATGCTTTTTGGTCGTTTCCAGAAGTATGAGACATGCTGAATTCGTTTCCGCGATACCAAACTGAAATCACGGTTAAAAGAACGAAGAACCATTTTTGAATGGTGGTATAGGGTAAGCGTTGCAAACAAAATGAAAGCACGGGTCAGTGGTGTGCACTGCTAATGCTCCGCCTCTCACCAATGCGACCCGGGTTCGAGATGGTGTCGTATGTGAGTAGAGTTGCTTGTTGGTTCTCTCCTGTGCTTCAAGGGTTTTTCTCCGGGTTCTCCGGTTTTCTTCCCTCCACAAAAATCAACTTCTAAATTCCAATTCGATCTTTGGGCTT
Organism: Anthopleura xanthogrammica; assembly: GCA_964019055.1. NCBI lineage: Eukaryota > Metazoa > Cnidaria > Anthozoa > Actiniaria > Actiniidae > Anthopleura > Anthopleura xanthogrammica. The sequence goes on from OZ025210.1 coordinate 11,748,909, forward strand.
TCACCTAGCATGGACCTTAAAGCTACGGACACACGGTGCAGCATTGCGTGTAATGTTGCAGGCAATCGATGTTGCGAGCCATGCCACATGACGAAATTTGTTGCACGCAATGTTGCTGAAGTAGAAAACGATCCTACTTCAGCAACATTACCTGCAATATTGCGCGCAATGTTGCACCGTGTGTCCGGGCCTTAAGGCTCTGTTCGTGATTGTCCAACGATGTAACACAGCAGCTAAAGCTGCATGGTATATATTTTTTAGACTACAAGAGCAAGTGTGGAAAATCTATACACGACAAGAGCCGGTGCGCGGTAGTAGAACGTTCTCACTTACTTGTCTTCTTCTTTCAACAAGTTTTCTGATTTCAGTAGGTAGGATTCCTGGTTCCAACGAAGGGTCAGGTAGATCGACTATCGCATCTTCGTCGTCCTTTGTGAATCAAAAAAATTTAAAAAAATTAAGGTTGGATGCAACTGTAATGCAGCCCCTTTCACCGACCGTCGTGGGTTCGGTCATGTGTTTGGTATCCTCATCTGAGTAGGCCTGTTTGTTTGTTCTCTGTGCTTTGAGGTTATTCTCCGGGATTTCCAGTTTTTCCTCCTTCCCCAAAAATCAACTTCTAAACTTCAATGGAATGAGGGCCACAGGGTTGTTAGCAAATGTCGTATTAAGTGCTATCCAGAAGAACGATCTTTAAAGATTTTTTTTTCGTTTTCCTTCCTCCGCAAAACCCAAGATCGTAAATTGAAATTCTACTTGTGGGTTAGCCGTGCCTAAACTTAGCTCAGCCGAGAGGTTTTTTCAGGGTTCTATCTGTGAATTAGCCATGCCCTGACTTAGATCAGCCCAGAGGTTGTTTCAGGGTTCTATCTGTGAATTAGCTGTGCCCTGACTTAGATCAGCCCAGAGGTTGTTTCAGGGTTCTATCTGTGAATTAGCTGTGCCCTGACTTAGATCAGCCCTGGAGAGGTTGTTTCACGGTATTCATAAAATTTGAAAGTTTTTCAAATGCATTTTGTCGCTTTCCCCTAAGTCCCTGGTAGGGATACTACAGAATTCTATACTGTCCCTACTCTCCACAGTAGGAATTCATCACACTACTTACCCCAGTACTGCTAGGGGAAGTTCTGTCAATGGTTGTAAAACAGATATTGTATTCCTGGATGATTGATGGGTACAGACTGTTGAAGTCCAGTAACAGGATAAACTTGTCATAATAACCTGTTTTGGAAACAGAAAAATGGTCATTAGGTACCTATCCTATCAATAGAGTGGTTATCGTATGAGTGGGAAACGTAAGGTACTGACTTACAGCACATACGCGGTACGACATGCCGTAACATTGAATGGCTTCCCATAACAATGGTTTTCGTATGAGAGGGAAACGTATGGTACTGACTTACAGCACGTACACGGTAAGACATTACCTAACATTGAAATGGCTTCCCAATCTTTTCCAGTAATCCATCCAATCACAACGCGTAGTTAAGATTACGGTAAGGTACAGTACGAAAACCGCTTAGTCTCAGGGTAAGGAAACCTAAGAACATCAAGGGGCAGCAAGGCCCTCGCCTCTCAACATTAGCCCTGCCCTGCTAAGACCAGCTCAGAAAGGTTTGGAGCCCGATAATGCGCCAAATTAGTATTTCTTTTTTTTTATTGATGAGCTGAACTTAATGACATCAAAGAAGACCGCCTTGTTATCTATTGTTTTCAATGCGTTCGGCTCATGAGAAGATCGACGTTTTACCTGAGCCTTATAAGCAAGCTGTGACGTCATAGTGAAATAGGGCAATTTAGAAATTTGTCCCAAAGATATTTGAAAGTTGCATAGGCTGGGTGCCAGGTCACTCTCACCTTTCTTTGGCTCTAGTACCAGTCCCCCCTCATAGGCGGGTTTTCGCCTGCTTTTCTTGCTTGTGGTTGGTTGTTCTTCATTGTCGTTTGCCACAGCGTGCTACGAAAAAAAATTAGATAAAATTGAACAGGAATATCATACTATATTTTAAAGAATAAATTGGGTCCTCTGCTCTGCTCTTTCTTTCCTCTCCTCTTTCTTTCCTTCCTATTCTTTCTTTTATAACTCACATAAAAGGTGCGGTAATACGGTAGACAAATTCGTGCCACTTGTCGCGCAAAATTGTTTCGAAACAGTGTTCGAAATTGTTTCGAAACAATGTTGCGCGATAATCAACTTACCGTTTTCTTTCCATACGTCTTGTCAGGACAAATAAATCCTCTGGAACGTAAATTCAAATAGAAAACATCAAATTATGAACCAGCTACAAATTCTTCTCTTTTCATCTATTTTCTTGTTTATCTTCATTTCCGTAAGAAGACGAACTAGACGAAGAACTTCGAGAGGAACTTTTTAGGTGGAAAGATTCGCTCCTGCCATCAAGAAGACGTCACCCTATTTTTTCTAAAGAGCATTTATTTTCCGTAAGAGCTCTAAAACAACATCAGCAACTCATCTTTAACTCCCCTGTCTTCTTATAATAGTAATTCAAAAAATACATTTAGTGACACGGGTGAAAAACGCACTGCGCATGCTCGGAAGTACGACAGAAAATTCGTAGACGAGTCTTGTTTACGATGAAAACCATTGGAGATTTACATGTCTTGTATTATGCGAATTTCTCTCGTATTATTTGATCAGGGAAAGAAAACAACAAAAGTAATTTGTCAGGAAAAAATAAGCACTAACTTTCCACGAACGGCCTTAACTTTAGAGATTTACTAAACGCCGGTAAATCTACAATGGATTTTTTTGGAAACACGACGAACTTCCGAGCGTGTGCAGTGCGTTTTTCGCTCGTGTCACATTTAGTAGATTTCAAAAAGGTTTACTTTTCACTGAAAGCATGAAGCAGTAGGTATTCGTTCCTTTCCGACCGACCACCTAGCAGAGTACGAGCCTGAAACGAAGAATAACTTTGTTACGACGAGTTATTGATTACATCATGAAAGGGATAAAAATAACTGCGTCAATACTGCGCATGTTTGAAAATATTGTCGGGAAGATGTTTGAACACACTGCAACATTTTGTGAGGCACAAGAAGTAATTTTTGAAACTTAAGGCTCGTTTACACTGGCGATTTTGCTGCGATTTGAGGTGCGATTTTTGCGGTGATTTTGGTCACAGTCAAGAATGGTAAAGGATGAACTCGTAAAGTTATACTCAGGACACCAAGATTACCTGGATAAATGTCTCTTTAGAAGCATAAGGCAAAATGTATTATATTTTTAAGAAATCGCAGCAAAAATGGCCAGCGTAAATGGGCCTTTATACTTCTTCTCTTTCTTCTACAAATATTGAAGCGTTTGACAGACCCCTTTTTAAAATATCTTGAATACGAGAATAAAAGCAAGATACGAAAGAAATTACACTTTTCTCGATAGATTTTGTCATTTCTTTTGTACAGACCACTTGCAGCACGTCGGAATGCAGCTCAATTTGGAGGGCAAAACAATAGGTTCCAATTCTCAGGAGATTGAATTTTTTTTGTTTCTTCAAATTGAGCTGCTTTGACGTAAAATGAAAGGGGTCTATATTCTTGTTGCCATCACATCCAATACAATTTTAAAAAGGCTTCTATGGTTGTAAGTAATTTTTCTTGCATGCACTTGACGTTTATCTCGCATCTATTTAAAGTCTAGTACTAGATTCATACCATGACATTTCCAGCAATGCACGTGATTTGATGAGCGAGAGGAAGAACCTGTCAACAAAACAGGAAAAACCGGCTTAAAAAAATTGACACCAAAAAAATACGAAAGATAATTCCTTAATTGCTGTTACAACTGTTTTCATTGCTATGCGCTGATAGACACAACAAGTTGCGACAGGGAAATAGGACAATACACTGCTGTCAATCAGAGTATGTAAAGGTACCGAACAATTTGTTTGATAGACGGTAGTATATTTGTTGGTTTGTCTCGATCAGCGCGTAGCAGTGGAAATTGTAGTAAGATGGGTTTCTAGTTTAAGTTTACTTACGTTTAGTTCGTACATGATACGAAGACACAGCAGAGAATCGACCTGATAAAGAAAGCAGGAAAAACATAATTTAAAGAAAAGCTGGAAAAAAGTGAAAGGACAAAGAAAGAAGGAAAAGAAAGAAAGAAAGAAGGAAAAGAAAGAAAGAAAGAAAGAAAGAAAGAAAGAAAGAAAGAAAGAAAGAAAGAAAGAAAGAAAGAGAGAAAAAGAGAGAGAAAGAAAGAAAGGAAGGAAGATGGAAGGAAGGAAGGAAGGAAAGAAGGAAGAAAAATGAAGGGAAACGAAAAGAAACGTCCTTACCGTTGTGAGTTCCAACAGATACAGCAATTCCTGAGATGTGCTGTAGAACCAAGACAAGACATTAGCATGAGCACTTCTAAAGTAACTTTCCAATGAATCATTGTTCAGATGTCAATAATAATGCATTGAAAGATCAATAAAGAATCATTTACATTACCTGTACATATTAGGAACCTCTTCCTGATCAATCTCTTGGCGTTGTGCGTTCAGTACCACGCGAGAAAGCTCTGTCATCGATAAAAGATTAGATCATTGAAGAAACATAAAGAAGTAAACTTCTTTACCTTGGGAGTAATGTTTTCCCATGTCAGACCACATATCATTCTCTTGAGAATAAGATTCTTTGTTTGAGTTGTATCCATATTCATGTGTCTTCTCATGCGCAACCGTTAAACAAAGAAATGATACTCTAGGGAATGACACGTGGTCTGGAATGGGAAAAACATTACGCCCAAGGTAAAGAGGTGTATACAATCCTAATATCATTACATGAAAACATATATATACGCTAAAAAGAATAAAAGAAAGAACAGAGAGAGATAGAAGGGATAGAAGGGATAGAAGGGATGGAAGGAGAGACAATCAAAGGACAAACACTTTCCATTACTGGACATAGTTCTATTTACCTTTAAGATCGTAGCTCTTGCATCTTATGAGCTCCCTCGAAGAGATCTTGACGTCACACATCAGACGGCCACACGTGATGTTAGGGTCGCTATAGTGACCACCACCACCCCTACCATGAGTATAGATCTGAACAGACAGAAAAAAATAACCTTAGAAAAAAATATATCAAGAAAAAATATCTGATTACAGTTTGTTTTCAATGATTTCCAAGCCAGAAAATGTCCGGGATGTTTACCGTTTAACCGGGTGGGGGGGGGGGGGGGGGGGGATAGAGAAATTTCGGTTGGAAAACAAATGGAATGTTTCATCCCGATCAGAAACTCGGGTCTTCTGATTGAGGTTAACCCCTTTTCCCGCTCTTTTCAGTTCTTCTGGTAGACGCGCGTACCATTTGTTGGAAGTTTTTCTGATTAAAATTGAGATTCAATGCAAAAGACACGCAAAGATTGAAAGGACACCCATATTATTCCCATATAATTCTTTACAATTATTCCTAAAGTTGGACAATTTTAAATGCTTGTAACTCTTCTTTGGAACTCTGCTCACTTACGTGGTGACAATCTACAGTATCTGTTATCTAAAGTGGGACCCCTGTGACTTCATCATAAATAGAAAATACTTGTATGGGTTACCTTTGGCATAATCGACCGTTTTAAGCGTCCAAGTCTTGACCACTGAGGAATCTATGATGAAAAGATAAAATTTATCAGTAAAAAAAAAGAATGACAAAAACTGGGGAAAGAGACTTACTTTACAACTGTTGATTCTGTGCATTAGAATGTCCATGTCAAAGCCATAGATATCGTGACCCTGAATAAGAATACATAGATGATAAGCGTGATGGGAACTGAGGTTATAGGAGAAATAAAAGGGGAGAATGGCTGAAAATGAGGAATGAGAAATGATAAGAAGAAGAAAGGGAAAAAGGGAGGTAGAATGGAAGAAAGCAACCAAGGAAGCAAGCAAGCATGTAAGGAAGGAAGCATGCAAGCAAGCAAACTAACAAGCAAGCAAGCAAGCAAGCAAGCAAGCAAGCAAGCAAGCAAGCAAGCAAGCAAGCAAGCAAGCAAGCAAGCAAGCAAGCAAGCAAGCAAGCAAGCAAGCAAGCAAGCAAGCAAGCAAGCAAGCAAGCAAGCAAGCAAGCAAGCAAGCAAGCAAGCAAGCAAGCAAGCAAGCAAGCAAGCAAGCAAGCAAGCAAGCAAGCAAGCAAGCAAGCAAGCAAGCAAGCAAGCAAGCAAGCAAGCAAGCAAGCAAGCAAGCAAGCAAGCAAGCAAACAAGCAAACAAGCAAACAAGAAAACAAGAAAACAAGCAAACAAGTAAGCAAGCAAGCAAGCAAACTAACAAGCAAGCAAGCAAGCAAGCAAGAAAGCAAGCAAGCAAGCAAACAAGCAAACAAGCAAGCAAGCAAGCAAGCAAGCAAGCAAGCAAGCAAGCAAGCAAGCAAGCAAGCAAGCAAGCAAGCAAGCAAGAAAGCAAGCAAGCAAGCAAGCAAACAAGCAAACAAGCAAGCAAGCAAGCAAGCAAGCAAGCAAGCAAGCAAGCAAGCAAGCAAGCAAGCAAGCAAGCAAGCAAGCAAGCAAGCAAGCAAGCAAGCAAGCAAGCAAGCAAGCAAGCAAGCAAGCAAGCAAGCAAGCAAGCAAGCAAGCAAGCAAGCAAGCAAGCAAGCAAGCAAGCAAGCAAGCAAACAAACAAGGAAGCAAACAAACAAGCAGGGATAGGATAATAACTTACCACCAGGACATCTGGGTCAATTTTGTGTATCTTAGCAACAAAGAATGCAAGTAAAGCCCGCTCTGATGTCATGACTTCAATTTTTATTTGCTGTGTGGCAAAAAAAAAACAATTTGTTCTTTTAATCAAACTTCCTAATCCTAATAAAATGTAAAACTAATTTAAAATTGCTGATTTTTTTACCCTTTTCTTGAGGACATCTTTGAAGTCAAACGGGAAGAGCTTGTCACTTGGTTTACTTATGGCTAAAAAATGAATGAATGGGAAAAATGGAAGATATTGGAATGGAAAGAAAATGGATAGAGGTGAATGTACAATGACATATTTTGTATTTGTTGATGGTCATTAAAAATTATCTGTCAGAGGGACAAAATTCTGTTGTGGTGACAGAATTTATCACAAATATCATGTCACATGAAGGAGATGTCCCTGTAAACTGACCACATGTCCTGCTCTCGACACTTGGTACCTACTGTGTCTCAAACTCTATTGGGGTTGGGTCATTATACTCACCACAAAACCTGTATTGGTATTTCTCTTTGGGAGCAGCCCTATTCAAGTGTACTTCTTGGTGGACGAGTGCAGATATGGCAATGACCTGGAGAAAAAAAGAAAATAAGTAATTGAATTAAATATGCAAGGAGAAGGGGACAGAAATGGGGAAGGAGAGGGAAAAGGAAGAGGGAAGGAGGAAGGAAGGTGGAGAAGGAGAAGGAGAAGGAGAATGAGAAGGAGAAGGAGAAGGAGAAGGAGAAGGAGGAGAAGGAGGACGAGATGGAGGACTAGATGGAGAAAGGAGGGAGAAAGAGAAGGAAGTGGAAGAGGATGAAAAGGAGAAGATGGAGGATTATTATTCATATCAATAATATTATCAAATAATTTTTTTATTAATTCTTAAAGAATAATATAATTTGTATGATCAATAAGAGTGATGGAAAATAAGTACCTCATGAGTGTGTGTTCTGGGGTTGATCAGCGTTTGCATACTAAGGCTCATTACAACCTGGAAAAGACAATAAATAAAAATAAAATATATTATCAAATCAAATCACAGAGCAAAAATAATCAGCTTACATACAGTACAAACACAAACAAATGATGTATTTTGATCTCTATCATTTTTGGTGCCCCCCCCTGGAGAAAAAATTAAGGGTTCACACTACCCTCTTTGAAATGTTTCCTTAAAAAAAACATACCATTGGCGGTGGGTCATCCTGTTCCTCTGCCACCATAACGTGACCAGGTTTGTTCACAAAAGCCTGCCATTAGACAAAAATAATTTATATCATCATATCAATAACAACAAAAACAAAAGTATACAAGCAAGCAAGCACAGATGGGATAACAGGGTGCTTTCCTTTCATCACTGTGCACAATCCTTTATAAATGTGTCAATTTTCAACTGAAGTTTTCTCAGTCAATATTGACCCCTTGCAGCACTTTGGAATGCAGCTCATTTTGGCAGACAAAACATCTTTGTAGGGCTACTAAAGTAAAGGGAATTAGTTTTTCACTCAGTTCAATTTTAACTTATTTGAAGTTGCAGCTGCCATTTTTGGGAAAGCGCTATTAAATCAAATTTGAGAAAATCGGCTCCAATGCCCCTTATCTTTAAGTAAATAAACAATGTCTACAGTACATGTCTACTACTACAGAATCAACATAAAAATAACCTTCACCATTACCTAAAGCACAAGTTCAACATATCAGTGATGAAGTATTAAGTCATTACTCACCTCAACTTTACAGTAGCTAACTGGTTGGTTGGCAAGTTCTAAAGGAAAAAAGCAATAATTATTAAAGGTTCCAAGCAACAAAACCTGCAAGGTGCACAAATTTTGCAGCAAGAAATAACTATTTATCTTGTGTAGATTATTTCTTATTTAAAGATCTTTTAAGCAGATTTTGAGGAGTTTTGGTTTGTTTGTGCTGTACTTACGAGGCAGTTTGATGTTGAGCCAGCATGGACCTTTCATCTTACGATTCAGCAGTAAATGCTCTAGACTAGAAGGGATAGCAGGGTTAAACTGAAAATCATCATCACTAGCAGCACATCATCATCATCATCATTACCACCACCAGTATCATCACCATCATCATCACCATCACCCATCATCGCCACAATCATCATCAGCATCATCATTACGACCCCCGTTATCATCACCAGCATCATCACCATCACCCATCATCACCACAATCATCATTACAATCCCCATCATTACCACCACCATTATCATCACCAGCATCACCATCAGCAATCATTGCCACAATCATCATCAGCATCATCATTACAATCCCCATCATCATCATTACCACCACCATTATCATCACCAGCATCACCATCAGCAATCAACTGCCACAATCATCAACCACCATCAAGAGATTATTCTTACTACTATATCTCAATCAATCAACAAATCAATTTACCTTGAAGTTTTTGTTCCAAAAACTTTACTAAATGTATCTCCTTGGAGATCATCAGGTAGTTGTGGATAATCAGCCTAATACAAAAATATTATTATTATTATAGCCAACCATTCTTCAGTCAATCACAGGCAAGTTTGCCCTAAATATTTCACTACACATATACTGCAAGTCCATTCCAAAATCTTGAAGAAAATAATTTCAAGACTCCAATTTTATATAAAATACTTGTTTCTGATTGGCTGGTTGGTTATGAATCTTTTCTTAATTCCATGCAAGTTGTGATTTCAAATGAAGAGATTTTTTTCACTTTAGAAACTCTTATTTCAAGCCACTTTCATCAAATGCTCATGAATTTTTTTTTCATTAATTCTTCAAGAACATAGATGGTATTTCCTATAAAAATAACTCACAGAGTATTTCACCATGAGGTAGTCTGAATTTGCTGGCACCCCTTGTACTTCAAAGCAGTAGTCCTTGCTGTCAGGCTAAAGGAAGAAAATAGAGTTGATTAGTACTGTCAGCTGGATTTACATGGTGCCTACACAGAACTAAACTTTCATTTACCTTACAAACAAACTTCATAATCTTGTACTTGTTAGCAATCTTTTCGTTAAATTCCTAAGATCAAAGTATGAATTAATTAATGAGAAAAATGCATTATTTGCAATCAACAATAAGCGACAAACATACATAAGGAATGTGTTTACCATTTTGACACGGCTCGTTGAGTCATGGTCGAGCTTATCATTGATTGGCTAATTTTACTCTGTTTTGATAGTTCATAATTTTTTCCCATAGGATTGTCCCAAACCCGCTATAGAAATGTGATGTTAGGCTGCGAAATAAAACTTTTTCAAACTCGAACGAAATCGAAAAGTGTTCCTTGTTCTTACTCAACCGCAAATGACTGTACTTATTAAAAGTAAGAAATGGCTACCATGTATTTCTCAAGTGAGTGGGGATCGAACCCACATAGAGATGTCATCACGAATAATGAATGGGAAACAGTCCCCATCCCTCCCTCTTAAAGTTTAACTTACCTCATAAACATCCTTAATGAGGACTGGCTCATCAGAATCTGGTCCTGCACTTAAACGCTATGAAAAAAAAACACAATATCATAACCCATAATGCTGGTATATATCTATGGGTTGTAAGAAAGCAGCATATTGGGTAAGAAATGGTGATACAGCACTGTGAACTGCATATGTCAGTTGAGCTTGCTTGAACTTCTTACTTTTTCCCTTGGTAGCAGGTAGATGATTCTGTCAATATTCTTGATGGCAACACAGCAGCTAAAAGAAAATGTAACAATGAAAAATATTCACCAACACTTTGCCGAGAGTCACCCAACTGTTGACTAAGCATTGGCAGTGCATCAGCACACAACAAGACTCAAAAAACATTGACTGTTGGCCGTGCGTTGTTAAAGCATTGGGCAACTACCCTCAAAATGCTTAGTGGATCCACTCTGACAAATTGCCACAGATACCACTAAGATAACCAGCTGTTAGTTTGAGTCCTGCATGCATGCTTGCAAAGCTAAAGGAGTTAAGCAGAAGTACAGAATACTGACAGTAAGATAAAAATGTTAGACAAGAAACATGAACAAGACAATGAACTCTACACTCACCTAACAAATTTATCTGCAGATTTGATCTTAACTTTTCCAAACAGATATACAATGCCTATAAATTGAAAAGTTGACATGTTCAGTAACAATGTAGATATTAATAATAATCAATAATTATGACATATTCAAGATGTTTTTAAAGGTTTTCACACATCACATACCAGGCTGTTTGAATCTGTCTTCATATGCATCAAACCAGTAAAACTTGAGGACCTTTTCACCTGAAGAAAAAAGGAAGAATGAATGGAAAATATGACTGAATAAAAGAATGAATAAAAGAATGAATAAATAAAAGAATGAATAAAAGAATGAATAAAAGAATGAAAGAGGGAAAAAGAACAAATGAAAGAATGACTGGATAAAACAATGAAGAAATGAATGAATGAATAGAACAAATAAACCAACAAATGAAAGAATGAAAAATAAATGAATGACCAAAATGAATAAATGAATGAATCACATATGTATAGATAAACTGTCCATTATTCTAAGCCCTGTGGTCATCAAAAACAGCAGAAATCATGAAGGACAAAGATGACTATTTCTAAACAACCTACCATTGAGGTCCTCTAAAGGCAAAGATGATGAATCCACATTAACTTCCATCATAACCTACACATAAGAAAAAATACATGAATCAAAACCACATGTACCATGACTTCTAAAAGCTCATTTAATTAAGAGAAGCACCAGTGGTGTAGTGGTGAGACCCACAGGACTCAGTCTCATCTGTGAGTAGAGCTGTTTCTTGGTTCTCTCCTGAGTTTCAAGGGGCTTTATCCAGGTTCTCCAGCTTTCCTCCATCCACAAAAATCAACTTCTGAATTCTAATTCAATCTAGAAAGGCCTATCTACATGTAGATGAAAATTACTCTTTGTAACTCTAGATCTAGTAACCCTAGCAACTTGTATCTCACCTCTTGCTTACAGTCTTCTTGACCCAATATCGTTTCCCAGGCAGAACCTCCATCTAGTTCTCTTCTCCTGAAAAAAATCATTTGGAAATTTTATTTCTATTGGCATCTATTGCTGTTAGCTAATTTATGATCTAAAACAAAAATAGATCAATAAATCAAACTTGTTTATAGGGGTAGAGGGTAGAGGGTAGCACGTAATAATACTGTAATTCAACTGACAAACCTGTGGCTCTCTTTTAATGTCTCTTAAGGTGAAAGGGATGGGACCATTAACATGATCATTCGAGCCATGTGAAAATCTAACAAATTTGCAGATAATATTAAGGCCAATTTACACCGTACAACCTATAACTTGCTACAATAATCTACTTTTCTTGCTACAATAATCTACTAATCTACTTTTCCTCCCTCCCTTTTCCTTACGTTGATGGCAGAAGTTTTGGAGCTGGTTTTTCTTCTTCTTCTTCTTCCATCTGCAAGATATTTCATTGATGGTGAAAATGTGACCAAGTGTTCTTCACGATTGTAAGTGGATAGGTGGGTGGATGGAAGAATTACTGGGATGGATTGGCAGAGGAATGGGATGAATGGATGGATAGAGGAATGAGATAATATGGGATGGATGTATGGATGGATGAATGAGATGAATGGATGGATGAATGGATGAAATGAATGGATAGGTGGGACAAAAAGGTGGTTGGATGGATCACTTGGATGTACTGTATGGTTAGATGAATGGGAGATTATGGGATAGAAGAAATGAGATAGGTTGGATGGATGGGATAATATGGAATGGATGGATGATGGATTGATAAGTACAGTAAAGGGATGGATTGATCTTGTTTCCATCACCAAGGAAATTGTACCATTAAGCTAACCAAAATATAGAAATTCCCCACCTTTTCTTGCTTGATCTGTGGTTTGCAGTCTTCCAAAGCATCAAGTGCTTCCAACGCAGCAGCATCACCCAAGTCATCATTGACGTCATAATCATAATCATCACATGCCATATCTGTGCCTTGTACATCATTAGACGCACGGTCTACATGTGAAAAACCAATGTACAGAGTTTGAATTAAAATAGATGCATCTTCATGATTAGTTTGTGTATACATGTATTGTTCGAAGGGAAGATTCATCCCCATGACTACCATCCTATCATGACCACCATCAATATCATAATTGTTCCCATCATCATAACCATTGTTACCACTATCATCATCACCATCAGTATCGCAAATTTCCTACAGTATAATTTTTTCCTTGAGAGAGCCGCCAATACAAACCTGTATTGTCAGCTCAGAATTAATGCGGGATAAGATAATCGTGATACAAAATTTATTGCGATTTTAAGTCGACAATACAGGTTATATTGATGTCATCAGAAGAAAATATATTGCATAATGATCTTCATTGCTTCGCTACTACGGCCAATACGGAACGTAATTTCTCCCAACTAGCCGCCAATGTAAACCTGTATTGGTGGCTCAAAATTGCAATAAGCTCTTATAATCAATATGAATATGATTATCATCAACACCACCATTGCCATCATCATTGATATCATCACCACCATCATCATCACCATCTTAAAAAAGATCGCCATCATCATCATTACCACGATCATCATCATCACCATCACTATCCCCATCATTGTCATCTTCATCATCAACACCATTATCAATAATTAATATTTTCAATGAAACTACTTATCATTATCATCAACATTATTTTCACCCTCACTTGTTTGTACTTATTATATTGAAAATTGAGTTTTATTATTTTTCACCTTGCTGCATATCATCTCCTTGATCCACATCTATAGCCTCTCCAACCATCCCTCCATAACTATCATCATTATTGGCACTGTACTCATCATCATAATCTGATGTTTTACGCTTGGCAAGATGAGATGATTTAACATGAGCTGCTATTCTGGTGGGCCTTGTGCCATCCAAGGATGACGGTCTTGTTGGACGGCCTGCAGACTATAAAATCATAATAATAGATAATATGTTAAAAACAAAAATAACTGTCATAGATCTGACAAGTCGTTATTTTTATTCCTGTACATATAATACTGTACCTGTAATCTCCTTGGCGGTGCTCGATGAGTTGGAACACCAGGAGGGGTCCTGTGTGGAGCATTTGAACATAATTATTGCGATGTTTGTCAACAAATACATAGAAAATTTATTTGTAGACATTATAAAATAACTGTCAAAAAATCATGCTTTCTGATTGGTTGATGACTCGTGCATTATGAGAGTACACGGCACATGCGCTTTTGTGTTTTATAAAAGAAATAAAAACTTGCTTGCTGTGCTGTGAAGTTTTTAAACACTTTGGAATTGTCTCCTGTGTGCGTCATGCTTTCCCTAACACTTCTCTCGTGTTCTGCCAATACCTGCATGCTTTATATTTATACTGCACACAGCATACGCATGCATTTTTTATTTCTCCATTATTTAATAAGTTTGTTGATGAATTCTACTTCAAAGACAAATAAAATTTTAAATAAAATTCTAAAAAAAAAAACAGGTTGATGACTGGTAAAGTTTACATGGCATACTGTACCTGAAAGGGTTCAACCTTGACTTCGGCAACTTGATTGGATTAGACCTTGGGTTCTACAAAATATCAACAATACCTTCTCTCAATACAAACTTGTATCACGATTTAGGGTGAAATTTCAAGATGATAGATGCTTGTGTGTAAGAACTGCAGTCATCCAAAGTCAAGCGGCTGAGCACGAGAAAAACTGTGGCAGCCTCCTAAAGCCATATAAAACCTTCAATACACTGTACCTCAACTTCCTTGAGAATATCGTCCAAGAAGTCATCATTTCCAAGAGTAGTTTTATCAGACTGAAAATCAAAAAAAAAAATTCCTTGAGGACAAATTTCTGAGTAAAAACTTTGATGTATTTGCAGTTAAATTTAAACAAATAAAATTGTGGGAACTTCATCCTTCCTTAAGCAGTGATCCTGAATGGTGAAGAAAAAAGCTCAATCTGGTCTAGTCAAAGTCTTGAAAAGACAAAAACAATAGAGCTCTTTACCTTGGCAATAATGTTTTCTCATTTCAGGACACGTGTCATTCCTTAGAATATCATTTCTTTGTTTAACAGTTACATATGAGAAGAAACATAAATATGAATACAGCTCAAACACAGAATCGTATTCTTAAGCAAATGATACGTGGTCTGAAATGGAAAAACATTATGCCCAGGCTAAAAAGTGTTGAGCTTTGTTGGAGGAAAACTGAATTATTTTAAGAAAGCCCTTAAAACAAGAGCGAGAATGAATCAACTCAACAAGCATGTTGTTGCTTGTCAACATCAAACCCCAGAATATATCTGTAAAAAGAGTAACTATATTGAAGGCCAGTACAGTAGTTCCTTCAGTTGTGAGGCTGAAATCAATGGAAGCCAACAGTATGCACGCTACCCCCTCTTTCCATCAGTGCTCTGCTTTAAGACTATTCAAAGATGAAGCTACACAGATTAGAGAGAAGTTGAAACAGATGCGTAGATCCTGGGGATCAAATCCTTGACCTGTGGCTCTGAAGGCCGTTTATTAACCAACTGAGCTACTCCTGTGACAAGATACCAGGGCTCGAAATAGTGGCCTGCCAATGGCCAAAAGCCAGGCAAAATTTAAGGTTTGGCAGACAAAAATAATGGTGAACTGCCAAATCGAAAATAAAAATAATAAAGAGGCAGGTAAAATTACTGGACTGGCAGGCTATAATTGTTCCCTATTTCGAGCCCTGGACACAAGTAACATACACATCTAACTACTTTTGTAGATATAATTTTATATTCCTAAAACATATCCGCATACCTCAGTCTTTTTAGCTTTAGCACTTGCAGCAAGGAACATCTTGTTGATGGTCTTTGGTTTCACTACTGGCTTTTTTACATTCTGTTAAACAATAAACAAAAACTTAAGGGAAGAAAGAATAGAAATGAATAAAGAAATGGAAGATAGAAAATCAGATTAAGATCAAGAATAGAAGATGTAGAGGAAGGGCATGGGAGAACTCGCCTCTCACCAATGCGACCTGGGTTTGATTCCTGCCGAGCTTGGTGTCATATGTGAGTAGAGTTTTATGTTGGTTCTCTCCTGTGCTTCAAGGGTTTTTCTCTGGTTCTCCAATTTCCCTCCCCCTGCAAAAATCAACTTCTAAATTCCATTTGGAATCCAGTGGAAGAGGAGCCACTGACTGTGGAATCCACTGTTAATTCCCATTTTTTGTATTTAATATAATGAAGAGGAGAATTAGGATGAGCAAGAAAGAGAGCAATCAGGATAAAATGCGAGTCAAACTTACAGGTTTCTTAGATTTTTGTTTAGCAGCTTTCTTGGCTATAATGATAATAATAAACAAATTTAGAAACATTTAGAAACTCAAATTATGATCTTTGCTGTAAATTGAACTGTGTTAAATGGTTTTGAACAAAAGAACTTTGTACACACAAACCTTGGCTTGCATCTTCATCCAACTCGTCATCAAATATCTCTCTTCCATCATCAGCATAGCCGTCTAGAAATGAAATAAGGAAAAGAGACATGTAATAAGCATGTGGCCATCTGTGTTGAACATCTCTTAAATACTGTAGTCAGAACTGCCAGGCAAACATCCATCCATTTATGGACATTTTTGGAGCAAAGGCAGGATCTTCTACTGTTAATTGTTGGTCTGGCTGGAGTTCGAACCCAAGACCCTTCCTTACAATACACTGATGCTCAACCAACTGAACCAACTAGGTCATGGTCAAAAACATTATAAAATAAATAAATGAGAATTAACATTCAATTTCACAGTTAGAGTGGTTCTTCTTCCACTGAATTTTAATTAGAATTTAGAAGTAGAGAACCCAGAGAACAACACAAACCACATGAGAGAACCAACAAGCAACTCAACTCACATATAATATGACATAGAGCCCAGTAGGGATTGAACCCAGGTCACATTAGTGAGAGACAAGCGCTCTCACCGCTACACCACCCATGCTTCCCAAAATACTGCAAAACAAAATGCTTAACCCTCCTCAGACCTTCCTTTTTAAGTACTTTGAAAATCCATTTTCCAGACGATGAGTATTTTATGGAGTTCTATTTTACCTATTGTTCCATCATCAATCACCCAATCATCTTCTTGACGCTTTCTAACAACTTCTGAGTACTCATCTTCTGAGACAACTTTGTAAACATCTTTTACATCTCCAACCTGTTTTATGATAATCCAATGAATAATACTTCGCAATTAAAAACATTTTAAATTTCTAGATTCATATGGAATTTATTTTAAGGTCTCCAGATTTCCTTCCTCTGTGAAACCCAATATGCTAAATCCCAGTTTGATGTTTTGTCAGGGGATCGAATCCACAGCCGCAGTGGTTAAAGGTAGTGTACTAGCACCACACATCCCCTACAATACAGGAAAATTTGGATGAAGGGGGGGGGGGGGGGGGAGGCAGGAGATTTCATAGGGCCACGGGAAAAAATGAGGTGAAAATCAGGAATCACCAAAAAAAGATTTATAACATGGAAGTCAATAAAATTCTTTGTAATCAAAGGAGACCGGAGTTATTGCTCAGCTACGAAGAGGTGGAGGTCTCAGGTTCCATATTTGTTACCTTCAAAAATTACCCAATAACAAAATGAACAGCCTATAAAGATGTGTCCTGTTGCTGAACAAAATTATCTCTTTTATACCTTAATAACTCTCATTTCCCGACAAAATTACAGTGAGGACACTCGAACCATGAACACTTGATATTTTTATATTTTTTAATTTTATGAACTTTCTACTGCTTCAAACCTTCTGAAAATGAAGCACTGAACTCAAATAATCTTATTGTTCAAAATAAATCATATTTCCAATCGATTCACACAAGGGATAAAGGAGAAAAAAAGTATGAAAAAACCTCAAAGTGTTCACGGTTCGAGTGTCCTCACTGTAAAGTCATTCATATTAACGGTTACTTTTAGTGGTGCTTGAGGCTAAATTGAATGAGTTTTAACTTGATTTTAGACCAACAAAATCAAGAGCTTAAAACATTTTCCTCACCTCGAAAGACGAACGCTCGCCAGTTTCTCGAAATTTCCTGAAAATATCCAAATAAAAAGAAGAAAATAACAAACAAATGAAAAACTTATTTAGCTCAAATAATAAATTTCATATAAGGATTACTAAGAGCAAAGAATAAAAGATAATAAAGTTATAAACAAAAACGTAGTTCACCTAATTTTTTCCAAAGCAGTCGCTGCTGTACTCTGCTTCTTAGGACGTCTTGAACGACGGGAAGCGAGAGTATCTAAGATAAAAAAATACACCAAGGCATAAAGTACACATCAATGTATGAAACCTGTAAAATTCTTGGAAATCGGAGCAACGAGAAAGGAGAAATACCGTCTTGTTGGTCAGCTTCGGTAACTCCAGTTGGCGCCATATTGGTTTTGGAAGTACAGTATTAAAAATGGCGCGAAAGTAGCTGGTGTCTTATTGGTTGATAGCAACAAAGGGGAGGGGAGGGCCAGGAGAAGATTTGTGTATCAACACAGGTAACCCAATCTTCTGTTATTTTTTAAAATAAAATCGGCTCTCCAAAACAAGGCGTAGGTCTTGAAAAAATAATAATGTACAAGATCTAGAACAAAGCTAAACTTAGTAACCACGGTTGAGAGATCTAGATAAAACAAGACGTGTTTTTTTACACGATCCTTTAATTTTTTACAACGTAAAAATAACTAATGTCTGGGATCCTAAAATAAACGCCCACTTACCTGTTGTGGAAAATGCAACAACCAAAATTCGCACTGAATGGAGCATGACGGCCAAATGTAAGCTACTGTATTACATGTAAATTAGAATTATACCAAATCCATGGCCAAGAAAAAGTGTAGCGAATAAATACACGTCACGTAGTTGCCCGTAAATGAGAACTAGCCGATAAGCACATTGATTGTATACCTTGGAATGGTCTGCAGGCCACAGATAGACTAAAATGTTCAGAACAAACAGGATTGTCTTTAGGTAGAAGAACAAGGGGAGCTTGAGTTGAGGAAGACAGTCCAGTGCTAGTGAAAACCTTGGAGGATTTTTTCTTCTTGGGGAAGAGACATGATAAGATAAGTTGACTCGATGGTCAGTTCTTGTGCGAACTGATAGTTACCACCACCAGCAAGGCTAGTACCTGTTCACCAAATTTGAAGATACTTTGAAATGTTTCATAAAAGTTATAATGTATATAGGGGTATTTACATATTTTTGGCGGAATTGGGTACCCCACCCCCCCCCCCCTATGGTTTCTATTTTTACCACCCCTCCCCCCCAATTTTTGCTTATTAATATTTTTCAACAAAAAAAGAAAAATCAAGACAAAAGATGATAATAAATGTATCTACAAATTTTTTCGTAATATGGAACTTCTCAGAAATTAGTGAGGAGGGGAGGGGGTGGAAAAAGCCCCTGAAAAGTGAGTCATGAAAATATAGGAAGTGGCAATGAGAGGGTCACATGAATTTATGTCATTGCAGATGCCCCGAAAAATTCTGGAAATCCCATTTCCGCAGAGGCTCCCGAGGCTCCATTTTCCTCTTTCATCCTTCAAACAGCTACTTGCATCTGTATTTATTGACTCTAGGTCCAAACAGCAAGACGAACGCAGGACATTTCTTATCATTCTCGGTGTTATTAATAAAAAAGAAGAACTTAAGAGAAATTAAAAGTTAAAAAAGAAATACTTAAATATTATCTTGGTTCACTTTGAAGTCTTCGTAAGTCATTCAAAACTCGTCGTTTTAAGTTCTAATAAAGATCTTTCTAATTAACCTTGGCTAGTTTTTATTTTAGCTTCAAAACGAGCCGGCGAACTTGACACCTCTGTCTTCTATACATTTCATACACGCATCAAGAATTCCGCGCTGCTGCTCTAAGCGCATGCTCAGGGGATTAAAAAGTGGGATAAAATCTGTAAAATATGCTATGTTTTAGTTGTATCTTTCTTGTCAAGTACAATTTTCACTAAATATTCAAGATCGCGTACCGTTAAGCGAATTCTGAATCAAATATACCGAAAAATTGCATATTATACAAAATATTATCCCACTTTTTAATCCCCTGAGCATGCGCATTGAGCAGCAGCGCGGAACTCTTGATGCGTCTATTGTACAGAAAGTCATCATCCAGAACAGCTTGATTACTAGACATGTTGACTTACAACAATATTAAAAAATACCAGAAGGTGACGTTTACACTGCCGCAAAAGGTGAAAAACGAATTACTTTTGTTCTCATTACAATATAATATCCTTGGGTTTTTTAATAAAAGCGCATTGATAACGGGATCATTTTTTTATTTACCTGTTCTTTATAGACAAATTATCTCGTTACGTGAAAAGTCATTGTTCGAAAAACACAAGATTGGTATTGCTTACCGTTTTACAATCGGGACACACTAACCGGGAGGTCCCATAAGAACAAAACTGACCAATCAGTATACACTGACC
Organism: Anthopleura xanthogrammica; assembly: GCA_964019055.1. Lineage (NCBI taxonomy): Eukaryota > Metazoa > Cnidaria > Anthozoa > Actiniaria > Actiniidae > Anthopleura > Anthopleura xanthogrammica. The sequence goes on from OZ025210.1 coordinate 11,769,065, forward strand.
TAAAAACAATAAGATTTCCCGCCAACAAAAACCGTGTGGGCCAATCAGCTTTAAGAATTGAAAACTGGTATTTTTACAAAGCTTTCGTGCTAGAATTTACTAGTATAGTTTGGAATTCGGGATTTTTGAAAGACAGGAAGACAGTAAATATTTCTTATATGAACTTGGGATAAGTAAACAATAAGTGGACCTTCCAACTGAAACTTCATGCATTTTTGACAGAAATTACTCCCATTTTCGACGCTGCTTTGCGTTCCTGCTGTTTGTGTTCACCTAATTTAGGGGGAAATGGTATACGTCATTCTATAAAAAGATCCTGAGAACGTGATGTCTTAAATAATGGGAAAATTGGTCTATTTTCACTAGCTTCTCAGTTCCCTACGATCGAGTGTAGTGCTTCTCTCAAAATATACAGACTGAGTGCTGTTTTGTCTCTTACAATTGCTCTCCGATGGTGACTGCTGATTGAGGGAAGAAACTTGGTCCAGCTCAGTTTTTGCAGCCGTTTTTCGGCGCCATACAGAAGAGGTGATAGTATATTTCACGCGTGAATTCAAGCGAAAATCATTAAGAGTGGACATATCTTATGAAGTTGAAAATTAGATTGTGTGAGTCCTACGATTTAGAACAACTTGGCTAAGTACTAAAGGACATATCATCGACAACTAATTATATACGAAATAGCGATGTGGAATAATACGACTGAGTCAGGTTCGGCTGAGGACGGTGTTACAACTAGACTGATAAATATTGGGTTGGTGACGATGTATTTCATAGAAGGCTCTGCCATCATCCTGACCAACCTTCTGACCATCATCACCTTCACTATCAACAGACATTTACGTAAGAGAAGTATGTACTGTGTCATCAACCTTGCTGTTGCGGACATGTTGTTGGGAGTTGAAGAATTAGTATCAAGAGCCTTAATGTGGAAATTGCACGGCGGAATAGAATTGGATTTATTTAAGGATAACTTGGTTCAAAACTCTGTGTTATGGCGAACTGTGTTTTTAACTTCTATGGGAAGTGGGACCATGCTTTCTTTAGCTCTTGTAGCAGTAGAGCGTATGTGTGCTACTGTATGGCCCTTACGTCTTCGTAATGCAAGACCCTGGGCCTACACCCTGGCCATCTCAATGACCTGGACAGCCGCTGCGATGAGTGGACCGCTTCTAGCGATCTGTATAAGACTAATGCCCAATCCCCTTAAGTCAGCAGATGAATTACGCAACGCGCTTTTTGGAGTATCAGTGGTTGTGGTAGTTGGAGTCATCTGTTTATCGTATACCATGATATTCATCGAAGTCAAACGACAGCAGCAACAGATGGCTGGTCAGCGGATATCAAGACGAGACCAGAGACTGGCAATGACTCTATTCATAGTCACCGTGGCATCCATTGGAACATTGATCCCAATGGCATTGGTTTTTCTGCTGACAGCCTGGGATGCTGTTTTTCCATATTATATCTATGGAGCATTAAGTGGACTTGCTTTTTCCAACTCTCTCATTAATCCAATAATATACGTGCTTAGAATGAAGGATTTCAGAAAAGCTTTGCTTCATCTGATACTAACATGTTCACGTCATCGACGAACACTAGTTGGACCTCAGCCAAACAAACAACAAACTACACTACAACTCCCCATGAAAATTATTTGAAAATCTATTTTTAGCTCCGCGCGCAACCTGAACTTAATCAGGAATCCCATGATAAAAATAGTTCAGAATGCGCTCGGAGCTAAGAATAGATTTTCAAATAATTATCATAGGGCACGGAGATGTGCTCTCTTACTTCATAATCTCTTGTCTGTGATAAGAGCTATGGTCTAAAGGTATCTTCAACGGCTTCTGAGCGCTAACATGGTACCTCAACAGGTAAAAGCGTATCACCATGATAAGTGATTCAGTGAAATACGAATACATGGAAACTCGAATGGAGCCAGAATACTACTGAAGAAACCCCTGAAAAAATGTCCTGGCTTAGAACGGAATTTGAACGCACGACCTTTGCGATACCGGTGCAATACTCTACTGACCAACTGAGTTATATCTAGACCATCTCCTCTCACAGGTTAATGGATGTTATTTTAAAAAAATAAAAAAAACAACAACTGTAGAACTTAATTTGAATTATTTATCAGCAAGGTGGTAAAAAAAAGGAAAACATTCACTAAAGATTAGGATAAAAATTAGAAAACCAATATTTTTAACCTGAATCTTGTTCAATAAATCAAAAAGGAAGATGGAAAACGAAGGATTGAGAAAAATGAAAAAGTCATGTAGTAACTCAAATATTTAGGTTTTTAATCGTGTATTCGAAAATTAATTTTTGAGTCACGGGACGTTTTTCAAACAGTAGTGTTTCAAAGTTTTGTTCTCCTGTTCGCTCAAAAATCGATCAATTTCCTTGAAACTTCAGATTCTTGGTAAATGTATTGTCATAATATTTTCTGCCGAGTTTTGAGGAACGAAGTCTATGTAGTGCAAGTAGCTGGGCGTTATATCTGAGTGCTTTCATCGCGATACGAACGAGTTACGAAATCCACTCCCAATTTAATTTGGAGCCACCTTAACCTCCACTAAGATTTTCCCTCGTTTTTTCCCCTCTAGATTCCAATTGCGGTCTAACGTTATTTTTCACGGTTTTTGAATACTCACCTGGTTCCTCAACAGGTAAAAAATCTTAAACGGACAAGCAATACGCCCCAGCAAGAATCTATTGTCTGTAGGTCCGTTCACACGGGCGATTTTAGGTGCAATGTTTGAGGTGCGCCGGATATTTACGGCGACGGGGAATCGCGCGTGTGAATCACGTCGCCGCGATATCGCAGGTGTTTTGAACATGATCAAATTGAACTGCGGTTTAGCTGCGATTTTCATATATGTAAATAATGTTGTACCTTTATAATTATGTTAACTGTAAATATCATATTGTATATATTATTGTAGAATTATTTTCTAAAATTATCCTCATATATCAACAGCTACCTTCCTCTCATATTATAACTATATAACATGATCCGTCATTTTGATCTAATTTCATACTCAAATTGAATTACTTAACTGCAGTGGCTGTCGACTCGAAAGTTTATACTACTTCGACAGCCACACACACTTTACTATAAATTAAATACATAATTTTCAGTCACTTATCCTGCTTTCAAATTTGTAAATGTTATGTATAAATATTCATATTGTAAATATATGTGTGTGAATAAAACAAAGTTCAAGTTCAAAGTTCAAGTTCTGTCGCCGGATAATCGCACCTCAAAATTGACGACAAAATCAGTTGCCCGTGTGAACAAGCTTTATGACTTCTTATCAGGTTTAGGCGTGTCCGTGATTGATACAATTATCATTATCAAACATTCCTGCGTTAATTAAAAGCCACTAAAGGCGATGGAAAAATGGAAAAATTAAGTAGAACTTGTATAAGAAGTCATTTCAATGTTAAGACGTTGAAATTTGATGCCTCGAAATCGAAAGACGTATTCATGATTGATAATTCAGTGAAAATTCCTTTATCAAAAGCCATCTATAAATTAAAAATGAGATGAAAAATGGCATTATGAATGCTAAAACTCACGGCGTAGTACCTTCATAATAAACTACTATGAGACTGTCTGCCTGCCACTTTTGTCGTTAACCACGATCGACGAAATTACTAGACATATTTAACTGAATCAATCCTGGACAAGACCTCTTCTTGCTTTTTTTAATATCTTTTTTCTTTAATTCCATTTGTGTAACGCTATCTTTCACGGTTTCTGAACGTTCACCTGGTTCTTCAACTGGTAAAAACAAGTCATTAGGTTTAATAATTTAGTGAAATTTGTGCTTTGAAAAACTTCAACTATTGTCAATAATGTGTTAATAAAGGACCATTTTGTTTATACTGATTTTATTATCAGAACCCGAACAAGCACAAATAAAAACAACCCAACTATTCTCTCTACAAAACAAGAAATCATGAACTTTAGTTCAAAGCTCAAAGTCAAGCCCTACTGATTTTTACTGATGTCATTGAAGCCGTTCGTAAAATGTCATTTTTAATGTCAGAACGAAAACATGGTCCCGCATGTCTGCGACACAATGAATATTTGATTTGTTGGGTCTTTTATTCCAGTATTAAAGCTATTTTAATTTTGATTTTTTTTTTTCCAATTTTTTCTAGCTAGGATTTCAATTCTATTCAGTGAAAAACGACAATTGCCCGGTTCCAGAACATTCATAAATATTCCTCGACAGGTTAAGGCGTGACCATGATTAATAACTCAGTGAAAAACCGACCTTGATTTGAAAGATAAGAAAAGTGTTAAAAAATGGCAAATAGATAGAAGTTTGCTAGCGCTAAAACTCACGGCGCACCGTTCAGTTTACATCCACTAAACTCACTACTAGACTGTCTGCCACTTTTATTGTCCAACTGGTCCAAGCGACTAGACTTAGCTAAATTTAAGGTGTCTTCACTCTTAATTGTGATTTGATTTCGTGATTATTTAACTCGCTTGCGTATCGCATCAAAAAACATTTGGTCATTTCTGAATTTAGTACATAAAGTAGCTCAAACATTTAGGCTTTTAAACAGTGTATTCGAAAATTAATTTTTGAGTCACGTTCGTTGTTGAACAAGTTATTCAAATTGGTCGCCATATTTCGGTGTATAGAACTTGTATAAGAAGCCATTTCAATGTTACGACATTGAAATCTGATGCCTCGAAATGCAGGTTGAAACGTATCCATGATTGATAATTCAGTGAGAAATTCCAAGAATTTCCAAAAAGCAAATGGGAGTTAGCTGAAACTCACGGCGTAGTACCTTCATAATAAACTACTATGAGACTGTCAGTCGACAGCTTTTGTCGTTAACCTGCAGGATCGACGAAATGACTAGACAGAAATTCAACCTGATCTAGACCTCTGGCTGTTTTTTTTTTTTAATTTCTTTTTTTAAATTCCATTTGTTTAACGCTATCTTTCACGGTTTCTGAACGTTCACCTGGTTCTTCAACTGGTAAAAACAAGTCAATAGTTTTAATAATTTAGTGAAATTCGTTCTTCGAAAAACTTCAACTATTGTCAACAATATGTTAATGAAGGACCATTTTGTTTATACTGATTTTATTATAAAACCCGAACATACACAAATAAAAAACCCCAACTATTCTCTCTATGAAACAAAAACTTATGAACTAGAGTTTTCGAAGTCAAGCCCTACTGAGTTTTACTGATGTCATTGTAGTTAAATGCCATTTTTCTTGTCAGAAAACGTGTGGTCATTTGTGTCACACGTACGATGAATTATTGACTTGTTGAGTCTTTTATCATACCGCATGATATAAAACAGGTCTCTATGAGTAGATTCACATCAGTTGCTTTTAGAATTGAAGCTGAAATCTCTAAAGTTGCAAGATGTAAGTATTGAGGTTTCTCGTTGTTGCTTTTTTCATTATTTTAACTTGTCTTTTGTTATTGTGTTTTCATTTTCTTTCTTTTCTTTCTAACACTTTTTCTTGTTTTTTTTTTTCTCATCCTCGTCCTCCTTCGTCTTCGACTTGCTATTCCTTTTTTCTTGTTATTTCTTGCTTTTCTTCTTCTTCTTCTTCTTCTTCTTCTTCTTCTTCTTCTAGATCTCCTCCTTCCTCTTCTTTTTGCTCTCTTTTTTAAACCTTTTTTTGTAACTTATTTACTTACCATGCTTGCAATTTTCCAATATCATGTTTGTTAGTAGTAAAATATGGCTTGCAAACACTTGCTGATGGCTCTCTTTGGAGTAGTGACCTTGGCTTCTTTGGCTTCGGTTGACGGTAAAAAAAATTTTCAGTTTTTTATGATTACAATCGAACCTTGCAACAACTTCTGGGCTGATCTAAGCCGGGTCAGGGCACGGCTAACTCACAGATAGAACCCTGAAACAACCTCTCGGCTGATCTAAGTCAGGGCACGGCTAACTCACAAACAATCCTTAGACTCCAAAGGTGATAGACGACTATTGTAACTCTCTACCCCCTTGATTCCCTAATTCAATTTTTTCTAAAACTTTGACGCTTATCGTTGAAGGGCGACCCGCGAAGTTTGATGTCTCGATTCCAAACTAGCATTTCGACGGCCGTCACTAAAATACTTTTTTTTTACGAACATGGCACTTACGTTTGTCTGTTTGGCAGATTTCTTTTGCTTTTGAGCCCTTAATAGTAATCTTATTACCCTCCATCGCAAACGTTGGACATAAATACGAGGCATGTTATTTTCTAAACCAAAAAAAATCGTTCCCAGTATTTTTATTGACGGCTGTCGAATATATACTAGTTATACAATGGTTTCGAGTGGCATACCGTGGAATATCACACGAGTCACTTGTAGTTTCTAGTATACACACGAGCCTTTAGGCGAGTTTGTATACAAAGAAAATACAAGTGACGAGTGGGATATCCACGGTATGCCACGAGAAACCATTGTATAACCATTTTATCCCACACCATAGAAAATACAAATGCGTAGATTCAACGCGCATTGCATGATGGGTAGGAAGAGTGAAATACCGACGAATATACAACGCCTTTCCTGCTTTCTGATTGGCTGTATTTTCTATGGTGTGGGATAAATGCTAGTATAGTTTGTGAACGAGACTTGAAGCTGCGCGCGGCTCGCACTTTAATGATAACGGTTGTACGGACATTTTTTCTATATTCCAGGAAAGTATCGTATTTCTTGGATCACCAGCGATGAAACCAATTCAGGAACCAACTACTGGGTTGGTTTCGAACTTTTCAAAGCTGATGGGACCAAGACCAAGTGGATGTGGCCAAACGAATATTTTCGAAGAGGCCGGTAAGTCATTTCTCATTCAAACCGCATTGTTTATGTAGCATGGGTTACTAGTGATGGGACAGAATTCCTTGCTTTGATGTGTAACTTCGAAAGAGAACGAGTCCGGCAGAGATAGAAAGAGAGACAGAGAGACAGAGAGACAGAGAGACAGACGGATCACACTTTTAAAAACGTTTTGATGGCTCTAGTAACCGGAGCTTACAAAATATAATAATAATCATACAACATTCTGATTTCTCGTAGCTACGAAAGTGCCGAAATGGACGAACCTAGTATTGGTGATATTGCCAAGGTGAATGTACATGTCCAAAAAAAAAAGGGCAGCCTTCACCAGGACGACTGGAATGGATACCAGGTAAGTATATTCTTATCATCATTAGCACCACCACAAAAACTATCATCATCACTATCATCCTCGTTATCCCCGCATACTGGGTGTCTGAGCCAGCATATTCCCAGATCAGGAGCCCATTACTAGGAGCATCCATCTCCCATACTGGGTCTGTGAGTCAGCATATTCCCAGATCAGAAGCCCATTTATACTTGGAGCGTTTGAATCTTATTAACCAATGTTTTTTTTTGTAGGTTGTAATATCTGATTTTGAGACCAAGAAAACTTACCAGTTTTATCCAGGACACGTGGACACTGAGGCTTACAAGAAGTTAGACGCTAAAGGTACAATATCGGCTTGATTTCATGGTTCCCCTCCCCTTAGTTACCGTTGTTATGTCCCACAAGCGCAATAAATGGGGACCCATGCATAAATAGTTGTAATGCACTGCTCAAATCATTTTGGAGTGTAATTACTTACAATTTGTGTGGGGAAAAGGCTCCGTTTCGGTTTTCGAGTTCTAGTGCGACTTGGTGTAATCACTTACCAACATGCCGAAAGGAGAACATTGTAAAAAGTCAATGATGAATTCCTTCCCAATCAAAACTGGAAGATCCAGTTTAAGCTTTGGTTTGTATTTAAGAGACACATTGATCTTGGTTTTGAATTTTCCCAGGTCTTTCTTGGTGTGGCACACCGAGTATTGTATTTAGTATAATTTTTTCTTAGTTTGTTTTGCGGTTGTGGATTAGAAGACACATATGGATACACCTCAAACAAAGAACCTGGTTCTTAAGAAAACGGACATTTATTCTAAAATGGACTGTAAAAGAAAACATTACAGTAAAGCTAATGAGCTATTAATAAATTAGTGTAGCCTTCTGAAGCATTCCACTCGCGTTATTGAGAACAAGTGGAAATTAGTCTCCTTATTCATTTTTAGAGGTACAATGCAAGGATAACGGTAACTCAAAATACTGCAGGCGTAGTGGAGCACATTGTGCAACGGTTGGTCACGCTGAAGGAGCATTCAACATGGCCAAACACGATTTTGGGCGCTGTTTGAAGACTTGTAACTTGTGCTACCCAGCGGACAGCGATGAACCTGAAGATGAAGAAGCCAGGGAGGATGTGGAACCATCCGATGATGATTCCTCTGCTGACCACGAAAAGAAATCAACCTCCCCACAGAAGAAAAATAAGGAAAATAACTAAATGAATAACGCCACTTATACATATCTCTATAGCCCTCTTTCAAAACTACTTTGGCTGCGAGGCTAACGGGAAAATAGAAAAGCAACGACAAGATAAGATATGAAGGATATGAAACTGGAAACGAAATTACAAATTTAATGGGGAGCCCGTCCACACTATGCAGTATAAATTCAAAAACGACGTTTTCATTTTGAAAACGCAACAAAAGTTTTCCGCCCACACTAGAAAGGGATAAAATGTTTTGTTGCCCAAACTACAACGATCATTGGCAGCAGAAACGCTTGAATGCACCATTGAGCATGCGCACTTTTTAGATCTATGTTCGAGGAAGACTCGGGCAGAGAAACCACATGACTATCGTGACGTCTGCGTTTTCGAAAAGTTCCCCGTCCAACCTCATACGCTTAGCCAGTGTTTTCAAATTGATCCACTCTGGAGAGCGTTTGTGAAAAGTTTCGTTTTTTGGTGCACAATTTATCCTGATTAGTGTGGACTTAAGACCTAACCAAATAAATAAAGTTGTGATTTCAAATTTATCCAGTGTAGTGTGGATGGGGCTTGAAGTTAAAATTCACCTTACTACCTGACACTAGCTGATTGCATCGAGAAAATGTTTAAACGATTTGTAGTTTCCTGGTAGCTTCGCACTCAAGATAATTTTGAAAGGAGTCTTTAAGGTGACGCCAACATAATTGCGAGTAAATTTTGGTGTTTTCTTAACTCGCTCGTATCGCGTCAAAACAACTCTGATTGTCATAATTTTTTTCTGCCGATTTTTTTTGCGTTTTTTATGGTCTGTATTTATGCCTATATTTGCCACGCAACTTCTTGCACGTTCTATACGTTTTCTCCAAACTAAGCCGACAAAATTATAACAATCTATTTACCAAAAAGTTTACTGAAGTTTCATGGAAATCAATCAAATTTTTAGCGAACGCGAACGCGAATATTATGAAAAACCATTGTTAGAAAATCGGTCCGTAACGGCAAATGCCACTCAAAAATAAAATTTCGAATACACTGTTAAAAACATAAATGTTTGAGCTACTTAGTGTGCTAAAGTTGAAAATATCAGAGTGTTTTTGACGCGAAACGAGCGAGTTAAAAAATCACAAAATTCACTCGAAATGTTTTTTTTTTTTTTAATTTGGAGTCACCTTAATTCAAGACGTCTGGGTTTTTGGCTTCCTTCAATCAAATTTCCAACAATCTTAGTTAGTTTTTGATATGATAGAAGGAAGCCAAAACCCAGATGGTTTGAGGATGTGTTAGTCGCGTAATCATGAAAATGGGATGAATGTGGAATTGCGTTGAGCAGTACTGAAATAAAAAGAGATTCCCTATGAAATTATGATCTTTGTGTACCTTGATTATAGGGGGTTAGTGCGATATTATTAAAACGGAATTGAATTAGTTTCGTAGAAGGTTTGAAAAAGCAGCTGTTGAACTTTGAATTATTTATTACCTTGGTGATGAAAGAAAAAAACTTCACTTAGAATAAAGATATTTTTTTAAGTGTTATTTAAATCAATAGGAAGTTGGAAAAGACATGAAGAAGAAAAATGTAGTTTCACCGCCGTGCTCCTAGGTGCGGTTTGTTTTCTTCTCCCTTTCTCTGCTTTTCGTCTCTATGCAACAATCAACTTCTTAAATTCCAATTTATTTATGGAGCGATAGGCACAGATTATTAGCCATTCACCATCAGCGAAAGGAAAGTTTTGCTTTTTCTTTCAGTTTAGAACTATTGTCCATAACGGTAGTTACGGTTTCTGAACGTTCGCCTGGTTCCTCAACAGGTAAAGGCGTATCAACATGAATAATAAATCAGTTAAAGGTGGGTGAACACTTGTTTCCATAGCCCAAACTGCCCTTCATCGAGAAAGGACTGGAATCGATTCTAGGGTTGGTTAGGTTTTGGGTAAATTGGGTAAGGTTTAGGGTTAGATTCCAGTCCTCTCTCGACAAGGGCATTTTGGGTTATGGAAACAAGAATATACCGTTAAGGTGACTCAACATTCAATTTGAGCCCAAGATGTGAACGCGCACAAAAATCGCTCAAAACCGCATAACCTTCAAAATGTGATTGAGGAACCATACACGTTTTGAACTTCAACATGGCAAAACCCTAAAACTTTGCACGGGACTCTATATTTTTCTTTGAATTTCCTAAAACAACAGGTAAAAAGCAATCTTTTGAGAAAGTTTGAGAAAAACGTAATTATTAGAACTCATAGAAAAAGCGTTTTATGTGCTTTTGTTGTCATCATTTGAGAACGATTTTCGGTTCATTAAGCTAAAAAAATGCCTAATTTTAAGACTTTCTTCAAATATTTTAAGTTAGTCTTCGAAAATAATATTTAAAGTAGATGTCCTGAGAAAATTACTTTAATAGCTTTTTTAGTTTTCGAGTTATGAATTTTTTTGTGTGGAAACGTTGGCTTCCGCCATTTTATTTCCGAAAACTTGTCAAGATGGTCATATTCAAAATTCATTATCTGAAAAACGAGCTCGGGACACCCCATTTTTCTTTTCATTTTTGGAACCAGCGTTAAATTCTGTATAAAACAGCTTTCTAAGAACATTTTTTAATTACTCCTTGCTAAAGTAGTCAGTCACCTTAAATACAAATACATGAGAATCAAAATGATGCCATCACTACTGAAAAACGACTGAAAAATATCAGGCTAAGAATAAAAGGGGTTCGAACCCGCGACCTTTGCGATACCGTTGCAATGCTCTGTCAAAGTTGTGTTAATTAAGGGCAGTTTTTCTTCATGCTGTATTTCTTAGCGGAGCAAAAACATACAGAAAAAAAAACACAATTTGGTAAATACAAGAATTACACAGAGTAATATTCATCTAAGCCCTTCTGCATCGAGTTAGAATTTAGAAGTTGATTTTTGCAGAGAGAGAAAACCCGTAGAAGAACCCTCGAAGCACAGGAGAGAACCAACAAACAACTCTAATTCAGCGGTCACATACGACGCCGAGTCTGGGGATCGAACCGGCCAAGGTCGCATTTGTTGAGAAGCGAGTTTTCTCACCGCTACGCCACCCGCGCTTCCTATCCTTTCGCTGTACAAAACAAGAAATCAGGTATGAGTCTCATCCATAGTTCCCTGCGCCATCTTGAAAGGTAGCCATGCCTTTGCATCGAAGCGAGACATGAGGTGACCTTGCAATGATAGAGACCTTTTTTAGCAACTTGGTCAATTATTCACATTTTTCTATCATTCTAACATTTTTTATCTACTATAAAGACTGTCTGCTTGCCACTTTTATAGTTAACCTGCAGGATCGACAAAATGACGAGACAGACATTCATCCTGATCTAGACCTCTGCTAGCTTTTTTTTATTCTTTTTAAAAAAAAAATTCCATTCGTTTAACGGTATCTTTCACGGTTTCTGAACATTCACCTGGTTTTTCAACTGGTAAAAACAAGTCATGTTAATAATTCAGTGATGATTCCTGCTTTGAAAAACTTCAACTAATGTCAACAATGTGTTAATGAAGGGCAGTCCTTTTTATACTGATTTTATTATGAGACCCGAACAAAACAAGCACACACAAAAAAAAACAACCAAACTATTCTCTGTATGAAACAAGAACTTATGAACTATAGTTTTCGAAGCTTTAAGTCAAGCCCTACTGAGTTTTACTGATGTCATTGTAGTAAAATGCCATTTTTATTGTCAGAAAACCTGTGGTCATTTCTGTCACACGTACGATGAATAATTGACTTGTTGAGTCTTTTATCATACCGCATGATATAAAACAGGTCACTATGAATAGATTCACATCAGTCGCTTTTAGAATTGAAGCTGAAATCTGTAAAGTCGCAATTGCAAGATGTAAGTATTGAGGTTTCTCGTTGTTGCTTTTTCATTATTTTAACTTGTCTTTTGTTTATTGTGTTTTCATTTTCATTATTTTTCTTTTTTTAAGACTTTTTGTTTGTCTTTTTTCTCATCCGCGTCCTCCTTCGTCTTCGACTTCATTTTCGGCTACGTATTCGACTTGCTATTCCTTTTTCCTTGTTATTTCTTGTTTTCTTCTTCTTCTTCTTCTTCTTCTTCTTCTTCTTCTTCTTCTTCTTCTTCTTCTTCTTCTTCTTCTTCTTCTTCTTCTTCTTCTTCTTCTTCTTCTTCTTCTTCTTCTTCTAGATCTCCTCCTTCTTCTTCTTTTTGCTCTCTTTTTTAAACCTTTTTTTGTAACTTATTTACTTACCATGCTTGCAATTTTCCAATATCATGTTTATTAGTAGTAAAATATGGCTTGCAAACACTTGCTGATGGCTCTCTTTGGAGTAGTGACCTTGGCTTCTTTGGCTTCGGTGGTTAACGGTAAAAAAACCTTCAATTTTCTATGATTACAATCGAACCTTGCAACAACTTCTGGGCTGATCTAAGCCGGTTCAGGGCACGGCTAACTCACAGATAGAATATAGTCATACTCATTTGACCAATCAGCAATCAGATTTCAATGCTCTATATCCCATAGAGAAACTAAGGTGTCAAGTGGTGGGGGGCATTGAAGTACAGGGAAAATACAGGGTACGTTATTAATTAGTATTCTCTAAGTTAGACATTAGTATTCCCTATATAGAGAATACTAATAAGGCCTTTTGTTTTCTTTTTGTTTCAAGGTCCTATTAGTATTCACTATATAGGGAATACTTATGTCTAACTTAGAAAATACTAATTGAATAAACCTGTATTTTCCCTGAGCTTCAAGACTCTATCTATTTTGATTTTGACACCTCAGTATAATTAATAATTGAAATCATCTCTGAAATACCGTAATATGTAGCTCATGATAGCAAACTCAATTAACGCTGTCATCGGTATTAAAAAAACTAAACAGTCTTTTCCCGTAAAATCGAAATATCAAATTTTGGAAGCATTTCTGTGATTTCTTTGAATCGATTTTAGACGACATCTTGCCAATATTCAGCTTTCAAACGGCAACTTATTTGCGTTCTTTGACGTATTACTGGTTTAGATAAGTTTTGGTTCCTTACCGGCGAATGCACATAGTATTGGAGTAGTATTTTTGACTGTAATGGACGTTCTATGGTCTTTTACATTCGCTCTGACATCTAGTCAAACTGTAATTCGAAATAAATGTAATATTAACATTTTGTCAGACATGTCTTATGAGACAATTTTTAACATTTTTAACATTTTATGAGATAAAACTCGAAAAGTGTGTCTTTTTTCTTCAAAACTCGTACTTACAATTTTGTCTTGAAATTATATCGAAACTTGTCGACAGAAACCTTGGCCACTTACGTCTATTCATGTTACAGTAACAACTGACTATGTAAATTCTCGATTAAAATTCTCGGGGGGACAGACCGTCACATTTTTTGTTATTTCAAAGCTTAAAAAATATGTCGTATATTACTTTTATTCAAAGATTCATTTTCTCTTGGGAGGGGAACAAAAAACGTAGCAAAAAAATGCATACAAACAATGATCTCGTGAGTATGACTTTATATTCTAAATCGGTTAGAGAATAAACCCTCGTGCTTTATGGGATTTAAAGCTACTCGCAATGATAGAAAGAAACTCGGGCTTCGCCCTCGTGGCTTTCTATCAATGCTCGGAGCTCTAGATTCCATAAAGCACTCGCGTTTATTCTCTAACCCTTACATAGGAACCTGACACAACCTCTCGGCTAAATCAGGACAACCTATAAGGCTAACTCACAGATCGAACACTGAAACAACTTCAGTGCATAAATACGAGGCATGTTTTTTTATAAACCAAAAAAAATCGTTCCCAGTATTTTGATTGACGGCTGTCAAATATATGCTAGTATAGTTTGTGAACGAGACTTGAAGCTGCGCGCGGATCGCACTTTAATGATAAAGGTTACACGGACATTTTTTTATATTCCAGGAAAGTATCGTATTTCTTGGATCACCAGCGGTGAAACCAATTCAGGAACCAACTACTGGGTTGGTTTCGAACTTTTCAAAGCTGATGGGACCAAGACCGAGTGGATGTGGCCAAACGAATATTTTCGAAGAGGCCGGTAAGTCATTTCTCATTCAAACATTGCCAGTGTTTATGTAGCATGGGTTACTAGTAACTAGTAACCGGTGGTTACAAAATATAATAATAATAATACAATATTCTGATTTCTCGTAGCTACGAAAGTGCCGAAATAGACGAACCTAGTATTGGTGATATTGCCAAGGTGAATGTATATATCCAAAAAAAATGGGGCCAACATCATCAGGACGACTGGAATGGATACCAGGTAAGTATATTCCTATCATCATCACCACCACCAGGAGCATCCATCTGGGCCCATACCGGGTCTGTGAGTCAGCATACTACCAGATCAGAAGCCCATTTATACTTGGAGCGTTTGAATCTTATTAACCAATTTCAATGTTTTTTTTGTAGGTTGTAATATCTGATTTTGAGACCAAGAAAACTTACCAGTTTTATCCAGGACACGTGGACACTGAGGTTTACAAGAAGTTCGACGCTCAAGGTACAATATTGGTCTGATTTCATGGTTCCCCTCCCCTTAGTTACCGTTGTTATATCCCACTAGCGCAATAAATTAGCTAAAAGGTCACAAATTTTCGCAAGTCTTTCTTGGTGTGGCCCACCGAGTATTGTATTTAGTCGAGTTAGGGTTCTTTGTATTGCAGGACATTGTTTCGTTCTAAAGCTAAGTTCTTTTTCTTGGCTATTGTTTTATTCGTTATTCATTCAGCTCCTAAATTAAGGAACTTACGTCCAAAGGAAATCAGAATGTCAGAGACATTGCATACTTTTAAATCCAGACTTAAGACTTTTCTTTTTAAAGACTATTTTTTTCTGAACACTTCTCTTAGTGTTTTTATATTTTGTATTTGTTGTTTTTCCTTTTCAATCAAGTTTCTGTAAACGCATAGAGATTATGATATACGTACTAAGCACCTCTTTATTATTATCATAATAATAATAATTATTATTACTATTATTATTATTATTATTATTATTATTATTATTATTATTATTATTATTACTATTATTATTATTATTATTCCTTAGAATAATTTTTTCTTAGTTTGTTTTGTGGTTGTGCATTAGAAGACACATATGGATACACCTCAAACAAAGAACCTGGTCCTTAAGAAAACGGACATTTGTTCTAAAATAGACTGTAAAAGAAAACATTACAGTCAAGCTAATGAGCTATTAATAAATTAGTGTAGCCTTCTGAAGCATTCCACTCGCGTTATTGAGAACAAGTGGAAATCAGTCTTCTTATTTATTTTTAGAGGTACAATGCAAGGATAAAAGTAACTCAAAATCCTGCAGGCGTAAGGGAGAACATTGTGCAACGGTTAGCCACGCTGATGGAGCATTCAACATGGCCAAACACGATTTTGGGCGCTGTTTGAAGACTTGTAACTTGTGCTACCCATCGGACAGCGATGAACCTGAAGATGAAGAAGCCAGGGAGGATGTGGAACCATCTGATGATGATTCCTCTGCTGACCAGGCACGAAAAGAAATCAACCTCCCCTCAGAAGTAGAATAAAGAAAATGAATAACGCCACTTATACTTATCTCTATAGCCCTCTTTCAAAACTACTTTGGCTGCGAGGCTAACGGGAAAATAGAAAAGAAACGACAAGACAAGATATGAAGGATATGAAACTGGAAACGAAATTACTAATTTGATCGAGGGGCCCGTCCACACTACGCATTATAAATTCAAAAACGACGTTTTCTTTTTGAAAACGCAACAAAAGTTTTCCGTCCACACTGAGAACGGATAACATATTTGGTTACCCATACTACAACAATCATCGTTAGCAGAAACCCTTTAAATCACCATTGAGCATGCGCACTTTTTAGATCTATGTTCGAGGAAGACTCGGGCAGAGAAATCACATGACAATCGTGACGTCTGCGTTTTCGAAAAGTTCCACGTCCAACCTCATAAGCTTGGCCAGTGTTTTCAAATTGATCCAGTCTGGAGAGCGTTTGTGAAAAGTTTCGTTTTTTGGTGGACAATTTATCCTGATTCGTGTGGACTGAAGACCTAAATAAATTAAGTTGTGATTTCAAATTTATCCAGTGTAGTGTGGATGGGGCTTGAAGTTAACATTCACTTTACTATCTGACACTAGCTGATTGCACCGAGAAAATGTTCAAACAATCTGTAGTTTCCTGGTAGCTTCGCACTCAATATAATTTTGAAAGGAGTCTCTAAGGTGACGCCAAGATATTTAGGAGTAAATTTTGGTGTTTTTTTAACTCGCTCGTATCGCGTCAAAAAAACTCTGATATTCACAACTTTTCTTTTTTGCGTTTTTCATGGTCTGTATTTCTGCCTATATTTGCCACGTAACTTCTTGCACGTTCTATACGTTTTCTCCAAACTAAGCAGACAAAATTTTAACAATCTATTTACCAAAAAGTTCAGTGAAGTTTCATGGAAATCGATCAATTTTTGAGCGAACGGGAGGACAATATTATGTAAAAACCATTGTTAGAAAATCGGCCCGTAACGGCAAATGCCACTCAAAAATACAATTTTGAATACGCTGTTAAAAACATAAATGTTTGAGCTACCTAGAGTACTAAACTTGGAAATATCAGAGTGTTTTTGACGCGATACGAGCGAGTTAAAAAATCACAAAATTCACTCGAAATGTTTTTGGTGTCACCTTAATTCAAGACGTCTGGGTTTTTAGCTTCCTTCAATTAAAATTCCAACGGTCTTAGTTAGTTTTTGATATGATAGAAGGAAGCCAAAACCCAGATGGTTTGAGGATGTGTTAGTCGCGTAATCATGAAAATGGGTTGAATGTGGAATTGCGTTGAGCAGTACTGAAATAAAAAGAGATTCCCTATGAAATTATGATCTTTGTGTACCTTGATTATAGGGGGTTAGTGCGATATTATTAAAACGGAATTGAATTAGTTTCGTAGAAGGTTTGAAAAAGCAGCTGTTGAACTTTGAATTATTTATTACCTTGGTGATGAAAGAAAAAAACTTCACTTAGAATAAAGATATTTTTTTAAGTGTTATTTAAATCAATAGGAAGTTGGAAAAGACATGAAGAAGAAAAATGTAGTTTCACCGCCGTGCTCCTAGGTGCGGTTTGTTTTCTTCTCGCTTTCTCTGGTTTTCGTCTTTCTGTAACAATCAACTTCTTGAATTCCAATTTATTTAAGGAGCGAGAGGCACAGATTATTAGTCATTCACCATCCGTGCAGGAAAAGTTTTGCTTTTTCTTTCAGTTTAGAACTATTGTCCATAACGGTAGTTACGATTTCTGAACGTTCGCCTGGTTCCTCAACAGGTAAAGGCGTATCAACATGAATAATAAATCAGTTAAGGTGACTGAGCGTCCAATTTGAGCCCACGATGTGCGCGCGCACAAAAATCGCTCAAAACCGCATAACCTTCAAAATGTTATTGAGGAACCATACACGTTTTGAACTTCAACAGGGCAAAACACTAAAACTTTGCAGGGGACTTGATATTTTTCGGTTCATTAAGCTAACAAGATGTCTAATTGTGAGCTTAATTTTAAAACTTTCTTCAAATATTTTTAGCTAGTCTTCGAAAATAATATTTAAAGTAGATGTCCTGAGAAAATTACTGTTTTTGCTTTTTTGGTTTTCGAGTTTTCCAAACCTTTGCATCGAAGCTAGACATGAGGTGACCTTGTAATGATAGAGACATTTTTTTTAGGAACATGGACCATTATTCACATTTTTCTATCATTGTAAGGTCACCTCATGTCTCGCTTCGATGCAAAGCCTTGGCTACCTTTAAATCAAGCCCTAACAATCAATTTTACTGACGTTATTGTAGTTGAATGCTGCTACCTATGTTTTATTTTATGCAGTTTATCTGTTGCTCAGAGGTTTTTCGATTTCATTCCTACAGACACCAGCCCATCAAATATTGAAGGAATGGGTAAAGTTAGTGTTGCGCATGTTACAAGAAGCTGTGGAGAAAACTTGATTTTATTTGTGATAGGATTCTTTTGGATTGGGGCTTTGATCAGTTCTCGGATAGTAATAATATTTTTTTTTTAGGTTATCGATCGCTGGTTGTCTAGGTGACGTAATGATCAAAACGGTCCTTAACATTTAGTTTCTTAAAACACGAAAATCGTCCTAAATTTAGCTCAGCTCAGACTACAGTGGTCTAATCTCTAAGGGTCCAATAATCCCTGGTTAAAATAGTTCTTAATATTCAGATGGGAAATTCTATATTTTTGCGAATTTTAAATAAGTCAGTGACGTCATCTGTTCAACACCAAATGTTGCTCTATAATTTTAACTAATTATTTTAATTTATTTATTCATAAATACTTGGCTTCAAAATATGTAATAGGATCGACTGAATTAGGTACGACGAATTTTCGACTTCTGAATCAATATCATGGTAGGAATTTGTCGATCTTAAATGGTAATAGTCTTGGCTTATGAGAAGTTCGACGTTGGAACTAGGCCTAAGTGCATGAGAATTGTAACGATGCAATGATTCCCATCGGAATATCATGATAAGACTTTAACCAGTGCTTATCAGACCCTTAATGAATATCCCAGTGAATTTTCAGCCGAACTAAATTTTGGACAATTTTCGTGCTACCGAGTTCCTCATTTAATTCTTCTTGTGATGGGTTGATTTCTTTTCGTGGTCAGCAGAGGAATCATCACCGGATGGTTCCTCATCCTCCCTGGCTTCTTCATCTTCAGGTTCATCGCTGTCCGGTGGATAGCAGAAGTTACAAGTCTTCAAACACTTTAAAAAGTCAAATTTGGCCATGTTGAATGCTCCTGAAGGGTTACTAGTCGTTCCACAATGGTTTCCCTTGGGATTGCAGTACTTTTGTACATTCGACGTTTTATCCTCGCATACGACCTCTAAGAAACAAATAGTGCTTTTAAGTAGATACATTAATAGTCATTGGCCGTGCGTAATGTTTGCCCATGTCAGACCACGTGTCATTCTCTTGAGTATAAAATTCTTTGTTTGAATTATATCCATATTCATGTGTCTTCTCATACGAAACCCGTTAAACAAAGAAATGATACTCTAGGGAATGAAGTGTATCCAGTGGCGGATTCAGTTGGTTAGTATACCAAAAGGTGCACCTTCCAAATTTTGTGACACATTTCCCAGATACTCAAAATCCCGGATCAGCCCTAGCTAACGTTATTATTAATAATATTTTTGACTCTACGTAAACTCGTTTCTCCCAACATCGTTTGTAGAACACTCAACCAACGTATGAAGAGTGAGCGAGAACTATAATCAAAGCAACAACGCAGTCTAGTATCGTACCTCGAACGTTGTACTTCTGGTAACCGCCAGTGTCCACGTGTCCTGGAAAAAACTCGTAAGATTTCTTGGTCTTAAAATCAGATATTACGACCTGAAAAAAATACACATTGGATATAGCTCTATAGTAATGGCAACTGATCTGGGAATATGTTGGCTCACAGACCCAGTATGGGAGATGGATGCTCCTAGTAATGGGCTCCTTATCTGGGAATATGCTGACTCACAGACCCAGTATGGGAGATGGATGCTCCTAGTAATGGGCTCCTTATCTGGGAATATGCTGACTCATGCACAGACCCAGTATGGGAGATGGATGCTACTAGTAATGGGCTCCTGATCAGGGAATATGCTGGCTCACAGACCCAGTATGGGAGATAGATGCTCCTAGTAATGGGCTCCTTATCTGGGAATATGCTGACTCACAGACCCAGTATGGGAGATGGATGCTCCTAGTAATGGGCTCCTTATCTGGGAATATGCTGGTTCACAGACCCAGTATGGGAGATGGGTGCTCCTAGTAATGGGCTCCTTATCTGGGAATATGCCGACTCATGCACAGACCCAGTATGGGCCCAGATGGATGCTCCTAGTAATGGGCTCCTTATCTGGGAATATGCCGACTCACAGACCCAGTATGGGAGATGGATGCTCCTAGTAATGGGCTCCTTATCTGGGAATATGCCGACTCACAGACTCAGTATGGGAGATGGATGCTCCTAGTAATGGGCTCCTTATCTGGGAATATGCTGGTTCACAGACCCAGTATGGGAGATGGGTGCTCCTAGTAATGGGCTCCTTATCTGGGAATATGCCGACTCATGCACAGACCCAGTATGGGCCCAGATGGATGCTCCTAGTAATGGGCTCCTTATCTGGGAATATGCCGACTCACAGACCCAGTATGGGAGATGGATGCTCCTAGTAATGGGCTCCTTATCTGGGAATATGCCGACTCACAGACTCAGTATGGGAGATGGATGCTCCTAGTAATGGGCTCCTGATCTGGGAATATGCTGACTCACAGACCTAGTATGGGAGATGGATGTTCCTAGTAATGGACTCCTTATCTGGGAATATGTAAAGGTTATATATCGTTACCGAAATGGATATGATATATCTCATATCCACCGAGATATAAGGTATATAACCGCCTTATATCATTATTGGGGAAGTTTCTTAAGCACGGGATTGATAACTAGATATCAACCTCCTGGGTGAATATGAAGGATAAAGACCGCCAATGAACATGATGATAACGATGATGACGATGATGATAACCGTGATGATGATAACGATGATGATATAATAACCATGATTGATGATAACCATGATGATGATGACGACGATGATAAAGATGATGATGATGATGATGACGACGATGATAAAGATGATGATGGCGATGATGATAATGATGATGATGATGATGATGATAATGATGACGATGATGACGATGATGATGATGATGATGATGATGATAACGATGATGATGATGATGATAATGATGATGACGATGATGATGATGACGATGATGATGATGATAACGATAATGATAATGACGACGACGACGACGACGATGATGATGATCGTCACAGCCTTACCTGGTAACCTCTCCAGTCGTCCTGGTGAGCTTGGCCCCATTTTTTTTGGATATGTACATTCACCTTGGCAATATCCCCAATACTAGGTTCATCCACTTCGGCACTTCCGTAGCTACGAAAAAAATCGAAATGCTTAAGAGCTTTTATGGGCAGTGCTCGTGCGCATCGTTTCTACGCATGAGTTTAGTGTGCGTGCTCTCACCGTGTTGACGCCACTCGAATGTTTCGTTTGGCAGAATACCACGAAAAAAAGCCACAAAGTTTGCTGCATTTTACCCGGGGGGGGGGGGGGTGACTCCGGGGGTAAAGTATCGGGTATGCTCGTGGGAAATTTCCAAAAATACCCCTAAAAGATACCGGAAGTTTTTTCAAAAGGGCGTGGCTGGGTAAATTTTAACCCCTAAGAGATACCACAAAAATAATACTATTAAAAAATAAAGGCTTTTGAAATGTTTTTCCTTGAGTAATAATCTGAGTTTTCGCAGGTATACATATTGCGTTATTATGCGATAGGCTAGTTCCTTTTTCAACACCTTAAAAGATACCAGAAAGTGCTGATTTGATAAACCTCAAATTTAAGACCCTAAAAGATACCAAATCGCTGATTTTTACCCCTAAGAGATACGACGAGCATACCCGATACTTTACCCCCGGAGTCACCCCCGGGTATTTTACCTCCAAATATTGTCCATTTGAAGTTGATGGGGCAGCTAAGCTAAGTCGGTGGTCCTCATTTCCTGTTTTCCTTAATTCAATTCTAGTATGATGATGAAGTTTCATAGTTAAAGGGATTTGAAAATTGGTAGTTATTCAACTTGCACAATCTTTAAGTTACAGTTGACTATTGTGAATCAGCAACTTAATGTAAAGAATGTGCGAGTTGAATAATACCAATCCCACGGACTTTTAATGGTGTCTTCGAATAGCTGACTTATAAGCGAGGCTAACCCTGTGCAAATGAGTCTGTGGTCTTCAAAAACAGCGGTTTGCATCGAATGCGAAACTGGTGTACTATAAAGGAAATACATCGGCGTGTGTTCCTATCAAAATTTCAGTACGTGGCTGCTATTCGACTTACGACGATTTTAACAAGAGAGCATTTTATTTCCAAATATGACCCACTTGTAGTTGATGTGATAGCTAAAATAAATCGTAAAATAGAAAGCGTTTGCCGTGTTTACATAGCCTGATATAAACACGAGGGAAGTTTGGGAGAAGTCGAGAGCTGTTGTGTTAAACCGAGCCGCGGTATGATGAAATTTCAATATCAGTGCAAAATGTAAAAATATCTGACGTCGATTGAATCTTTTGTCAAGGCACGCACGATGATAAGTTGTATTCATTGAAAGCCCACATTTGTTTGGAGTGCCTCTTGGTTGCCAGTTTCAAAACATTGGTAAACGTTTTCTATACCAGGTGATTTCGCTTCTCTCAAGCTGAAGAAATTAGCCAATCAGCGAACATTTTCTTTGTAGTTCAATGTTTTCTAGTTTCAGGATTTCGGCTCCATCTATAATTAACAGCTTTTGCTCGAAAATAAAGAAAACAAAACTCATCACTGGAAAGATCCACCAAATACCGTTTAGAAAAAGCTTATTTCATCGTTGTTGGTGGAAAATATTTCATTTTGATAAGATATAATAGAAAACACTTGGAAATTTTCGCTGTGACAAACAATGCATTGCGCGTCTAAATTCCAAATAACCTGGTATACAGTATGTTGCCCAGTTTCGTGACAGCACCAGTTTCGTGAAACTTACAAATTAAACTCGTTTTTAGCTACGGCTATTTAATATTTCGGAAAACGAAGAGAACCGAAAGAAAGCCGAACATTCAACTTCGGAATGCATGTTTTGGCGATCTTTTTAAAGAACGTGTTTGTCAAGGAGAAGCCATTTTTGTCAGGTGAGTGGAGTTGTCTCGACGAAAATCTTTGATTTTTACTGCGCATTGAATTGCCCTGCGCTCGAAAACTAGGCATTAAAGTTGCTTATTCTCAAAGAAACAACTTAAGATTAGTACTTCAAATTTCACTACAAAATAAAGTTAAAGGTAAGCAAATATGTTTTTGATTTGTTTCATCGAATTTTGTTGTGAATTACTTTGAAAACAATGCACTTTTATAACGTGTCACGAAACTGGGCACTTAAGTGGCCGTCGAAATATTCCTTTTATTTTATCAAATTAAAAGATTCGAAGAAAATATCTACATCATGATGTTACCTGATAAATTTGCCTTTATGTGACAAAATTTTAAAGAATTATCTTTTTCCGTAGAGAAGATATAGTATTCGCAACCTGAAGTGTCACGAAACTGGGCAACATACTGTATATATAAAATGCCGGCGAACATACTACTGATCATGACTTACTAGCCTCTGTCAAAGTAGCTGTTGGGCCACATCCATTCAGTTTTTGTTTTCCCATCCGCCTTGAAAGCTTCAAAACCAACCCAGTGGTTGGTTCCTGAATTTGTTTCAGCGCTGGTGATCCAAGAAATACGATACTTCCCTGGAGCAGAAAAAAATAGTTCTTAATTTTCGTAAGGTTATACATTTGTCAAAAGTTGATTTAGGGGATCAAGGGTGACGTAGCGTTTAGACGCTAAACTCTAGGCTCTGGGATCTCAGGTTTGATTCCTGGACTCAGGATTTATATCACTTGTGAGTATATAGTTTTAGTATATCCAGGGTTTTCAGCCGAGAGGTTGTTTGAGGGTTCAATCTGTGAGTAAGCCATGTCATGACTTAGATCAGCCCAGAGGTTGTTTCAGGGTTCGATCTGTGAGTTAGCCTTGCCCCGACTTACAGATCAGCCCAGAGGTTGTTTCCGGGTTCAATCTGTGAGTTAGCCGTGCCCTGAGTTAGATCAGCCCAGAGGTTGTTTCCGGGTTCAATCTGTGAGTTAGCCGTGCCCTGACTTAGATCAGCCCAGAGGTTGTTTCAGGGTCCCATCTGTGAGTTAGCCATGCCCTGACTTATATCAGCCCAGAGGTTGTTTCAGGGTTCTATCACAGGGAGCCCAATTTAGATAAAAGTAAAAGGTGAAAAAATTATCCTGGTCAAGATAATGTCCTCTATAATACGAACGAGCAAAAAAATCCGTAAAAAAAAAAACCAGAACATTTTTTTTTCGCGCACGCCTTTGTTTTCCAATATAATTTCCCTATGGTATCCTATACGTGTGGATTTGTGTCAATATAATTTAAATTGAGGACATTATCTTGACCTTGAATTAAAAAAATTAATTAAACGCGATTTTTTTCCGATTTTATTTTCACCTTTTACTTTTATCTAAATTGGGCTCCCTGTGGTTCTATCTGTGAGTTAGCCGTGCCCCGAGTTAGATATATCTTAAAGTTTGAAAGTTCTTTTTTTACCGTTAACCGAAGTCAAAGAAGACAAAGCCAATGCACAGAGAGTTATCATCAAGTGTTTTCCAGCCATCTTTTACCAAAACGCTCAGTTGTCTTGAAGATCAACTAATAAGAAGCTAAATAATTATGTTTATTCGTTAGAATTTCTACCAAAGGCAACAGATTAACAATTAAGTTAAATAGAACATGAAGAAAAACAACCTTACGATAACGACTGACAACAAGACCAAGAACAACAAGAAAAACAGGAACAAGAGCAACAAGAACGAGAACAACAGGAAGAACAACAAGAATATGCAGTAAGAACGGAGGAAACAGGAGGAAAGTAATCAGGAAAACAAAGAACACTACAACAACAACAAGAAAAAGAGAAATCGAAGAATAACAAGAACAAGGAAAAGAAAGAAAGAAAGAAAATAAAGAACATTAGAAGAAGAACGGAAAAGAAATAAAAGACGCGAACAAAACGAACAATGAAGAAACATTCAAGAACTTTCCTTACTTACATCTCGTAACTTTACAGATTTCAGCTCCAAATGTTAAGTCGACTGATGATAAACCACTTATTGGGACCTCATTTTATATCATACGCGATTGAAAATTCAATACATTATTCATCGTTTTTCCATTAATGGCCGGAATACGTCAATAAAAATGATTTTTATGAAAAAAGACAATGACATCAGTCAAAAATCAGTAAGGGTTGATTTAAATCTTTTTAAAAACTACAGTTAATCGCTTTATATAGAGAAATTATTATGTTTTTCGATTTTTCATTTTGACTTTGCTTCGAAAAACACGTTAAAATAAAAGCCCGCCTTTAATTAACATCTGTTGACTCGTTTTTCAAAGGCACGATTTTTTACTGAATTTTGAATCATGGTGTCTTTGACACGCCCCAACCTGTTGAGGAACCAGGTGAACGTTCAAGAACCGTGAAAGATACCGTTAGAAAATTGAAATCTAGAAGAAGAAGAAAACTGGCAAAAAGTGTCAGTGGAGATTCAATTTTGTCTAGCCACTTTGATTGCCGATAAGAGTGCCAAACACTCAGGTATTAGGTACCCGCACGTGTACACGGCACGGTATCAGCCGTAACATTGAAATGGCTTCTTCATAAGTTCTAGTTAATTTTTTGCAGTTTTTCAATCACATTTAATGGGTTTTAACGAAGGAATTTTCACTGAATTATCAATCATGGTTACGCCTCAACCTGTAAGGAAATTAGGGTCCATTAAAGAATGTTTATTTTATGAGTGGGAAACGTGCAATACTGCTTGCCTTTAAGCACGTGCACGGTACGACATGCCGTAACATTGAAATGGCTTCCCATAACAATGGTTATCGTATGAGTGGGAAACACACAGTACTGACTTACAGCACGTACACGGTACGACATGCTGTAACACTGAAATGGCTTCCCATAAGAATGGTTATTGTATGAGTGGGAAACGTACGGTACTGACTTACAGCACATACACGATACGACATGCTGTAACACTGAAATGGCTTCCCATAACAATGGTTATTGTATGAGTGGGAAACATACGGTACGTTGTAATAATTCAACCAATCACAAGGCGTACTTACGGCTACAGTAGGATACAGTTCCGGGCGTTACGGCTACGAATTTCCCACTCACACAAAATCCGCTCTAATGGCCGCCATTGAACTTCAGAAATAAAAACTAGTTCATAAGGGGAAGCAGAAATATGTATTTTAGCTTCTCAAGAATTAAATATTTTTACCTCAAAATTTCTAACTTTGTTAATATCATTCTAGTTTATAATTTTAATGTGGTGCTTAAGAAATATGAATTAAAAAATATATATATATAATAATGAATCGCGAAGAGATGGCCATAACTGAATACTCCCGTTTCGAGTTCTCTTTTACGCTGTGTTAGCCTCAAAACCGTGTAATATATTCTTTTATTCAGTAACAGCCCGTGGAAATTCAAGAGATCTGTGTGTAAAGAAGACAATAAAAATACTTTGAAATTTCACGACTTTTATCTAAATTTCTGCATAATTTACGCACAATTGAGGCTAACACAGCGTAAAAGAGAACTCGAAACGGGAGTATTCGGAGCATAATTGACTTTCCTATCCAACACATACTAGTTTCCCCTGACGTTTTCTATATTTTTAAATACTGCTTTCTATGTTCGGTGTTGTTTTTTCTACTCTTACTGTTGTCAACACAAAGCTTTAGTCAATATTTAGGCTTTTATCACGTTAGCCTGACATTTTGAAATATTTGTTTTATCAGGATAAAAGAGTTCATATTCAAATCTCTCATATCAATATTAGCAAAACTATTATTTTTGAAAAGATTTTCCAACCTTTGAACTTTTAATTCTCAGTTGATCGGGGAGTTTTTGTCACCAAGTTTTGTCGGTGAAATGCCAATGTTGCCAAGGGCAACGTAAACGCATTCAAGCTGAGTGAAAAGGGTATTTATAGCATAATCAATCGTAACGACAACAACAACAACAAAAAAGATTTTAGTCATTTCAATATTTGAATTCGCTAGTTTTAGTGCAATCTCTACGAAACGGCACGCAAATTTGAAAGTCAACTCCTTTTTCTGGTAAAACCAATTTTTTCAAAATGATACGTTAGCACAAATGAAAGTTGAATAATTCTTAATAAGCTTGTTTATTTATCGTAACCAAGACAACCCCTTATGTTATCACCAAAGCGATCCGTTGCCATGTGAACAATACACCTTGCTGTTGCCAAGACAAAACACAACAAAAGTTGATATAAAGGAACTGGGAGTTTGAACCATCTCTTTCAACAAGAAATTACGAAGGGGATAATACTATGGGTTGTTGTGCAGTATCTGGAGAACAACGTAGTGAAAAAAGATATGCTTCTGTTGTTACTACACGAAGAATTCACGTGTTGCCTCCGTTAAGTATTGTACGAATGTCTCAGGTCGAAGGGCCAAGAAAACGTATCCATCAGACGGAAAGTCCTCCTTGGGTCTATAGTCGAAGAACTTAGTCATGTCCACTAAAAAACAAAGCTCAGGATTACCTCTAATTTTGGATCTACAGTCAAAGAACTCACGTTCACCGCCTAAAATACGAGCCCAAGATTTGGTATACCCCTAATTTTGGGTATACACTACTAGTCGAAGAACTCACGTCC
This sequence comes from Anthopleura xanthogrammica, assembly GCA_964019055.1. Classification (NCBI taxonomy): domain Eukaryota; kingdom Metazoa; phylum Cnidaria; class Anthozoa; order Actiniaria; family Actiniidae; genus Anthopleura; species Anthopleura xanthogrammica. The sequence continues at coordinate 11,796,901 of OZ025210.1, forward strand.
ACTAAATACAAGCTCAGGATCACCTCTAATCTTAAATGATAAAATCATAGCTAATACAGTTAGCAGAACTGTATGGAGAAACAGCACTAGCCTATTAAAGCGAACCTCATGGAAGAGAACCTTTACGGGGAGAAATAGTCGTAAACTATCACTATATCAGTGGTTATTATCAGCCTACGATTTCCGTAACAGTTAATGTACGTACGAGAAGGTCAAAGCGGGAACGGCAAAGCTAAAATGGCACCAAAAGAACTGAGGAAAAAGGATTATCATTCATATAATTTATACGGTACGGAATTACAAATTAATTCAAAGTAATAAGACCATATTGGGTCGATTCAGAAAGATCTACACTGGCTGCCCGCGTTGCTGTGAGACTCAAGTAAAAATGAAATACTACTCCACCTGACTTTTAACCACTAAACAACATGGCCCCAAGTTACCTAAAAAAATGCTGAAAAGACATGGCCACGTAGAGAACTAAGATCTTCTGGTTGTCCGTCAATAGATGTTTATTTATTTTTTATTTATTTATCAACTTTACAACCACGAGAGCCTAAATACATAAATATCAAAATACAAACTTACAGTACGAATTACAGCTACAAGAAAATGAACCGAAAATGAAAAAAAATATATATATATACTATGTGCTGCTCGATTAGTTGAGGGTCTAACCAACAGGACACAGGTCCCATACAAAGGTCAGCCAATAAAAAAATATTATATGAAGATGTATAAGACCTATATGGACAGAGATTATTTCGTTTGATACGCCATCATGGAGACTATGGAACGAACTACATGATGACTATTGCCCTAATAGATGGTCGAAGATGAGAAGCTAGGAAGATAGAAATGATAGAAAAGTTATTCAGAAGACACTAGCTTGTGCAAGGGCTCGGAAGAAAATCCAAGTCCGTAACAGGAATCGAACCCGTGACATTCCATATACCGGTCGGATGCTCTACCACTGAGCCACAGGGAGACTCATGTGGTTATGGTCACTTTACTGGGTTGATATGACAGACGGCCTGCATACTGCTAGGCTCGGGCTGTCCACGTTCAGTTCAGAACGTAATATAAACAATTATTGTATGAGGTTGAGCATGATATCGTAAATTATCAAGACCAAGGAAGTGTTAACTGCCGAGGACGTCTTGATATTTACGATATCATGCGAAAACCGAATTCAATAATTGTCTTATTATACATTTTGTAAACTAAGAATAAAGATTCTACTTTACTGAGAAAAATTGTGACCTTTGAATTCAACATGATAAATGTATTATCTGTAGGTAAAACCTACAGATAATACATTTATCATGTCGAGTTCACACGATATCAGGGATTGGCTGAGGGCTCTTGGCCAATCAGAAGCGGGATAATGTGTAAAATGTATAATAATAATAATCTTGAATACAATAGACCCTTTTCGAATATGGCGTCAAACGAGGAATCCTAGAATGTCCCGGATGTTATGAGTGATAATGATTGTGTTTTGAAATCCGGGGCATTCAAGTCCCGGATGCTGCTGGTGAAAATCATTGGGTTTCGACATCCGGGACATTCTCATTCTCCTCGTTTGACGTCATAGACGCCTTATTCGAAAAGGGTCTATTAGGCTTTTTTTTTGTGAACACTTTTCGAAATCGTTTATCATATATACAGACTTAAAAACAATTTTTACATAGTTTTTAATTTTTTGTGATTGAAATTCGTCATTCATTAGATAATATATAACGATATTATTATTAACAATAATAAATAATGTTTCAGAACCAAACTAGTTCGTTTTCTTCACTTTTCAATATCTATTATGTTTCTTCAGTAGTATTATTGATTATCTTCATCATCCCAAATAATATCCATACCCAATCATGGAGAAAACTGCACTACATGTGAAAGGGGTCTATATATACTAGCTAGTAGCTGAATAAGGAATTTCATATTTATTTGATTGAGATAAAGCACAATTTCCTTAAAAATATAATAAAATAATAAAATATAGTTTGACTCAACCTTGAAATGATTTTCACCATCCCTTAGCCCTACCTCCCCCCCCCCCCCCCCAAAAAAAAAAAGCGCCACTATGCAGGCCACCTATGCCTAAAAAATTAAACGTATTATCTTGTAGCCTCCTTGTTCCTCTGACCGACCCTAAGGCAGTCTCGCAGTCAATAGCATTATTAATTTATTATTCATTATTTTTATTTTATTTTTTTCAATGTTACCTACCATATCCTACTTCTAGATATCCAGCCAAAATCTTCCAACCATTCAAAGGCCACGGCAGCCAAGCATTATGGGTACACAGACTGATGATAATGTTTGTAGTAATGGGTGCACTTCAATGTACATGACAATGATGAAAGCCGGATGATTGACAGGTGGGATTCTGAGCCTCAGAATGATAAATGGGATGATGTACAGAATGATGTATCATTATCAGATATCAACAGTACTGAGATCCCAAATTCAATGCAAGGTATTACACAAGGTGCCTCTATAACTGCCATTTCTGAAGAAAAAAAATTATCAACATCAGACCATGCACTCAGCATGATAAAGACAACTTCCCTTGTAAGTTATGTAATATGTAAAATAATCAATCAGCTTCGGTTATCACATCATGGCCAGCGATGACGTTTCCTTGTTCGGTTGGTGTTTGGTGTTTGGTATAACTATTTTATACTTATATTTATGTTTTTATAGACTTATTTATAGATATATAATTTATTGTATATAATATGGTATTGTAAATTTATTCTTAATTATTCTTAAAATTGTATATAATTATGTAATTCAGCTTTCGGGCTGCGAATAATTTTAATAAACTATTTATCTATCTATCTATCTTTAAGACAAAAAAACAACTGAATCTCAAGATAATGTGAATGAAAAGCAAAAATCAACAGCAAAGAAAACAAGTAAAATATGTTGCAATTGTCCCTCAAAACAATGGCACTAGAAAAATTGCATTTCCCAGAGACTCCATTTCCAGGGGGTGAAGGATTTCTCTGGATCCCCCCTGATTAGTCCCCCCCTTTTTGCAGTTCCTGTATACATAGTTCTCGATCTGTAGATAGACACTTTTTCCATGGTTATCTTTTTGTTTTTCTTTAACTATTTACTCTATTATAATTATTATACAACTTAATTTGTTTCATTGTGAAAGTAAAAATCACTCTAATGAGCATTATTATAATGATACAGATATTCAAAGATTAGCATGAACAAACTAGTGGACTGCTTGTTACCAATGCAACCTTCTCAAAATTATTTTGAATGTGAGGCTAACATGGAACACAAAAGAAATGCCACAAATTCTATAGAGAAAAGTGTGATTTCTTTTGTGTTTCATGTTAGCCTTGCATCCTCGCATCCAAGATAATATTGAGAAGGGTACATTATTACACTAGACTGAAACATGAAAACATTCATACCGGTATTAAACACACAATTTGACAATATATAATGAGTTTTAGCTTTAAGTAAAGTACCATTGCCAATCATGTCTTTTGATTGCATGCTAAGCTTACTCATAGTCTATTTTTTTTGTAGTTCATAATAGAGAAAAAAATCTTTTTTTTAAAATACAACTTAAAAACATTTGCATGCTAAAGCTACTCATAGTCTATTTTTTTTGTAGTTCATAATAGAGAAAAAAATCTTTTTTTTAAAATACAACTTAAAAACATTTGCATGCTAAAGCTACTCATAGTCTATTTTTTTTGTAGTTCATAATAGAGAAAAAAATCTTTTTTTTAAAATACAACTTAAAAACATTTGCATGCTAAAGCTACTCATAGTCTATTTTTTTTGTAGTTCATAATAGAGAAAAAAATCTTTTTTTTAAAATACAACTTAAAAACATTTGCATGCTAAAGCTACTCATAGTCTATTTTTTTTGTAGTTCATAATAGAGAAAAAAATCTTTTTTTTAAAATACAACTTAAAAACATTTGCATGCTAAAGCTACTCATAGTCTATTTTTTTTGTAGTTCATAATAGAGAAAAAAATCTTTTTTTTAAAATACAACTTAAAAACATTTGCATGCTAAAGCTACTCATAGTCTATTTTTTTTGTAGTTCATAATAGAGAAAAAAATCTTTTTTTTAAAATACAACTTAAAAACATTTGCATGCTAAGCTACTCATAGTCTATTTTTTTTGTAGTTCATAATAGAGAAAAAAATCTTTTTTTTAAAATACAACTTAAAAACATTTGCATGCTAAGCTACTCATAGTCTATTTTTTTTGTAGTTCATAATAGAGAAAAAAATCTTTTTTTTAAAATACAACTTAAAAACATTTGCATGCTAAGCTACTCATAGTCTATTTTTTTTGTAGTTCATAATAGAGAAAAAAATCTTTTTTTTAAAATACAACTTAAAAACATTTGCATGCTAAAGCTACTCATAGTCTATTTTTTTTTGTAGTTCATAATAGAGAAAAAAATCTTTTTTTTAAAATACAACTTAAAAACATTTGCATGCTAAGCTACTCATAGTCTATTTTTTTTTGTAGTTCATAATAGAGAAAAAAATCTTTTTTTTAAAATACAACTTAAAAACATTTGCATGCTAAAGCTACTCATAGTCTATTTTTTTTTGTAGTTCATAATAGAGAAAAAAATCTTTTTTTAAAATACAACTTAAAAACATTTGCATGCTAAAGCTACTCATAGTCTATTTTTTTTTGTAGTTCATAATAGAGAAAAAAATCTTTTTTTAAAATACAACTTAAAAACATTTGCATGCTAAAGCTACTCATAGTCTATTTTTTTTGTAGTTCATAATAGAGAAAAAAAGTTTGTTTTTTTTTAATATAACTTAAAAACACTGTCCAACTAGTTTGTTTATGCATTTGCTTTTAAGGAAAAATTGTTTTGAAAATTATTTTGCTAATCCATTTTTCTGAATTGAATTAGTTTGAAGTTATCCTTTTATATGGAATATTGATTAAATAAATATAATTTTAAAACAAAATCTGTATTGTCTTTGTTTTGTTCGAGGATGGCTTTTGTCAGATAGGATTCAAAACGGCTCTATAATTCTCCCCTTACTTTGAAAGAAATATTGAACTCAATTAAACATAACATGAAAAACAAGTTTGAAATACCAATCACCAGTATTTCCTAAATTTATCTAATTACCTAATAATTCATTTGTGGAATCTGCCAGAGTCTTCTAGATGAATGATTTGATTCTTGCATGCTGTCTTTGTGATGATGGTTTACCTGTGTTAAATAAAGTTGAGAGACTGAGAAAAACATCGGAATCACACGAACCTTAGGAAAAAATGAAAACATCAGTGAAAATACCCCATTTTACACTCTTAATATATGAAATATTCGTTTCTTTTTTCACAAATCCCGTTCAAGTCTCTTCTTATTTAAGTAAAACGTCTACAAATTGTATTTTTCGATTTATTCTGAGGAGCCTGGGAACTATTGTTTTCAATATGGCGGACGGAAGTGAAATTACCGGAAGTCTCTAGAAAGTTCTCGTATTTTCCAGGGGGATTCCTCCAGAACCTTCGAGTGTTTATACTAAGTCAACGAATCTAGAATATTCGAGCAGAGCATTACGTCTTGTTTTATTTTAGAGCGAATGTTCTGGACTTCGTAGCTCGGGGTATAAATACGAGTGCGAGCGAACCAGCAGTTATCTACCGAAAAACGAAAAATCAACAAGATAAAACTACAAGAGAGAAAAGAAAGCTACAAAGAAAAAGATGCCTAAAACACCAGCGATTGGAATCGATCTTGGGACCACGTACTCCTGTGTAGGAGTTTTCCAGAATGGGAAAGTAGAAATCATCGCTAACGACCAAGGTAACAGAACGACTCCAAGTTACGTGGCCTTCACAGACACTGAACGACTTATTGGTGATGCTGCCAAGAACCAAGTGGCTTTGAATGCCCAGAACACCATCTTTGATGCCAAGAGGCTGATCGGTCGTAAGTTTGACGATGCTAGCGTTCAAGCCGACATGAAGCACTGGCCTTTCGAAGTCATCAACCAAGGCAAACCGAAGATTCGTGTTGAATTCAAAGGCGACTCCAAGGTGTTTACACCAGAAGAGATCAGCTCTATGGTGTTGAACAAGATGAAAGAAACTGCCGAGGCATACCTTGGAAGTAAAGTTACAGATGCAGTTGTGACGGTCCCAGCTTACTTCAACGACTCACAACGACAGGCCACAAAAGACGCAGGAGTCATTGCTGGACTGAACGTGATGAGAATCGTCAACGAACCGACGGCTGCTGCTTTGGCTTATGGATTGGATAAGAAACTCAAGGGAGAACAAAATGTGCTGATTTTTGATCTTGGTGGAGGTACTTTTGATGTGTCTATTCTGTCCATTGATGAAGGGTCTCTGTTTGAAGTCAAGTCCACAGCCGGCAACACACATCTCGGAGGCGAGGACTTTGACAACAGAATGGTTGAACACTTTGTGAAAGAGTTCCAGAGAAAACACAAGAAAGATATCACGTCCAACCAAAGAGCGATGCGAAGATTAAGAACAGCATGTGAACGAGCCAAGAGAACTCTGTCGTCCAGCAGCGAGGCCAACATCGAGATTGATTCACTCTACGAAGGAATAGACTTCTACTCGAGAATCAGCCGTGCAAGATTCGAAGAACTCTGTTCAGACCTTTTCCGTTCGTGTCTTGAACCAGTAGAAAAAGCTCTCCGTGATGCCAAAGTTGGAAAGAAAGACATCGACGAGGTGGTGCTTGTTGGAGGGTCCACACGTATTCCCAAGATCCAGAACTTGTTGCAAGAATTCTTCAACGGTAAAAGTCTGAACAAATCCATCAACCCAGACGAGGCGGTAGCATACGGTGCAGCCATCCAAGCAGCTATCCTGTCTGGTGATCAGAGCGCTGAAGTGAAGGATGTACTTCTGGTTGATGTCACTCCTCTTTCTCTTGGAATCGAAACAGCTGGAGAAGTGATGACCAAGTTAATCGAGAGAAACACTCGCATCCCAACCAAGACATCTCAGACGTTCACAACGTACTCAAACAACCAGCCAGGAGTGTCCATCCAAGTGTACGAAGGAGAAAGAGCCCTGACCAAGCACAATAATCTTCTTGGAAGATTCCAACTGGATGGAATTCCTCCTGCTCCCCGAGGCGTGCCCCAAATTGAAGTCACATTCGACATTGATGCTAACGGCATCCTGAACGTGTCTGCCAAAGACAAGAGCACAGGTAAATCGAATTCCATCACCATCAAAAACGACAAAGGACGTTTGTCAAATGAAGAGATCGAAAGGATGGTCCAGGAAGCTGAGAAATACAAAAACGAAGACGATGCTCAGAGAGAAAGAGTACAGGCACGAAACAGCTTGGAGAATTACGCCTATCATGTGAAGCAAGCAGTCGAGGACCCGGCTGTATCAAGCAAGTTATCCACTGAAGACCGTGACAATGTGAAACGTAAAGTCGAAGAGGTGATCAGTTGGATGGATAGCAATACTCTGGCAGAGAAAGAAGAATTTGAAGACAAAGAAAAAGAACTGCAGAGAATCTGTTCTCCCATCATGGCGAAACTGCATGGGAAAGGCCAACAAAGCACTGGCAACAGCGCTGGAGGACCGACTATCGAGGAAGTTGATTAAAAGACTATATTAGAATCTACGTTTAAGAACATTTCATATTTTGTAGAGAAGATTCGCAAGTTCAGTATAATTTATTAGTTATTTTTTTAACACCTTTAGCATTTTCACAAATAATTAAAAACATAAATCATTTTGTAATTTAGCTTAGCAGTATTGTATAACTAGTTATATAATTTAGAGAAATAAAGTTATTACAAAATCAAACAAATAGTTATTTTTCTCAATTGTCAATTGTGAATGTTTTGCGCAATGAGCTGCAGGTATGAAGTTGCTCGAGAAATTAATTCCTGAAAGAACATTTTCTCAGTGAAATAGTAACCAAGGAGTTGAAAAATTTCTCGTCACTTCTGAATTGATATTTTCGTCTGATATTTTTGTGCTGCGCATAAAGTCAGCCAGGGAGGGGTTGCACCCTTTTGGAATGAAAGGGGAAAATATAGTTTTGTAATGGAAGTAGGGCAAAAAGTCAATCAAGGGAGGGATGCGCACCCCCTGCACCCTTCCCCTGGATTTGCTTATATGGAGATTGTTTTTCTGAGATTATGTTATTTTTTTGGATTGGAGAGTTTAGGACCATACCTTCAGACGCGCGCAGTGCTTATGGCCGCGCGAAGCATTTACGTCTATGCCGGAGATTTCGGCCCCAACACCGCTATCCCGGGAAGAATTACAGACTGATCAGGAAGCTCGGCCGAAGCCTAAGGGAGAGGTTAGTCGGCCCCTAGACCGTAGATGATTAACCCCTTGCTATGACCAGCAGACTTGAATAACTATTTATGTCTGAAAAAGGCTTACTTTACATTTCAATCCTTTCCATGTGGGATGCATTTGCAAAGTCTGGGTAAAAGGAAAAAAAAAGGTCTCCCTTCATTATTCTTTAAGATACTACTGACATTTTTTTAAAGTTTTCTGATTTGAAAATAAAATTTTGAAAACAAAAAAATTTCATGATGAAAAGCAGTTCGATTAAGTAATATCTCATTTTTCTTGATGACAGGATTTCTTGTCCAAGGTTTGAATTGTTTCAGGTGAAGATGAAATCATTAAGAACATTTTTTCGCTTCATTTTAGCGGTTTTTGCGAGAATTTGGACCGGAAAAGAGAGAGAAGACAGGAACTATTATGCTCCCACGGTCATCGTCCCAGCGGTTTCCCATATAAGTTTCCTTTCGTCGCGTAGCAACGTAATAATCGTAATAATAAACGTAATAATCCAAGAGACTCCATTTCCAAATTTTCAAGGGGGTGAGGGATTTCTCCTGATCCCCCCTGATTAGTCCCCACCCCCCTGTTTGCAGTTTCTCGATCTGTAGATAGACACTAATTCCATGGTTATCTTTTTGTTTTACTTTAACTATTTACTCTATTATTATACGACTTAATTTGTTTCATTGAGTGAAAGTAAAAATCACTCTAATGAGCATTATTATAATGATACAGATATTTAAAGATTAGCATAAACAAACTAGTGGACTGCTTGTTACCAATGCAACCTTCTCAAAATTATTTTGATTGCAAGGCTAACATGGAACACAAAAGAAATGCCACAAATTCTATAGAGAAAAAGTGTGATTTCTTTTGTGTTTCATGTTAGCCTTGCATCCTTGCATCAAAGATAATATTGAGAAGGGTACAGTATTACACTAGACTGAAACATGAACACATTCATACCGGTATTAAACACACAATTTGACAATATATAATGAGTTTTAGCTTTAAGAAGAGTACCATTGCCAATCATGTCTCTTGATTGCATGCCAAGCTACTAATAGTATATATATTTTTGTAGTTCATAATAGAGATTTTTTTTTTTTCAAATATATAAAACATTTGCATGCTAAGCTTACTCATAGTCTATTTTTTTTGTAGTTCATAATAGAGAAAAAATGTTGTTTTTTTTAATTACAACTTAAAAACACTGTCCAACTAGTTTGTTTATGCATTTGCCTTTTAAGGAAAAATTGCTTTTAAAATTGTTAATCAATTTTTCTGAATTGAATTAGTTCGAAGTTATCCTTTTATATGGAATATTGATTAAATAAATATAATTTTAAAACAAAATCTGTATTGTCTTTGTTTTGTTCGAGGATGGCTTTTGTCAGATAGGATTCAAAACGGCTCTATAATTCTCCCCTTACTTTGAAAGAAATATTGAACTCAATTAAACATAACATGAAAAACAAGTTTGAAATACCAATCACCAGTATTTCCTAAATTTAGCTAATTACCTAATAATTCATTTTGTGGAATCTGCACGAGTCTTCTAGATGAATGATTTGAATCTTGCATGCTGTCTTTGTGATGATGGTTTACCTGTGTTAAATAAAGTTGAGAGACTGAGAAAAACATCGGAATCACACGAACCTTAGGAAAAAATGAAAACATCAGTGAAAATACCCCATTTTACACTCTTAATATATGAAATATTCGTTTCTTTTTTCACAAATCCCGTTCAAGTCTCTTCTTATTTAAGTAAAACGTCTACAAATTGTATTTTTCGATTTATTCTGAGGAGCCTGGGAACTATTGTTTTCAATATGGCGGACGGAAGTGAAATTACCGGAAGTCTCTAGAAAGTTCTCGTATTTTCCAGGGGGATTCCTCCAGAACCTTCGAGTGTTTATACTAAGTCAACGAATCTAGAATATTCGAGCAGAGCATTACGTCTTGTTTTATTTTAAGAGCGAATGTTCTGGACTTCGTAGCTCGGGGTATAAATACGAGTGCGAGCGAACCAGCAGTTATCTACCGAAAAACGAAAAATCAACAAGATAAAACTACAAGAGAGAAAAGAAAGCTACAAAGAAAAAGATGCCTAAAACACCAGCGATTGGAATCGATCTTGGGACCACGTACTCCTGTGTAGGAGTTTTCCAGAATGGGAAAGTAGAAATCATCGCTAACGACCAAGGTAACAGAACGACTCCAAGTTACGTGGCCTTCACAGACACTGAACGACTTATTGGTGATGCTGCCAAGAACCAAGTGGCTTTGAATGCCCAGAACACCATCTTTGATGCCAAGAGGCTGATCGGTCGTAAGTTTGACGATGATAGCGTTCAAGCCGACATGAAGCACTGGCCTTTCGAAGTCATCAACCAAGGCAAACCGAAGATTCGTGTTGAATTCAAAGGCGACTCCAAGGTGTTTACACCAGAAGAGATCAGCTCTATGGTGTTGACCAAGATGAAAGAAACTGCCGAGGCATACCTTGGAAGTAAAGTTACAGATGCAGTTGTGACGGTCCCAGCTTACTTCAACGACTCACAACGACAGGCCACAAAAGACGCAGGAGTCATTGCTGGACTGAACGTGATGAGAATCGTCAACGAACCGACGGCTGCTGCTTTGGCTTATGGATTGGATAAGAAACTCAAGGGAGAACAAAATGTGCTGATTTTTGATCTTGGTGGAGGTACTTTTGATGTGTCTATTCTGTCCATTGATGAAGGGTCTCTGTTTGAAGTCAAGTCCACAGCCGGCAACACACATCTCGGAGGCGAGGACTTTGACAACAGAATGGTTGAACACTTTGTGAAAGAGTTCCAGAGAAAACACAAGAAAGATATCACGTCCAACCAAAGAGCGATGCGAAGATTAAGAACAGCATGTGAACGAGCCAAGAGAACTCTGTCGTCCAGCAGCGAGGCCAACATCGAGATTGATTCACTCTACGAAGGAATAGACTTCTACTCGAGAATCAGCCGTGCAAGATTCGAAGAACTCTGTTCAGACCTTTTCCGTTCGTGTCTTGAACCAGTAGAAAAAGCTCTCCGTGATGCCAAAGTTGGAAAGAAAGACATCGACGAGGTGGTGCTTGTTGGAGGGTCCACACGTATTCCCAAGATCCAGAACTTGTTGCAAGAATTCTTCAACGGTAAAAGTCTGAACAAATCCATCAACCCAGACGAGGCGGTAGCATACGGTGCAGCCATCCAAGCAGCTATCCTGTCTGGTGATCAGAGCGCTGAAGTGAAGGATGTACTTCTGGTTGATGTCACTCCTCTTTCTCTTGGAATCGAAACAGCTGGAGAAGTGATGACCAAGTTAATCGAGAGAAACACTCGCATCCCAACCAAGACATCTCAGACGTTCACAACGTACTCAAACAACCAGCCAGGAGTGTCCATCCAAGTGTACGAAGGAGAAAGAGCCCTGACCAAGCACAATAATCTTCTTGGAAGATTCCAACTGGATGGAATTCCTCCTGCTCCCCGAGGCGTGCCCCAAATTGAAGTCACATTCGACATTGATGCTAACGGCATCCTGAACGTGTCTGCCAAAGACAAGAGCACAGGTAAATCGAATTCCATCACCATCAAAAACGACAAAGGACGTTTGTCAAATGAAGAGATCGAAAGGATGGTCCAGGAAGCTGAGAAATACAAAAACGAAGACGATGCTCAGAGAGAAAGAGTACAGGCACGAAACAGCTTGGAGAATTACGCCTATCATGTGAAGCAAGCAGTCGAGGACCCGGCTGTATCAAGCAAGTTATCCACTGAAGACCGTGACAATGTGAAACGTAAAGTCGAAGAGGTGATCAGTTGGATGGATAGCAATACTCTGGCAGAGAAAGAAGAATTTGAAGACAAAGAAAAAGAACTGCAGAGAATCTGTTCTCCCATCATGGCGAAACTGCATGGGAAAGGCCAACAAAGCACTGGCAACAGCGCTGGAGGACCGACTATCGAGGAAGTTGATTAAAAGACTATATTAGAATCTACGTTTAAGAACATTTCATATTTTGTAGAGAAGATTCGCAAGTTCAGTATAATTTATTAGTTATTTTTTTAACACCTTTAGCATTTTCACAAATAATTAAAAACATAAATCATTTTGTAATTTAGCTTAGCAGTATTGTATAACTAGTTATATAATTAATATTGGTGATGCTGCCAAGAACCAAGTGGCTTTGAATGCCCAGAACACCATCTTTGATGCCAAGAGGCTGATCGGTCGTAAGTTTGACGATGATAGCGTTCAAGCCGACATGAAGCACTGGCCTTTCGAAGTCATCAACCAAGGCAAACCGAAGATTCGTGTTGAATTCAAAGGCGACTCCAAGGTGTTTACACCAGAAGAGATCAGCTCTATGGTGTTGACCAAGATGAAAGAAACTGCCGAGGCATACCTTGGAAGTAAAGTTACAGATGCAGTTGTGACGGTCCCAGCTTACTTCAACGACTCACAACGACAGGCCACAAAAGACGCAGGAGTCATTGCTGGACTGAACGTGATGAGAATCGTCAACGAACCGACGGCTGCTGCTTTGGCTTATGGATTGGATAAGAAACTCAAGGGAGAACAAAATGTGCTGATTTTTGATCTTGGTGGAGGTACTTTTGATGTGTCTATTCTGTCCATTGATGAAGGGTCTCTGTTTGAAGTCAAGTCCACAGCCGGCAACACACATCTCGGAGGCGAGGACTTTGACAACAGAATGGTTGAACACTTTGTGAAAGAGTTCCAGAGAAAACACAAGAAAGATATCACGTCCAACCAAAGAGCGATGCGAAGATTAAGAACAGCATGTGAACGAGCCAAGAGAACTCTGTCGTCCAGCAGCGAGGCCAACATCGAGATTGATTCACTCTACGAAGGAATAGACTTCTACTCGAGAATCAGCCGTGCAAGATTCGAAGAACTCTGTTCAGACCTTTTCCGTTCGTGTCTTGAACCAGTAGAAAAAGCTCTCCGTGATGCCAAAGTTGGAAAGAAAGACATCGACGAGGTGGTGCTTGTTGGAGGGTCCACACGTATTCCCAAGATCCAGAACTTGTTGCAAGAATTCTTCAACGGTAAAAGTCTGAACAAATCCATCAACCCAGACGAGGCGGTAGCATACGGTGCAGCCATCCAAGCAGCTATCCTGTCTGGTGATCAGAGCGCTGAAGTGAAGGATGTACTTCTGGTTGATGTCACTCCTCTTTCTCTTGGAATCGAAACAGCTGGAGAAGTGATGACCAAGTTAATCGAGAGAAACACTCGCATCCCAACCAAGACATCTCAGACGTTCACAACGTACTCAAACAACCAGCCAGGAGTGTCCATCCAAGTGTACGAAGGAGAAAGAGCCCTGACCAAGCACAATAATCTTCTTGGAAGATTCCAACTGGATGGAATTCCTCCTGCTCCCCGAGGCGTGCCCCAAATTGAAGTCACATTCGACATTGATGCTAACGGCATCCTGAACGTGTCTGCCAAAGACAAGAGCACAGGTAAATCGAATTCCATCACCATCAAAAACGACAAAGGACGTTTGTCAAATGAAGAGATCGAAAGGATGGTCCAGGAAGCTGAGAAATACAAAAACGAAGACGATGCTCAGAGAGAAAGAGTACAGGCACGAAACAGCTTGGAGAATTACGCCTATCATGTGAAGCAAGCAGTCGAGGACCCGGCTGTATCAAGCAAGTTATCCACTGAAGACCGTGACAATGTGAAACGTAAAGTCGAAGAGGTGATCAGTTGGATGGATAGCAATACTCTGGCAGAGAAAGAAGAATTTGAAGACAAAGAAAAAGAACTGCAGAGAATCTGTTCTCCCATCATGGCGAAACTGCATGGGAAAGGCCAACAAAGCACTGGCAACAGCGCTGGAGGACCGACTATCGAGGAAGTTGATTAAAAGACTATATTAGAATCTACGTTTAAGAACATTTCATATTTTGTAGAGAAGATTCGCAAGTTCAGTATAATTTATTAGTTATTTTTTTAACACCTTTAGCATTTTCACAAATAATTAAAAACATAAATCATTTTGTAATTTAGCTTAGCAGTATTGTATAACTAGTTATATAATTTAGAGAAATAAAGTTATTACAAAATCAAACAAATAGTTATTTTTCTCAATTGTCAATTGTGAATGTTTTGCGCAATGAGCTGCAGGTATGAAGTTGCTCGAGAAATTAATTCCTGAAAGAACATTTTCTCAGTGAAATAGTAACCAAGGAGTTGAAAAATTTCTCGTCACTTCTGAATTGATATTTTCGTCTGATATTTTTGTGCTGCGCATAAAGTCAGCCAGGGAGGGGTTGCACCCTTTTGGAATGAAAGGGGAAAATATAGTTTTGTAATGGAAGTAGGGCAAAAAGTCAATCAAGGGAGGGATGCGCACCCCCTGCACCCTTCCCCTGGATTTGCTTATATGGAGATTGTTTTTCTGAGATTATGTTATTTTTTTGGATTGGAGAGTTTAGGACCATACCTTCAGACGCGCGCAGTGCTTATGGCCGCGCGAAGCATTTACGTCTATGCCGGAGATTTCGGCCCCAACACCGCTATCCCGGGAAGAATTACAGACTGATCAGGAAGCTCGGCCGAAGCCTAAGGGAGAGGTTAGTCGGCCCCTAGACCGTAGATGATTAACCCCTTGCTATGACCAGCAGACTTGAATAACTATTTATGTCTGAAAAAGGCTTACTTTACATTTCAATCCTTTCCATGTGGGATGCATTTGCAAAGTCTGGGTAAAAGGAAAAAAAAAGGTCTCCCTTCATTATTCTTTAAGATACTACTGACATTTTTTTAAAGTTTTCTGATTTGAAAATAAAATTTTGAAAACAAAAAAATTTCATGATGAAAAGCAGTTCGATTAAGTAATATCTCATTTTTCTTGATGACAGGATTTCTTGTCCAAGGTTTGAATTGTTTCAGGTGAAGATGAAATCATTAAGAACATTTTTTCGCTTCATTTTAGCGGTTTTTGCGAGAATTTGGACCGGAAAAGAGAGAGAAGACAGGAACTATTATGCTCCCACGGTCATCGTCCCAGCGGTTTCCCATATAAGTTTCCTTTCGTCGCGTAGCAACGTAATAATCGTAATAATAAACGTAATAATCCAAGAGACTCCATTTCCAAATTTTCAAGGGGGTGAGGGATTTCTCCTGATCCCCCCTGATTAGTCCCCACCCCCCTGTTTGCAGTTTCTCGATCTGTAGATAGACACTAATTCCATGGTTATCTTTTTGTTTTACTTTAACTATTTACTCTATTATTATACGACTTAATTTGTTTCATTGAGTGAAAGTAAAAATCACTCTAATGAGCATTATTATAATGATACAGATCTTTAAAGATTAGCATAAACAAACTAGTGGACTGCTTGTTACCAATGCAACCTTCTCAAAATTATTTTGATTGCAAGGCTAACATGGAACACAAAAGAAATGCCACAAATTCTATAGAGAAAAAGTGTGATTTCTTTTGTGTTTCATGTTAGCCTTGCATCCTCGCATCCAAGATAATATTGAGAAGGGTACATTATTACACTAGACTGAAACATGAACACATTCATACCGGTATTAAACACACAATTTGACAATAATTTGTCTTAGCTTTAAGTAGAGTACCATTGCCAATCATGTCTTTTGATTGCATGCTAAGCTTACTCATAGTCTATTTTTTTTGTAGTTCATAATAGAGAAAAAAATCTTTTTTTTAAAATACAACTTAAAAACATTTGCATGCTAAAGCTACTCATAGTCTATTTTTTTTTTGTAGTTCATAACAGAGAAAAAAATCTTTTTTTAAAATATAACTTAAAAACATTTGCATGCTAAAGCTACTCATAGTCTATTTTTTTTGTAGTTCATAATAGAGAAAAAAATCTTTTTTTTAAAATACAACTTAAAAACATTTGCATGCTAAAGCTACTCAGTCTATTTTTTTTTGTAGTTCATAATAGAGAAAAAATGTTGTTTTTTTTAATTACAACTTAAAAACACTGTCCAACTAGTTTGTTTATGCATTTGCTTTTAAGGGAAAATTGTTTTTAAAATTATTTTGCTAATCCATTTTTCTGAATTGAATTAGTTTGAAGTTATCCTTTTATATGGAATATTGATTAAATAAATATAATCTTAAAACAAAATCTGTATTGTCTTTGTTTTGTTCGAGGATGGCTATTGTCAGAATTCAAAAGGGCCCTTAAATGCTCTATAATTATCCCCTTACTTTGAAAGAAATATTGAACTCAACTAAACATAACATGAAAAACAAGTTTGAAATACCAATTACCAGTATTCTCTAAATTTATCTAATTACCTAATAATTCATTTTGTGGAATCTGCCAGAGTCTTCTAGATGACTGATTTGATTCTTGCATGCTGTCTTTGTGATGATGGTTTACCTGTGTTAAATAAAGTTGAGAGACTGAGAAAAATATCGGAATCACACAAACCTTAGGAAAAAATGAAAACATCAGTGAAAATACCCCATTTTAGACTCTTAATATATGAAATATTCGTTTTTTTTTTCTCAAATCCCGTTCAAGTCTCTTCTTATTTAGGTAAAACGCCTATAAATTGTATTTTTCGATTTATTCTAAGGAGCCTGGGAACTATTGTTTTCAATATGGCGGACGGAAGTGAAATTACCGGAAGTCTCTAGAAAGTTCTCGTATTTTCCAGGGGGATTCCTCCAGAACCTTCGAGTGTTTATACTAAGTCAACGAATCTCGAATATTCGAGCAGAGCATTACGTCTTGTTTTATTTTAAGAGCGAATGTTCTGGACTTCGTAGCTCGGGGTATAAATACGAGTGCGAGCGAACCAGCAGTTATCTACCGAAAAACGAAAAATCAACAAGATAAAACTACAAGAGAGAAAAGAAAGCTACAAAGAAAAAGATGCCTAAAACACCAGCGATTGGAATCGATCTTGGGACCACGTACTCCTGTGTAGGAGTTTTCCAGAATGGGAAAGTAGAAATCATCGCTAACGACCAAGGTAACAGAACGACTCCAAGTTACGTGGCCTTCACAGACACTGAACGACTTATTGGTGATGCTGCCAAGAACCAAGTGGCTTTGAATGCCCAGAACACCATCTTTGATGCCAAGAGGCTGATCGGTCGTAAGTTTGACGATGCTAGCGTTCAAGCCGACATGAAGCACTGGCCTTTCGAAGTCATCAACCAAGGCAAACCGAAGATTCGTGTTGAATTCAAAGGCGACTCCAAGGTGTTTACACCAGAAGAGATCAGCTCTATGGTGTTGAACAAGATGAAAGAAACTGCCGAGGCATACCTTGGAAGTAAAGTTACAGATGCAGTTGTAACGGTCCCAGCTTACTTCAACGACTCACAACGACAGGCCACAAAAGACGCAGGAGTCATTGCTGGACTGAACGTGATGAGAATCGTCAACGAACCGACGGCTGCTGCTTTGGCTTATGGATTGGATAAGAAACTCAAGGGAGAACAAAATGTGCTGATTTTTGATCTTGGTGGAGGCACTTTTGATGTGTCTATTCTGTCCATTGATGAAGGGTCGCTGTTTGAAGTCAAGTCCACAGCCGGCAACACACATCTCGGAGGCGAGGACTTTGACAACAGAATGGTTGAACACTTTGTGAAAGAGTTCCAGAGAAAACACAAGAAAGATATCACGTCCAACCAAAGAGCGATGCGAAGATTAAGAACAGCATGTGAACGAGCCAAGAGAACTCTGTCGTCCAGCAGCGAGGCCAACATCGAGATTGATTCACTCTACGAAGGAATAGACTTCTACTCGAGAATCAGCCGTGCAAGATTCGAAGAGCTCTGTTCAGACCTTTTCCGTTCGTGTCTTGAACCAGTAGAAAAAGCTCTCCGCGATGCCAAGGTTGGAAAGAAAGACATCGACGAGGTGGTGCTTGTTGGAGGGTCCACACGTATTCCCAAGATCCAGAACTTGTTGCAAGAATTCTTCAACGGTAAAAGTCTGAACAAATCCATCAACCCAGACGAGGCGGTAGCATACGGTGCAGCCATCCAAGCAGCTATCCTGTCTGGTGATCAGAGCGCTGAAGTGAAGGATGTACTTCTGGTTGATGTCACTCCTCTTTCTCTTGGAATCGAAACAGCTGGAGAAGTGATGACCAAGTTAATCGAGAGAAACACTCGCATCCCAACCAAGACATCTCAGACGTTCACAACGTACTCAGACAACCAGCCAGGAGTGTCCATCCAAGTGTACGAAGGAGAAAGAGCCCTGACCAAGCACAATAATCTTCTTGGAAGATTCCAACTGGATGGAATTCCTCCTGCTCCCCGAGGCGTGCCCCAAATTGAAGTCACATTCGACATTGATGCTAACGGCATCCTGAACGTGTCTGCCAAAGACAAGAGCACAGGCAAATCGAATTCCATCACCATCAAGAACGACAAAGGACGTTTGTCAAATGAAGAGATCGAAAGGATGGTCCAGGAAGCTGAGAAATACAAAAGCGAAGACGATGCTCAGAGAGAAAGAGTACAGGCACGAAACAGCTTGGAGAATTACGCCTATCACGTGAAGCAAGCAGTGGAGGACCCGGCTGTATCCAGCAAGTTATCCACTGAGGACCGTGACAATGTGAAACGTCAAGTCGAAGAGGTGATCAGTTGGATGGATAGCAATACTCTGGCAGAGAAAGAAGAATTTGAAGACAAAGAAAAAGAACTGCAGAAAATCTGTTCTCCCATCATGGCGAAACTGCATGGGAAAGCCCAACAAAGCACTGACAACAGCGCTGGAGGGCCGACTATCGAGGAAGTTGATTAAAAGACTATATTAGAATCTACGTTTAAGAACATTTCATATTTTGTAGAGAAGATTCGCAAGTTCAGTATAATGTATTAGTTCCAAAAAACGTTTAAGATGTTATTTTTTTAAACACCTTTAGCATTTTCACAAATAATTAAAAACATAAATTATTTTGTAATGTAGCTTAGTAGTATTGTATAACTAGTTATATAATTTAGAGAAATAAAGTTGTTACAAAATCAAACAAATAGTTATTTTTCTCAATTGTCAATAGTGAATGTTTTGCGCAATGAGCTGCAGGTATGAAGTTCCTCGAGAAATTAATGATGTATTCCTGGAGGAAATTTTTTCAGTAAAATAGTAACCAACGAGTAGAAAAATTTCTCGTCACTTCTGCCATTGATATTTTCGTTGCGCACAAAATCAGCCAGGGAGGGGTGCATCCCTTAGAATCAAAGGGGGGGGGGGGGGGGAATTATTTTGTATTGGCAGTAGGGGCAAAAAGTCAACCAAAGAAGGGATGCGCACCCCCTGCACCCTTCCCCTTGGATTCGGTTATGTGGAGATTGTTTTTCTGAGATTATTATATTATTTTTTTGGATTGGAGAGTTTAGGACCATACCTTCAGACGGGCGCAGTGCTTATGGCAGCGCGAAGCATTTACGGCTATGCCGGAGATTTCGGCCCCAACACCGCTATCCCGGGGAGAATTAGGAAGCTCGGCCGAAGCCTAAGAGAGAGGTTAGTCGGCCCCTAGACCGTAGATGATTAAATCCTTGCTATGACGTGACCAGCAGACCCGAATAATTATTTATGTCTGAAAAAGGCTTACTTTACATTTCAATCCTTTCCATGTGGGATGCATTTGCAAAGTCTGGGTAAAAGAAGAAAAAAAAGGTCTCGCTTCATTATTCTTTAAGATACTACTGACAAATAAACATTTTTTTAAGCTTTCTGATTTGAAAATAAATTTTTGAAAACAGAAAAATCTCATAATGAAAAGCAGTTCGATTAAGAAATATTTAATTTTTCTTGATGACAGGATTTCTTGTCCAAGGTTCGAATTGTTTCAGGTGAAGATGAAATCATTAAGAACATTTTTTTTCGCTTTATTTTAGCGGTTTTTGCGAGCAGTTGGACACGAAAATACGTCATAAGCGTTCTTTTTGCGCAAAATCCGAGAAAAGACAGGAACTATTATGCTCCCACGGTCATCGTCCCAGCGGTTTCCCATATAAGTTTCCTTTCGTCGCGTAGCAACGTAATAATCTGACCTCGAGCGCCATGTTTGTTGGCTGTCTTTACGAAGCTCCGTCTTTTCGAATGATTTAAGCGAACAATTCCTCAACAAAACCATCGAATTTTACCCATAAATCCAGCGACAACATGGCTGTTCAATATGCGCCGACAAAACTCCGAGTTCCGCCTGGTTTTCAGAACATTTTAGAGGGTTTTGCGCGTGAGGTTCTTCGTGAACAACCACAAGATATCATCCAGTTTGGAGCCCAGTATTTCAAAGCTCAGCTGTCGATCCGAGACGGTAAGATAATAATTCAATCCTAAATACTTTATAGAATAACTGCCAATTAATCTACCTGCCTTGGGCTTCGACATCGCGGCTCTATATTATCTCTTAAAACTCTAAACGAATCTAAACTTTATGACAGATTTTAATAGAGTTTGAACTGACATTTTACTTCAAGCTATCAGCTGGGCTTGGCTTTTAAAATAATCTTTCTAATCTATACTAGAATTCCCCAAATTCCTAGCATCATTAACCTGATATCCCTTTTAATATATTTAACATAATTCAAGTATTTTACTCAAAAATCTTCCGCTGTTTTTTACAAACGCCATGCTTAAATGCTGTTTTGTTTACACAAAAATACATTCAAACATCAAAGTTTATTGAAAGAATTTAAAAACATTACCATTTAAAGAGTAGAAAGGATTAAGACTTTTAAAACAATGATAGCTTGTACACTGAATTTTAAAACAAACTGTAATTCCTTTTCTTTCTAAATTCCATAATTTGAATCGTTAGAGTTGGGGTATTAGAATTCATAATTTATTTACTTTGGAAGTAAATATTGTCCAAAGGATGTTAAATGATACACATATGCATGTGTAAAATAAATAGTATTGGATCTAAATCGTTTACAATTCATTGTTATCTGTACGACAACTATTATTTATTCAACAATTTTCTCCCAAATTGGAAAAGTATTAATTTTGTAGTGGTTGGAAGAGGTTGTATTTAGAATGCTATTGTGCTAAAATAATTGTGAATGGATTAACAGCACCAGCTGAATTCTTTGTGTACATAAGCATAAATGCCTTGTCACACCTTAAAGCATCTGTTTGAACCATTCATATTTTTTCTTAAATTAATTCCCTCATGTGGTTGAAAAATGTCTTTCAAAGACGATGTATCTTGTTATAAATTTTGTATTATGGCATACATTCTAAATGAGCACTCAAAAGAAAACTAACAAACATAAGATACGATAAACAGATAACAATCCTCCCTCCAGTCTGCTATAATGCTTCTAAGAATTAGTTACTTTCCAATTGAAATCCAATCTCCTTCATTAATATATATTCCAATTTCCTGTACTCATATTTAAGTGTATATGACGTGCAATAAAATCTTCTAGAAAGGCCTTTTAAGGGAATATCTGTTTCATGTGGGCGGTAGGGGTGTCTTTGTAAGGTTAAATGAAATTTATCTGGTCGGGCGCAGTTGCCTCTAAAGATTTTTTAATCATAAATAGATTTACTTGGGTATACAGCTTAATAAGAAATAGAAAAACGAGAGGGTTTTGTCATTTTTTAAATATTCAAAGCACTTGAAAAATGACAAACCATTTCTTATTTTTAATCATCTGCTTGCATTTTTTATTATTTTTAGAAATTTTTTCTAATTTTTTTTACTTTACTTGATATAAATTTAAAATTATATTTATAATGTTGCTTTGTTATTATCTGTTTAAAATGTCAGCTTTATTCTAGTTAATTTATTTTATTTTTGACATTTGTAAATTTAATTTTATAGATATGAGCTCCTTTTGATCGTCCTGATTGACAAGTATATCCTAATGACCTCAGATTAATTGTTTCTTAATAAATCTTTGCTCTTGTCTCAGCTATACTTATTTCTGTCTATGAAGTTTCCAATATATTAATAGATTAGATGATTGATAGCATACCTATAATATGTAAATATGTGTGACAGGGAAATGATTATATAAGATTCATTGCTTTATATTTTGTATAGATCTGCATACTCAACTACAATAGATTCAATCTAGATTTGTCATCCAAGCAATATGCCTTGACTTAAAACAGCCCAGAGGTTGTTTCAGGGTTCCATCTGTGAGTAATAGCCATGCCCTGCTTAGATCATCCCAGAGGTTGTTTCAGGGTTCAACCTGTGAGATAGCTGTTTTATATATATTATGAATAAATGTCATGAATAAATTAAAAATTTAGTTTAAATGCTCAAAGAAGCTCAATTTGTAGGCCAAAACAAATGAGGATTGGAAGCTATTGTTTTGTTTTGTCCTCCAAATTGAGCTGCATTTCAAAGTGCCGTAAGTGGTCTACCGGTATTTAATTTTTTTGAGGAACTGAATTGTTATATTTGGTATTTTTGTGACTTCCTGTAATGAACATAATATAACATAACATATATAATCTGAGTGAGTACGAGAATTAACTGAAAAAATCTTGTGGTTATAAGAAGTATAATTTCTAACTGTTTTAAAACGTTTTTGTGTGATTTTTATAGATACAGGCAAAGATGATGCGAAAAGAGGAGAAAACCTAGAAAAACTCCAGAAAGGAGAAGATGTTGATGTTGATCTCAATGACCCTGAAGTACAGGCCGCAGCGACAAAAATCCAGGCTAGTTTCCGTGGCCACAAAGCAAGAGAAGACGTCAAACAAAAAAAAGAAGAAGAAGCTGCGGCACTTAAAATACAATCTAGCTTCCGTGGGCACAAAGCGAGGGAACAAGTTAAAGAGATAAAAGAATCAAGAAGTGGGGAATCTGTAGAAGCTTCCCCTACAAAGGAGCCTGAGAAACCTGCTGAAGACGAAGTCGATATTGACCTTAATGACCCTGAAGTCCAAGGAGCGGCTCTAAAGATCCAAGCTTCGTTCCGAGGGCACAAGGCACGATCAGAGGTACAGAAACTGAAATCATCGGAGACAGTCGCTGATGAAGTGAAAGATGAAGTTGAGAAGGAGAAGGAGGGGGAAGTAACTGAAGCACCAGTAACTGAAGCCGCAGTAACTGACCAACCATCTGAAAGTGCTCCCAAAGAAGAAGAAATTGATATTGACCTGAATGACCCTCAAGTAGAGAAGGCCGCAACAGTTATACAGTCAACATTCCGTGCTCATAAATCTAGGGAAAGTGTTAAAGCTATGGTAGAAAATGAGGGTGCAGAAGGTAAATAAAAAAGATTGAATAAAAAACTTAATGGAAACTGCAGTAATGTCCTAGCTTAGCTCTTTCAATAGCTGCTGTTATAACGGATGCATGCAAATGAGATACACATGAGACAACAAGCATAATTGTATCAACCCGATAGCCTCACTTGTATGATTCTTAAAACAAAAGAATATCTCATTGCGGGCTTAACTGTAATAACAGCTATTACATACAATAATAGATATTGAACTTAGCAAAATTTAGCAAAATATATTTTGTCGATTTCAAACCAGACCACCAAATGACGTTTTAGCTGACAAACATACAAGTTTCAGGAGACAGTTAGAACATGTTTTTGTGAGATGGTGTTCGAACTTAGATACAAACGACTGTAGGGTGTACATGTATAAAAACAGACAACAAATCCACACATTCCAATTTTAGATCATTTCAATCCCTTGAGTATTATTATATCCTTAATTGCCAATGGCACTTATGAATGAGAATATTGGACAAAAAATGTTTAAGTCTCAAGGGAATGAAACATAATGAGTTCATTGGACAAACAAAGGCTTCTTTCTGCATAATTGTAAAAAAAAATAGTTTCATAATTTGCTTCTAAATTATTAGCTAAAATTGAGTATTAATTTATTACCTTTTCTAGAACCAAAAGAAGACACAGTTGATCAAGGAGAGGAGAACACTGCTGCTGCTGATCAGGGAGATGCATCCGCCACAGACGCTGACAAAGGAGAAGAAATAGACATTGACCTAAGTGACCCAGAGGTTAACAAGGCTGCGATGAAAATCCAGGCATCATTTAGGGGACACAAGACAAGACAAGAATTGAAGGACAAATCACCTACCGCAAGTGAGGAAGCTGTTAAAACTGAAGCCGCTGATGATGTTGCTCCTGCTTCCGAGCAACAGCCTGCTGAAGCAGAAAGCGAGCCTCAGGAGGCTGTCGAAACACAAGAGGCACCTGCCGATACAGATGATCAGACTGATGACGCAGCTCCAGAATCAGCTGAGGCTGCTCCAGAAACTGAGAGCGAGCCTCAAGCAGAAACAGCAGTCGAGGGGCAAGAAGCTGAACCAACACCTGAAGCACAAGAAAGCACCCCACAAGCAGACGATACAGATAAGCCAGAGACCGCACCCGAAGACACCCAACCAGCAGAGGATCAAGCTGAAAGTTAAACCAACATGTCATCTTTATCTGGACATATATCTACATGACGTTCACATAACGGAGAGACAATTTTATAAAAGCTAACATCTTGTTTTCTAATGAGAGCAAGACAGCATCTTGTATATAAAATATGTATCTGACTGTCTGTAAATTGGTGTTGTCTTTTATGATTAAAAAATAAGAAAAATAACAAAGGTTTGCATATTTGAAGAAAAAACTTCTCGAATTTTATCAAAAACCATGAAACAACCTAGTCTGAGTTGGGCATGGCTATGCTCTCAGATCGAGTTAGGTTTTGTGGAGGGAGGAAAACCAGGTCTTTCTTGGTGTTGCAGGAAGTGTTGTATTCAGATTTAGAGTTCTTTGTATTGCAGGGTATGTTTTGTTCTAAGTTCTTTGTTCTTGGCTATTGTTTTATTGTATTCATGCCTCAGGCATCCTGCAACACCAAGGATGAGCCAGAAACCAGAAAAACTTAGAGAAAAACCCTTAAATCAAAGACCATTAAAAAATATTTTCTGAGTTCGATGAACAGGATGCTTTGGGATCTAGCTAGCTTTGGTGCAAAAAAACAACAAATAAAATAATTATAATGGGCACAATTATGAACAAAAGGTGTTTGTACTGAGGCTAGAACACAATGCACCATTTTTGTTACCCAAGAAAAGGTCTAAGCAAGAGATCAGCTTGATTCAATTCAAACTCGATTCACTCAATCTAACCCAATAGCTGTCTTTTTTTTTTAAAAGAAAGAAACAAACAAACCAACAACAACAACAAAAAACCAGAATAATTTGATATCCCGGGGGGGGGGACTCCCTTATGAAAGGGGGCGGGGGTCCTCGTCGGAAATTTTAAAAATGACCCCTAAAAGGGACCTGTATTTTGAGATGATGGGCGTGGCAGTGATGAAATTTCACCCCTAAGAGGGACCAATCAATAAGTGACACAATCCGAAAATGGGATTAAAATAAAAATCAATCTTTGAAAAGGAGCATTGTTGTTGATTTTATACCCTAAGCGGGACCAGTACAAAACTCAGCTGGTGGGCATTCTTGTCATTATCACCCTAAGCGGGACCAAAACACTGATTTCAAACCCTAAAAGGGACGACGAGGACCCCCGCCCCCTTTTAGAAGGGAGTCCCCCCCCCGGGTTTGATATATATTAGTCAGTTTTTATTTTTGGGATAAATGGTATATGGTAGTCACAGATCTAAGAAGGGTTTATAGGAAGTTGATAGAATGCATTGGATAGGTTTTCCCCCTAAAAAGAATGTCATTTGCATGTAGTAATAAATTAAGTAAAATATCAGGGGTAGAGATGATCTGCATTGAGGTCTTGGAACTATTTTAATAAATGTTTGTTTGGGAAGAGCAGTTTTTAACTGGAAATGAAAAGAGAGCCTTACTTGGTTAAGGTCCCTCCCTTGACTGCGGAAAAGGAGAGGGGTTTCCAAGGGTTTGAGGAGGGTATATTTTGTGTTCCTGCAATATCCCATGGAGGCCAAAGTTTATTGAAATATCCTGTACTGCCAATTTCTCACAGAAGACGAAATACCAAAATCTCAATGTCGAAGTTTATACGGTCAGGATGGAATTCGTGGTCTTTTTATTTTCTTACCTTTAATTTCTGGTTTCGAGCTCTCAATTTTGTGTAGAATATTCATGTGTTCCAATGAATTTGGTTTTACGCGATTTACGCGGGAGTCTAAATATATAACATTCCCCCTCCCCAATCCCCCTCCGTTTATCAACATTATGTACCATCACGTGACTGGTGTATCGATTACAGATATGGGCCTACAGATATCGACCACCTCAGCTTCGATTCCTTAATCAATGGCGGGAAGTACAATTTGGATTCCAAAAACCACTTCTCTTCGATCCTTAAAGACTGTATCTCCTTCAAAACGTAAGTCTAAATTTTAATGTATGGGTTAAGATTAAAAGAATGGGTCAAGAGTTGGAGTTTGAGGTGGGTATAATACGAGCAATCACGACACCATGATGTGATGTGCTTCGCTGAATGAACTTTGAAACTCTTATTCATCTTTGGTTGGCCTAGCTAAGAGTGGCACTCAATATTGAGATGCTCTTTGTAGATTGTCTATCAATCACATCTTGAAATATTTAGTAAACTTTAAGATAAGATCACTACGCCATTTTGAATGATCTGATGTGATGTGCTTCAAATTTGTCATAGTTAGGACAGCGAGCCAAATAAAATAAACAACGAAGCAGTCGAAGTATCGTGCAATACAAAGTTGCTAAAAAGAAGACTTATGATAAAGAAATATATCAGGAAAACTGAATTATAAGTTATCTTTTTGAGAATTTTGGTAGATCTAATAAGTAGAAAGTCTTTCGCTACTTCCGCCTTCGTATTCATCTCTAATATTTTTTAACGTTTTCTTTTGGTTGAAAAATAAGCTTACAAGTTAGTTTAGTGGTATAAGGGACTGATCCTAAAGTAAGGGCAGTGGGCCACATAATTTTGAGCTCCTTGAAAGGGGTGGGCTATCTATAAAATTGAACATCTAACATTTATGCAATTTTGCTTCAACACTGGGGTTGAGTCATCCTTTTTCAACCGCATTTAATAATGGGCCAGCATAAAAAAAATGCTAATTCAATTGTAGTTTTGCCGGCCTACCCCCAGTTTATTTATGACCAGTCCCTAATGACATGCTAGTTTTGATTGGGATGAATCTGTTAGCTTTGGAATAAAGCCTGTGTTATCTAAGAGGTTGACCATTGGTGCTCAGCTAGAATTTCAGAATTTTATAGTGTTTGTATTGTTAAAGTTGTTCATTCTTAACTTTACGGTTGATATTTGTGAACATTTAGACACTGAAATGAGAATGAGTAAACGAGTCTGTAATCATGCAAGGATAGAAACACAGCAATATTTATGAATCTAAAAAAGGTTCAATAAACAATTATTGTTAAGTCCTTTACTCGTAATATACCATTTTATTAATGCTTATCATATGTCAAAATTTTCTAGAATTATTGAAAGCTCAACATTAAGTGTTTGACACGGAACATACCATAGATGATGGATATCGTCACTCCCATGGACGTTATAGCTCAAACATGTTCCATGGTCTTCGCATGGTTAATACTCTACTGCATAATCTGCCTCGTAAACCAGCAGCGAAGCTTTGAATGGAACTGTCGTCTTGTATCAATCTTTCATGCATGTTTGGTGACATCGTTTTGCTATTGGTGTGGATTTCAAACAGGTCCTTGGCCATTTGACACTCTCGGAAACCCCAGCACTCCATTTCAGACTCTAATACTCCTGATATCATTTGGTTACTTCATTTTCGACTTTATTTGGTGTATGTATATGGAAACCGAGGGATTTGTCATGCTTCTACACCACGTAACTTCAGTTCTCACCCTCGGCTATGCCTTATCTATTGGACTTTCTGGATCTGAGATTGCTGCAGCAATATTTGGAATGGAAATGACGAATCCATTTCTTCAGATGCGTTGGTTTTTACGTGAAACTGGCAAGTATCAGACAAGATTTGCATATGTAAATGACTTTGTTTTTATGGGTCTGTTCTTATACATACGTCTTGGTCCAGGTTCTTTCTTAACATACTATACCACTGTGGCCGAGAAACCTACAATACTGATCAAAGCTGGAGGAATAATCCTGTATGTTGTTGGTGTCATATGGAGTATACTGATACTTCGGTTCGCAAGGTATAGATTTTTTGGGAAGAAGAAAAAGTAGGTTAGCATAGTAACCCTATTCCTATCCTCAATTGCTCACCCTGCATGATTTCTATTATTAATTTTTTTTTTCATGTCAATAATTTACTGTGCGACAACTATTAACTGGGCAACTTTAAGACAGTGAGAACCCAAGAACCAATCAAAATTTAGATTAAAAACAATGCATTCCAACATTGGTAAAGCCAATCAGAAACCTGGACAGCACAAGTTTTTTACATGACCATCTTTTTGTGATAAGAATCAGAATAATTTTGTTGCATCGGATGAATTCAATGTTGAAATGCTATTAGTTTGTGCTAGTCTCTGATTGGCTCGACTAGCCAAAGTTGGAATGCATTGTTTTCATTCAACATAGTGATTGGTTATCTTGCTATCTGGGTGGCCTAAGTTATAATAGTTGCATGGTAAAAATTATATATGACTTTATAGGCATTAGGATTTTTGGCTTCCATCAACCAAAAAAATTTTGTTCGTATATTAATGTTCGTATATATGATTTTTTTGGGCAGCTGAAGCCAGAGACACAGCAAATGTCTATAATTTTGGCTAATATATATTTCCTTGGTTAGTTCACCAACTGTCTCCTGGTTGGCTCAGTTTATTGGGCACTGACCTGTTGTGTGGGAGGTTGTGGGTTCAAGCCATTTCCGAACCTACATGCAGTTAAGATATTTGAGTAAAAGGTGGTGCCTTTGCTCTAAAAATATTTGCAAATATTTGTTAGACCTTTGCCGCCGCTCAGATGTCCATGTTAAGCGGGGTCTTGTCTCATTCATAGAGGGTGCTAGATGTGTCACCCTCTCTAAATATATAAATTATATTCATGCCTTATATGGAGTTTGTTGATACCCAAGATAGCCCAAAATGCATCCTTAAATTTTTGGCCAGTATTTGATTTTGAGTTCATTTTAATGTCAGTTTTATTAAAAATGTTTACTAAAATCATGAATAAAACATATACTGTATCACAATGTTTGCAATACTACAACTACCACAATTCCTTGCACACTTTCTTTAGTTCAGTTCATTAGCACCAATTGTCTCACCATCCTCACAAGAGAATAAAAATTTAGATATTTAAAAAGAAAATTTGTGAAGTATTTTGGTAGCAGTAGTAAAATTGTAAAATAACAATATATTGGGAACATCCTATTCATCAAAATGGATGGTGCCAAGATTGTAAAAGAATCATATATGTCATGTGCGTAGATTGTATAATAAAACAGCCAGAAATTGAATGGCTCCTACATGTAAACGTTGTATGATTAAAGTGTTTGGGAAAGGCCAATGCATTTCCAGATGGGGGACCGTTTGGGTTCTTCCTCTTCATCAAATGGTCTCTTTTTCTAATGGGAGAAAGAGAATAAGAATATTGAATTTAAATTCTTGCTAAGAAAATTTATTTACATTTTGAGGATAAACCAACATGACGTGAAAGATCTAATGAATGAAAGAATGAACTTATGAATGTCAGGGATTTCATTAAAATTTCAAATAGGTAGACAGTTTACTTAATTAGGCGGCTGTACAGGGACTGCATGAGGGGAGCGACTGGTAGGGCTACATCCCTACCAGTTTTTCCCTTTTCCTATATTAGTCTCTTATATCTTCCAATCTTAGCCCCATGAATTTTTCCCATACTAGTCTCTCATATCTTCCAATCTTAGCCCCCCCACTTTTTCCCATACTAGTCTCTTATAAAGCCCCATCACTTCTTAGGTGCTCGGTGGTCCTTGCTGTTTTAATGAATAGTATCAGTAATGGCGTATCAGTAATAAAGCACACAGAAAGTGATGTAAGAACAAAAGAAGTGTGAAGAGAAGCATGAGCTGTAGGCAAGTGCTTTTCGCACTTCTTGTCAATAAATGAGTGCTTTTGGCACTTCCAAAGTGCTTTATTACAGAATGAAGCACAGAAAAATCTGTTTCATGTGTTTTATTATATAGAAAAAAATATATGTTCTAGTTTTCAATGCTGTTTTCTTGCAATTCTTAACAAAGTTTGCTGCGAGCGCAGTTGTTGAGCAATCAGCGCACGCATACTATCCTAACTATATATTATAATAACAATGAATAAAAATGTTAGTTTGTGAGATATGAATGAAAGAATGAATGGATGAATGAAAGGATGGATGGATGGATGAAAGAATCAATTGATGAAATCAAAAAAGGATGAAAGAATCAATGAATGAATAAATAAATGTATTGTTACTCTACCTTTTCTTTTACGGTGTAGAAACCATACTGCTCAAAGCCCTTTTTAAAGACATATTTACCAGAACCTGATGGCTAAATCAAATATAATGTTATTAACATCTCAGATATACTATACCCACTAGTATAGACCCCTCACAATAACTCCCAACCACAAGGGTCAAAACAAACAGCTTCTTCTCATGGCTATGGATTAAATTAATAATAATAATGAAATTAATAACAATAATAATAATATTGTAAAGAAAGGTCTGAACCCAGGTGAATGGATATTTATCGAAGTAATATTGTTTCTTCTACGAATATTGTTACTTCAATAAATGATAATTTTTTTTTTTATTGTTTTGGCCCCTAGGTATTGGATTTAGTGCAAGGGACCCAAGATTGATCTGTACCCCATTTTTAATAATTTAATAATTTATTAACTTATATTGCACAAGAATCAACATTTCTGTTTTCTACTGCGCATTACAATCTAATAAGAAATAAATAAATAAATCACTAGTACTAAATAATTAGAATCATTAATAATTAAAATTTACAAATTATCATAAAAATTTTTACTCATTTTTGAAGTGGAGAGTTTCAATGTTTCTGAAAACTTCAGAAAGTCATACCAGGTTATCAGTGAATTTTCCATGGTAAACATGGTCAGCTAGTAGCATCTTTCCCATCCCATTCATCTTTCCTCTCACCCATGTTCCTTCAAGCTTTTTTCATGTGGAGAAATAAATTTAAACACATTTTAGGCATTTCTAAACACAGTTAATAACAATAATAATTTATTTTTATAGCGCTCAAATCTAAAATTCTAAGGCGCTTTACAAAAGGTGAATAAATATAATTTCAAAATCTATAAGTATAATATCAGTAAATCCAAACAATATAAAACAAAATGTTAGTCATGCATATCTAAAAAATTGAGTATAGCTAAAAAGAAATATATGAATCCGAAAATAGAGTACAAACACTAAAAGTGTGCAATACTTTGCACTATTTACTGCTAAATAGTGCTGCCTAAACAATAGAAAACAATAGAATTAGCATATTTTAGCAGTATTTAGTGGTATTTATGCTGCACACTTTTAGTGTTTGTACTCTATCTACAAGAGTAAAACTAGTATTATTTAACCATATGTGCTTGTTTAAAAAGAAAAGTTTTAAGACTGGTTTTAAAAGTATTGGGTTTTTCTCTGGGTTTTCCAATTTTCCTCACTCTGGAACATGCAATATATCTCCTAAGTTCCAATGCTCCTTTCCGTAGTCTTCCCACAATCCCTTATTATCCCAGTGCGAGCTCGAGGTCAGGGTAAAATTTGCATATTTTTTATACATTTTTATGCAAATTTTACCCTGACCTTGAGCTTGTGCTGGGATAATAAGGGATTGTGGGAAGACTACGGAAAGGAGCATAGGCAATGTGTATAAAAGCTCACAAAGCACTCTGGGAAACTGAGTCCTGCATAAAAACTAAATGGAACAGGGATATCAAAGGAAATAATATCAGAAAAAATTACTGGTATTTTACCCTGAATTCTTAGATTTTCATTTTTTTATGTTGAAGGAAAAATTGTCAGAGGAAGTTTTAGGGGAACGAAAGAAAATTGAAGCTTGAGCATATTAATATTAACAAGCGTCCCCTGTAACCATACATTCCTTATAAATTTTTGATACTTTTGAAAGCCAATAGTTCTGGTTCTTTTCCTTCAATCACGTTCCAATTTGCCAGACTTACTAATCTTGAGATGCTTTATCAGATGACAAATTGTTTTTGGTAATTAGATTAAAATTCAAAACTTGCCCCAGTCCCTTGCTCGTTTCTCGTTTTCGTTGGAATTTCTTTGGATGAATTAGCCAAGTTTTTGTTTCAGGATTCTATGAAATGTTTTTTGCCTCAACCCGATACACACTGCTTTACCTTGATTTTGGTTTTAGCACACAGATAAGTTCCACGGCCATGTTTCTTGTTCTTCTTCCATTCACCATCGTAGACGTCATTATTTGAATAGGTGTACAAACCCTGCCCATTTCGTTCGTCATCCACCCACATTCCTATAACATCAAAATAGTCTTCTTTCGTCATCCTTCCTAAATTTGCAGTAACAAAATTGTGCAACTTGATGCACAACATTCCCAGGGCCTGTGGAGAGGGAGAGGCAGAGGGGGTTATAGCCCCCCACTTTTTCCCTTTTTCCACACTAGTCTCATATTTTCCAATCTTAGTCCTCCCACGTTTTCCCATACTGGTCTCTTATATTTTCCAATGTTAGCACCCCCTCCCCCCCACTTTTTAGGGTACTCTGTGGTCCTTGATTGCTGCAACTCGGCAAGTTACCGGGCCGAGTTCTGCTCATATTACGACCTGGTTGCAGCAAATTATGTTGCAAAGAGTAAAGAGCTCGAGTTTCTGGCTATTTCATGCAACAAACTTTGTAATAAATAAATAATGTCATAATTTCATCTCTATCACCTTCATATTTCGAGCCGTCAGGGTAGACAAAGGTTCCTCGACCTTGCTTCTTGCTGTTGTCATAGGTTCCAGTGTATTTTGCACCTCTTCTAAAGAAATATGATCCCTGGAAAGATGGGATGAGTGATGTCGTACCTAATTATTAAGCATGGCATATTCTACCCCTACCCTTGGTCATGTGCTCCAATTGATGTACCCCTCCCATACCCTAAGCAGGGCATATTCTACCCCTACCCTTGGTCATGTGCTCCAATTGATGTAACCCTCCCATATCTTAAGCATGGGATATTCTACCCCTACCCTTGGTCATGTGCTCCAATTGATGTAACCCTCCCATACCTTAAGCATGGAATATTCTACCCCTACATGATATACCTTTGATCATTCCCTTACCTGTCCATGTCTTTTACCATTATAATAACTGCCTTTATAGATATCTCCATTAGGTAAAACAGCCTTGCCTACACCATGACGTTCACCTAACTCATTTCGTTGTCCTTCGTATTCCTATAAAATAGCAAACTCAAACTTCAAACTTTCTAGTAAATTTTATTCCCTATCGACACTGTAAGTATAAAGCAAAGACACTTATTTTTACGCATTTCACGTTCAAAATGCTAAACAAGATGAAAATGAAACGCTTTTGAAAAAGCAACTCAAAACCTTGTGAAGTAAGCTTATTTTTTTTTCACCAAAAGCGTTAAAAAAACTCGAAAATGAAATTTAAAAGCTCAATTTTTTGTCATAGTTTAACTTACTCCCAAGTCGTAATCTCTTTCGCCTTCCTCGTCGGAGTCAAAGTGAAGGTCTGACATGGATTTTATCGATAAAAAAGCAGAATTTTCTCTTGTTTTTCGTTATTCTTTTGGTAAAAAAAATTCTGACTCGAAAAATGCAAAAACTGACGAAAGACTACAGAATCCAGTTTCCTCCGACCTGAGGTGACACAGGAAACCCAATGTAGAAATCAAGGATCTCGCATCCCTGGGGCCTCTGGTTCGAGTGTTGGAGTCGGCATCACATCTTTCCTTGATTCAAGGAATTTTCCTTAGTTTTTCCAATTTGATTTTCTGCACGCTTCCACTGCAAAACCGAATAGGGTAAATTCCAATAGACCTTTTTAGCTTCGTATGCAAATTGCCCATTTCAGACCACATGACATTCCCTTGAGAAATGTTTTTTTTTGTTAAAATATTAACACATGAAAGAATCAGCTCCCAAGAGTGGCATCACATGGTCTGAAATGGGCACAACAAACAACGAAGCTGAAAAGGTCTATTATCTCTGGCCTTTCGTCGAGTATGCGCAGTAAAAATCGGAATATAGGTCTCTGGGGTCGAGAGTGAGTTAACCATGCCCTGACTTAGATGCCCTGATTATTTTTTTCTATTCTATTACAGTGTATATTTTATTTTTCATTACACTAACATAACATACACTATCCAGCTAATATTCTATTTACATTGAATTCAATACATATACTATATTCTATTCTATTTCTTCGTACATATGCGCTACGAAGAACATATTGCATTTTGCTGTCGTTTATCCTAGAGACAAAATAATGGGCAAGGTTTTCAAGAACCAATGAAAACTGAATACAAAAACGTTCAAGACGCGAAATAAACATTGTGTATTGTGGTCTAGCTTGGGTACAAACATCTTTTGTTCGCCATGTCTTATACCATGGTTTTTGTACCAGAGCTAGAGCAGAGTACATCATGCATGTTCTTCGAATTAATGGAACTCAAAAGAGGCCTATCGACACCTTCCTCATTCGATGGTATGTAAAGTCTCAAATAAAATTGGGTTTAACCATTAATTTTTGAATTTGAGTTTTAGCTTTTACTGGCATATACTATCAACGCCTTCCTCATTCGATGGTATGTAAAGTCTAAAATAAAACTGTATTAAGCCATTTTTGAATCTTAATTTTAACTTTTACTGGCAAAGCGCATGATCAAAACCAAAAATTTTGTCAGCTTTCCCGAATAGACCATTTTCGAGATGCACAAGCGCTTTCAAAAATATCGCAGGCGCAAACATGAAAAAGAGGCATTTTCGGGCAAGATCACGCGTGCTATTAGCACTGCCCGAAAATGCCTCGAGATCATGTCTGCGCCTGCGATATTTTTGAAAGCGCCCGCGCATCTCGGAAATAGTCTATTTACGAGACTGACCACAGACTAATAGTTTTGAGTTCAGAACAAATGAAATCTATACATTTACTGCATTGTCTACGCCAGCCTCGCCTTGAACTTATTGTTCTGTGGGCAGTCAAGCGAATTTGGGAAAGGTCTTTGGGAAAATTTGCATGCACTTTTTCTATCTTATCCATATGGGGAGCCTACGTTAAATAAAAGCAATCGAAAACATGGAAAACATGTTGTTCACAGGCTTACTAAATTGGGATCCCTGTGGTGTCCGTGTCCCTGAAAATCATTAGTATGGGTGTATTGTTTTCCTATTTCAGCCGACCACGTGTCATTCACTAGATTATCATCTATTTGTTTAATGGTTGTGCATGAGAAGATACATGAACATGCGTGCACATGGATACGACTCAAAAAAATCTTATCCCCCCCCCCCCTTGATGGGAATGACACGTGTTCTGAAATGGGAAAACAGTACGCCCAAGCTGAGGAGGTCTATACCTCAAAGAAAAAACTCTAACTACACCACCTAGTGCTATCTTTTGCTTACAAAATTACCATTACCATTCAAATGAATTAAATATCTAACTATATTTTAAGAGTTTGTTGACCATTTCGTAAACTTTTCGAGTGAATTTCCTATACCCTTTCCTTGTAAGGTGTAAATAGTCGAACATATCGGTGTGGTCGATGAGCCCGTCTCCTTTGACGAACCCCGGGTCAGCGTCATAGTACTGCGCATGCGGAATAGCGGTGACCATGTCGGTTAAGGAGTGGTTGACTTGAAAGTGTTTTTCACGTAGTGGGTTGGGTTTCTCACCTCTTGGTAAGAGGCCCTGGAATTGAAAATATTTCAATTTAAAATGCGAACGCGTGTAATATTTTCGCACCATGCATGTTACATTTTCAGAACTAAAATCCAGAACAATCTGTACAACTGATATAAACCATAGAAACTTCTAGTTAGTAGAATTACATCCCCAATAGAAATAGAATTTCACTGAGTCCATGCAAGTATTCAGAAAAATCTAGAGAAATTCTGGAAACTTGTCAACGTGTACTCTGTCACACGAAAATAGCCACGCATTTATTGGTTTGTGTTAATTGATTTGACAAAATTTTCTGCGCAAAACGCTAACTCAAATAGACTTTTCCTTTTCTATTCCTGTAATATTTTGTCGAACACTTTAAAATTTTCAGGAATTAAGTTATAATTTTGAAATTTAACCCACTAGATTTGCATTTTCACATAAGGGCAGTGAAGTCAAAGATCATCTTGAGCTTTTTGATTGGTCTTACACAATTACTTTTCTATAATATCTATCTTTTGGGTTTTGGATACATAACAAATGTCTTTGTTGTACTGCCTGAATGCCTACAATGGACTCCCACCGTTTTCAATATTGTCTTTTTAATCACTTTGGTCTCTCCATATCCCATTGCTTTTTCCTTTTTTTTTGATCACGTCACTCATAATTGGTGACTGTTTTGTTTGGAAATGCAAATTATCCAAACATGCCGTTACTGGACTCTCTTTTCTATATTGT
This sequence comes from Anthopleura xanthogrammica, assembly GCA_964019055.1. Classification (NCBI taxonomy): domain Eukaryota; kingdom Metazoa; phylum Cnidaria; class Anthozoa; order Actiniaria; family Actiniidae; genus Anthopleura; species Anthopleura xanthogrammica. The sequence continues at coordinate 11,833,811 of OZ025210.1, forward strand.
ACATGGTTTGGCATGTAGCTATCCATGTTTACAAGCTGTGAATTTCCACCATCCTGGAGCCCTGTTGGGATTACTAATGCCTTCTAATTGCCAATATAAAATCAACACAAAATTAATAGATATTACAGGGGTTTTTCGTATATTTACATTTGCACCACATGCTACTGTGTCTGACTTGAGAGCACAAATAAATAATAAATTGACTATAAACAACTCCTTTTATTGGTTATCTTGCTGTGGTAAGCCTTTATATAATGACAAACTGAAATTGGAATATCTTCAAGGTGTGGTTATGATAAATTGGAGGCTTACAGGGGGAATGGAATGCAGTATAAGAGGATGCAACAACAATGCTGGTGTCCATAGGAAATTTGGAAGTATGTTAGGTAGATATGAATTAAAGATGAGTCCAGAATTCCTAAAAGAGAACCTTGAAGTATTGAAAGAAATAGGAGTATGCGACAAACATTACAGCAGTCTTTCTGGAAGGGGACACAATCCTCTAAAAGGAAGAAGGTCTTCAAAGTAAATTCTACAGTTGTCTGTCCAGGTGTGACTCTCCCAAATCTCATAAGTCGAGCTGAGTTAAAAGGAGAAAGGCAAGACCAGTATGTGATTGATATCAGAGGAGTGTATGAAAATAGACGCATAATACCAAAAACTGTTAGAGGTACAGAGTGCAACTTGATGGCACCTAAATCAGCTACTGGGCCTAGATGTGCAAATTGCACAGAAGTCTTCCATAAGCTCTCAAGGACAAGGGATGTTTTAAACAGGTCCTTTGATTCAGTAACTGCACATGATTCCAAAACTCCTCTAAGCATTCTCTCTTGTGAAGAATTAGTAGCAAGGGCAAAAAATCTTCATCAAAAACTAAGACAAACAAGGAAGTTTCTTATTCTTTTTCAAAAAGAGAAACTTAAGAGTGTTAAGCCTCCCACAAACTTTAATATTTCTTCGTCTCATCTCACTACTGGCTGAGAACCTGTGAAAATCCTGTGAAAAAAACCTGTGAATTTTTTAAATTTCACAGGTTTTTCATGGGTTTTCCTAAAATTCAGACCTGTGAAAAGGGACACTTTCACAGGTTCCAAAACCTGTGAAAAACCTGTGAAAATGTTTCACAGGTTTTTCACAGGTTTTCAATACCCAAAAAACCTGTGAAAAGGGAAAATATAATTTTCACAGGTTTTTTCGCAGGCTATAAAACCTGCGCAAAAACCCTGTGAAAATTATATTCACAGGTTTTCTATGTAAAGAAAACCTGTAAATATTTACTCTTAAAACCTGTGAAAACCCTGTGAAAAGCATACTGGCACTCTGCTGTCATTTTAAGTTTTGAAAAAACTTGTAAATCTTACTTTGAAAAAATAACCCACAGACTTTATAAATTAGAAGCTGCAATAATACTTGTAAATACATTAAGAAAAACATTTGTTTGATTACTAATTTTTTACAAAGAGCCCTTTCATTTCTGTTTTCCCATCTCAATTACAGCTCATATGTAATGCATAATTATAATATCCATCACGTCATGGTAAAGTGTTAATGCTGTATGAAGATGTCAATAATGAGTTAATTAAAAAATATACAATGGAAAAACTCGTAAAATATAATAAAAAAATAATTAGTAATAAATGCTTCTGATAGTGGAAGAGTAATATTTCTTTGCTCCAAAACTAGAGTAAACCATCAGTACCTAAGCTTAATTTTTATCTGCAGAGGCACTTAGACTTTCACACACAAAAAAGATGAAGATCAAGTTTTCAATATTTTTCAATGATTTTATTGTCATTCTTCTGATAAATTCCTACTGAGACCCTTTTATAAAATAACTAATTTATTCTAGGCAAAGCATCCAAAAGTATTTTATATTTCTAAACAAGGTAGATTGTAAGCTTAGGTTGAGCACACATAGTTAAACCATGAAATAAAAACAAAGTTGATATTGACAAATACTAGGTATTTAGGGAAAAAATACCTACTATTTGTCAGTCAAACTTAATGCAACTTTGATTTTATTTCATGGTTTAACTGTGTGACGTGCTCTATTGTAAGCCATACGGTAAACTTACTCATCTATTTTCACAGTACAATATATAATAAGTTCACTGACCAGTTTATAGTAAGAATAGCCAAGAGTTTTAAAGCTTGCAGCTGATAAAATAGTCATCATTATCTAATAAGATTCACTCAGGCATCCAGTTCTTTTATAAGCCACACTGTATAATTTAGTAGCTAATCAGCAGAAAGCTAGCTAGAAGAAGAATTATCTGTAGTTTTCAAGTCTTGTGTGTCTAATTTTCATTAGAAAAAACCTACTAATGGTCTATCACCAATCAAGCCCTGTGATTGGCTGAGCTACTAGGGGTCTATTAGTGATAGACCTCTAGTAGCGAAAAGCGCCGGTTTTGAAAACCAAAAAATATATATTTAAAGCAAAATCCAAAACTTTTTGCATCCTTTTATTGGACCGATTAGTAGGTTTTTACTAAAACAATTAGACCTCTCGCCCTCATGGCCTACGAGTCAATAGCCCATTCGGCCTTTGGCCTCATGGGCTATTGACTCGTAGACCATTCGGACTCGAGGACTAATTGTTAATCAGTGTTTTGAGGCTGAGGGAAAAGTGGAAGAACTATTTATTCATTTGCACATGGCAAACTTGTAAATCATCACAAAAAAATGATCCATAAAACTCAGTCAATTATATATCTTTTTTTTAATGAAATAATCCTACCTCAACCGAATCATTTTGCTTGAATGAAACTTCAGTCTTCATCTTAGCTCATTTTTTTCATCATAGACTAGCTTGACAATGCTAATAATGCATCCTAATAATGCAGTTTTTGTTGGTTTATGTCTACGTTTTTTCCTTCAGCAGATGCATGGTTTGAGTTAAAGATATTACAATCTTTTTGTTTTAAAAGTTTTGAAAGCTTTTTGATATTCCAACAAATACTTTTAGACTATTTTCTGTCATGACAAGCCAGAGGTTCTTCGCAAAATGAGCGAAAAAAACTTTTGATTTCCCGCCTTTTTGCTTACTAATGCCAACGGCCAATCAGTGATCGTCTTTTCGTCATGTGATCAAGTAAAAACCGCTGAATCATAAAGTGAGCCTGCATATTCAAAATGGCGGATAAGAGTTGTGTATGTTTACTAGTATTTCTTCCAAAAAAAGAATCTAAAACATTGTTTTCTACAAAAAAGTCAGCCAAAAAAGGTATCAAGAGAATTGTATAGATATTTTTTATGTTCAATGTGTATTTGTTAAAACTAAGAGCAATTATCCAAAGGAAAATTAAACGTTTTTCATTCAAGATATTTATGACGATGTACTAGCTCTGAAGCGAAGCCTGGTCAAGATTATAATGTGATACACAAAAGATCCATTCTGAGTTCATTTTTAATCCTTAGATTTAACTTTGAGGATTTCAGGAACGGGAGGATAAATTTTAGATTTCAATTAATGTAAATTTATACTCTACTGCAGATAAGAGCCATCAGATTAAAATGTTGTTGTAATAATAAATAATTATATCAGACCTGTGCACAGGTTTTGTAAGACAGCACCATTTGAAAAATACTATGTATTCCCAGTTAAATTAATTCAATATTAAAGATAAACATGAATTAGCATAATTTGTTAATAAGTGTTTTAGCTTGTATGTGGCTGCAAACTCGGTTTGCAAACTCAGAAATTTATTTGGATAGTAACTGTTTTACTTGAAGCAATTCATAGTCACCTATCCCATATCTGCAGAGATTTTTAAGGGTTTTAAAAAGTTAAACTTATTTAAACTATGTTAAATCCCTGTTGCAAATCTTGGCCAGGATCCTGTAAGATCCTGCAGGATCTTGTCTAGGATAAGGATCTTATGCAGGATCCTGTCTAGGATTAGATTCCTAAGTAGGATCCTGTATGTCTGGCATCCCTGTATCCTACCTAGGATCCTAAGAGGATTCTGCCTTGGATCCTAACAGGATCCTGTAAGATCCTATTCAGGATCTTGTCTAGAATTTGGATCCTATTCAGGATCCTGTCTAGGATTAGGTTCCTAAGTAGTATCCTATACAGGATCCTACAGGATATGAACAGGATCTTGGACAACATCCTGAATATCATCAAGGATCATGACAGTTAGGATCCTGTAGAAGATCCTGCAGGATCTTGTACTGGATAATAGATAGGATCCTGGCTAAGGATTTGTGCCAGGGACAAGAGTATCAGGTTCAAGATGGTGAAGGTCAGGGATAAAAAATTAATGTCTACTTGTTTATCCCCTTTTAACATAGGCCTAAATTTCCACACTGTAACTAATACTCCTTAAATTTTTTATACGTCCAGTACTGGCTCAGCTGATCCAGGCCACTTTACGGCATATTTGCTTTAAAATCTGATTTTAGCTGATGATCAGATTTTTATGACATTGTTCAATTTTACCCTGCCATCCATAGGATATATCCCTGGTACAAATCCTAGCCAGGATCTTAAGTTTGATCCTGTTAAGGATTTGCTTCAAGGTCTTATACAGAATCTTTTTAAGGAACTGATACTTATTCAAAATCTTAATATAGGATCTTACTTGGGGTCCACTACCAAAGTAGAAAAATCTTATATTTAGGATCCTATATATTCCTACTTATTAAGCTATGTGCAATTGTTAGCTATCCATGACTGAAAAAAACATGAGGTCTATCTTTTAGAAAGAACTTCAATTATGTCAAGTAAAAGTTACCTGTTGATTAATTTGGCTCCACCTATTCACATGCTTTCTTTAGGCGCGCCGGTGCACAGAATTGGGTCACATACAACCCATATAACGATAATAAATACAATTTAAGTCATAATGCGGTATATTTTCGACATTTTCTACACGAATTTGCCCGGGGGGAGGGAATCCCTTATATCGTAGGGCGGGGGTGCTCGTCGTATCTTTTAGGGGTCAAAATCAGGGGTTTGGTATCGTTTAGGGTGTCTAAAAGCTTTTCGGGCCACCGAAGTCAAAGCTGGTATCTTGTAGGATATTTTTAAAGATAATAAGATATTAGATAAGAATAATAGCAGCAAAGACAATTTTAATTGAACTTTAATCGTATAATTATGTCCAATTACAAACGTGTAACTCAATAATTATAAATTTGTCCAATTTTAGCTGGTATCTCTTAGGGGTAAAAATATCTTGTTGTCACGCCCACCTTTGTAGGACCCAGGCGCCATCTTGGAAATCACTGTGACGTCACGATTGGCTACAACACTGTCCCGCCGTTTTCCCTAGAGACGCCCCCTCCCTCCTGACTTCAGCGCTCTGATCACAAGACAGGATAGCTGCTTGGATGGCTGCACCGTATGCTACTGCTTCGTCTGGGTTGATGGATTTGTTCAGACTTTTACCGTTGAAGAATTCTTGCAACAAGTTCTGGATCTTGGGAATATGTGTGGACCCTCCAACAAGCACCACCTCGTCGATGTCTTTCTTTCCAAGCTTAGCATCGCGGAGAGCTTTTTCTACTGGTTCAAGACACGAACGGAAAAGGTCTGAACAGAGCTCTTCGAATCTTGCACGGCTGATTCTCGAGTAGAAGTCTATTCCTTCGTAGAGTGAATCAATCTCGATGTTGGCCTCGCTTCTGGACGACAGAGTTCTCTTGGCTCGTTCACATGCTGTTCTTAATCTTCGCAACACTCTTTGGTTGGACGTGATATCTTTCTTGTGTTTTCTCTGGAACTTTTTCACAAAGTGTTCAACCATTCTGTTGTCAAAGTCCTCGCCTCCGAGATGTGTGTTGCCGGCTGTGGACTTGACTTCAAACAGCGACCCTTCATCAATGGACAGAATAGACACATCAAAAGTGCCTCCACCAAGATCAAAAATCAGCACATTTTGTTCTCCCTTGAGTTTCTTATCCAATCCATAAGCCAAAGCAGCAGCCGTCGGTTCGTTGACGATTCTCATCACGTTCAGTCCAGCAATGACTCCTGCGTCTTTTGTGGCCTGTCGTTGTGAGTCGTTGAAGTAAGCTGGGACCGTCACAACTGCATCTGTAACTTTACTTCCAAGGTATGCCTCGGCAGTTTCTTTCATCTTGGTCAACACCATAGAGCTGATCTCTTCTGGTGTAAACACCTTGGAGTCGCCTTTGAATTCAACACGAATCTTCGGTTTGCCTTGGTTGATGGCTTCGAAAGGCCAGTGCTTCATGTCGGCTTGAACGCTATCATCGGCAAATTTCCCCAGTGAAATTCCAAAATCAGTGTTTTATAGATTAAAATGGAAAAATTTCAGAAAACTGAACAGACAAATTCAAGACGTAATAGAGTACCGAAGTGTGACGTCACGAAAATAATTATTTTGCTTTTGACAATTTTCGATCTTCAATTTCGATAGAGCATCAAAAAAGACGTTAACAAGCCAAATTTCATGGGAATTGGTTAAAAAGCAACAGAGATATGGCGTTTTGAATATATAATTTCCCCATACAAATCACTGTATTTTCGGCTTGGTTCCTAACGTTAGGAACCAAGCCGAAAATACAGTGATTTGTATGGGGAAATTATATATTCAAAACGCTATATCTCCGTTGCGTTTTAACTAATTCCCATAAAATTTGGCATGTTAACATCTTTCTTGATGTTCTATCGAAATCGAAGATCGAAATTATAATACGGTCAAAAATCATTTTTATGACGTCATCACTTTGGTACTCTATAGATCATGTTTTGGAATTTCAGATTTTCAGATCAATTTTATTGGGTATCAGTGAAAAGAAAAATTACAGAATTAGGAAATTATACATAGTACTACCCAAATGAGGAAAGTGCGAACGGGACTCTAAGTCCCATGCTAGGCATTTCCTTTTGACTAACTTAATATAAATAGAAAAAATGAAACAACTTGGAAAATTAATTCAGTTATAGTAAAAATTTGATAACTACTGAACTAAGATCTATTAATATCAATCAAACATAATCACTGGAGTTCAGACAAACAAAGTCCCTGAGATTCAGTAATTATCGAGTACGATGACAAGGACACTTACGAACTAATGACCAAGTACATGTCAGATCAACATCAAATGTGTCCTCAAGCAAAGAAAAGTACTTATGCCTTAGAAAAGATTTAAATTGAGAGTGACTAGTTGGCGCCTCTTTACAGATGGTGTTCCAAAGGCAAACTATCCTATTAAAGTAAGATGCTTTAAATGTGGGGGTTTTACAAAGAGATGTTTCAAGAATGATACCGGGATTTTGAGTAAGACGAGTGCGTCTATGTTTGGAGAATTTGACAGGCTCTTCGCCGACGTTCCGGTTCGACGACGTCCTGTTCGACGACGAATTGATTCGTTTCGCAAACGTCCAAATATCGGTTCACAAACGGATTGTCATAACATCTAACGTCGACAGTTACAAAGTTTAAGTCGAAAAAGATTTAAAAGAGTAATAATAATAAAAACTCAGAAACATGTAATAATATTTGAGTAATTGATATGTGTTAGATCGCGTGAGCCGATGCAGCGATGGCGGCCGGCATCGAGTAATTTTAATTTAGCTTAATCTGAGTAAGGATCGCACATTTATTGTGAAAAATAACTTTATCAATTCTCATTTAGCGAACAAAGTAACTAAGCAAACGGTTCGTAAGCATAATTACACGTTTGTGAAGTTACTAAACCACCAGACATCGATAGTTTGCCGACTAACGGTAAACAAACTGAAAACAATACGTGCAACCAACCCTGAAGGATCAAACAGTCTTCAAGTCTTCAGTCTTCAACGATCGTGGACAATCACAAGAAAAAATCATCGAAGAAAAGAATTGAAGAACATAGATATTGTCAATGTTACTTAGTTTTAATCTAAAATGGTTTCAAATACGATGCACTAACACCATTGAAGTGATCCATATGATCATGAAGACCAAATAAAAAATAGACAGTAAGTTACGAATCTGTTATCCTATACTAACAACTAACAATAAGATTTATCTATTAAACTTGGTCATTATTTTGAGCCAATCAAGTATCATTAAAGACATCTAAAATTACCCAATCAAACACATGTTATTGAAATCGTGATCCTTACTTGCGGTATAAGAGGACGACCAAATAACCATTTCATCTTATCCCGATTCCTTATATAATTATCACAAGCATTCTCGTAAATTCCAATCTATCTAGTCATGGCGCATCTATGTTTAAGTTGTAACTTAGAAGTTACCAATCGGTAACAAGCCCTACTGTGTGATGGGTGTAGTCGCTGGTGTCACAGGACTTGTGGCACTGGTATCTCTCAAACTGAATACAGAGAAGCAGTGAGGGATGAGAGGGATATTGAGTGGAAATGCAAAACCTGCAAAATGGATTTAACATGTCATCACAGTATATACCCGGTAAGTAATGATCTATTAAACTTTAACTAAATCTATTAATTATGATGTTATAAATTATACGAGTATAGTATCTCACACTTTTTAATGTTTTCGTTACAGAAATGCAAGACAAACTGGTACCGTAATGACACAATGGTCACTATGACTGTCACTGGAAACCGGTCACTGACCACTTTTCACACTTATATGACCACTGAAAAAGATATCCCTCAAATTCAGTTTATAGTAAAGTTCTAAAAGTGAAATTCATATCGTTGGAAAGCTTAGGATCTAGTAAAAACAAATATGATATATGTTTTGCTGCGAGTTCACTCAGTAAGAAAGTTTTTTAGTCTTGGATGACAAGTATTGAAAAGACGCCGTGGGATAGCTGTAAACTTTTCACAATTATATGACCAAGAATTTTCGGTCTCAGCAGTTCGTCTCAGCTCGCTACTACGCAATCGTAATGACACAATGGTCACTATGACTGTCACTGGAAACCGGTCACTGACCACTTATCAGTAAACTTTTCACACTTATATGACCACTGAAAAAGATATCCCTCAAATTCAGTTTATAGTAAAGTTCTAAAAGTGAAATTCATATCGTTGGAAAGCTTAGGATCTAGTAAAAACAAATATGATATATGTTTTGCTGCGAGTTCACTCACACTTTAATTATGTTACTTACAATACTTTGTTTTTCTCATTTTATCTGTACAATACAGCCAGGATGATAGGCACCACAGATATATCCGCAAGCTATTAGCCTTGCCTTTCTTGCCCTCTCACGAGATTGCTCATCAGTTCGAAGACCTAGAAGCAAACGCCACAACCACTCCACTACAGCAGCTAGTAAGCTACATCGAAACTGGGGTTTTGAAGTTTTGACATTTCCTGTCATCGTCGAATTTCTCGAGTTACTTCAAAAACTGGTTTTACAATCACAACATGGCGTCTTTCTGTGTAAGCCAATAGCAATGCGTGTTATATAAGAAATTCATGGTCAAACCTGGTAATGAGTATGCAAACCAATCAGCACCGAGGTTCAAATTTTGTACTTGGAGTCTAGCATGGAAGTGAGATTCCCAACGGATTCCACCAGAGGCGCATCTCTCTCGCCTTCGGCTCGTCTCGCGCCACGGCTCGCCTTCGGCTCGCCATATAAAAGCGCCTCTGGAACCAGGGTATGCCTTACACAGACGTGCTTGTGGACGTTCAAATTTGCCATTATACATGCTGGTAGAACTGCTACACAAGGAAGCACAATTGGCCTCATTGACCATAAAACTTGTTTCTGATCACAAGCTAACAAGGGTGCAACGCAAAAAATATAGGGTTTTACAGGGGAAGATTTTTTCAGAGTGGGATAAATATCAGTCGAGGGAAAGGACAGGGAGGCAATTACTCAGGGCAATTTCTAAAATTAATGGGCCAGTACGTTGTTTGTAAATAGTAAATAGTTTTAGGTTTTTGTGAGTAATTACATTTTCTATTTCTTAGTGTACATATGAATTTCAGTAAAACAGTTTTACAGGGGAAGATATTTAGAGAGAAAGGACTGAGGGAGGCAATTACATAGGGAAATTTCTAAAATTCTAAAATTATAGTGTGCACTTCTTATTGTATTGTATGTAAATAATATTCATCATTTAATAAAACTTTTTGAGTTCTGACTTTAAATGTTATTATTGTCTAAGTGTTTATTCCTATTTGAAGGATTGGGAGTTTTCACACAGTACGTTTTCAAAGAAAAGTCGCTTCTTGATTCGCTGTTTAGCTGTCAGTACTGTCATTCAATAGTTGTAAACATGCATTAAAATGGCTTTTTACTCGAGATGTAAAATTATTTTCTAGTATTTTGTAGTTCAAATCATACATAAAATACTAATTTGAAAAGGTTTTACAGCAACGTTAACACTTTCTATGCTGTTCTCGACTTAGCTTTCTTGGAGAAGGGTCGGTTATAGCAAAGGCAATGAAGATGAATGAATGCCTTCGCTTCGCATTTTTTATAAAATTTTGTTGAGTGAACTATTAAAAAATATTTTAAGCACAGTCTCTCTCGACTTTTTACCACAGGCTGACCATCAAAACAAAAATTACACAAGAAAAACAACATGGTCGACAAGTTTGACAAGCTCGTGTTCCCTAGAAATTTCTCGTTTATTCTAAAAGTATATATCAAGAAGAGACTTTGAAGGTTCTAGATAATAGTTAAGGTATTTAGTAATCATCTATTTATAATGACTTTGATAATGAAGTAAATTTTCCTTACCAAAACAAGAATTTTTGCAGAGGGAAGCTTTTCATGTATCGTCCATACAATGGCGTCTATGCCTTCAACTATCTGGTCTGCTGTGCTGTGATAGTTATTTGTACCGACCAAAAGAACAACTACCTAGAGGTTAGTAAATCAACGTTATCTGAATGTGCTCAAATCTGTTCATTGTCATTTAGAATGTCATTTTTAAATGTCTGTTTTTGAATTGAAATTTTACGAATGTTTACAATGTAAGCTTATAACGGATATCGATAAGTGCAACCTGCGAAGCTTGATGTCTCCACGAATGATCAATTTATCATCCATGATGTCTCGTTTTCAAACTAGAATTTAGATGGCTGTCAATCAAATTACTGGAAAAGACTTCCTTGGGCTAGAAAAACATGTCTCCATGCATAGATACGTATTTGATTTTTCCCAGTTATTTTCTATCCATTCCTTTCCATTTCTTACCTTAGGTGAGATGGCATCCAATTCCCCATTCTGCAATCTCCACAGAACATGTTCAGTACAATCTCCTCCAATAGCAAAGTTTAGTGACCTCAAAGGCTTGATGAGTTCATCCCACTCCTATATAAAAACATTTTGAAAGCAATGGAAGTGAAAATATAGTACAGACATATATATAAGCAAGTTCATATTACACTTCTTGTAAGAATGGTTATAATATGAGTGGGAAATCAACAGCACTGACTTGTGCCACACCTACACGTCAGTATTGCATGCCGTAACATTGAAATGGCTTCCCATAAGAATTGTTATAAATATATATTCTAACTGAAGCATTATACCTCAGTTTCCTCCATGTTTCTTATCATAGAATCTCCAACAAAAAGAATTTGACATGAAGAATCCTTTCCTTGGCGTAAAAATCTTGCATGCTAAAAATGACAAATTAAAAAATTATATAACTAAAAAATTAGTATCTTTAGTTAATATTAAATCTTTCAGTTTTAAAGCTCATTAAAGATAAGATGATTTCCATCTTGCTTTCTTCCACAATAAAAGGTCAATCTTCCCACTAAAAATAGTCAATTCTCCAAACTTGGGCATGGCACAGAATTTCTCATGATTTGGCCAGTTTTTGTCCATGATATAACTGCCTGAGTTCGTAAATTTTTCGATTACAGCGCTTTTCATATTTTTGCATCTACCATCTAGCATTTTGGCTTCAGTTTGTCAATCAAATTTATGACAGGCCAAGTTCAATCTGATCGACACAGGAAAAAATATTGAATTTCCAATTAGGTTAAACTGGGATTTTTTTGGGATTTTTTCCCAATATTGTTTTATATAGCACTTTTCCAATATTGGGAAATTCTAAAGGAAACCCAAAGATAACCCAAAGATATCCCAATAATTCCCCATTTTTCCCCAAACTGAAAATTCAATATTTTTTCCTGTGGGATATATTTGGGTTATCTTTGGGTTATCTTTGGGTTATCCTTGGGTTTCCTTTGGAATTTCCCAATATTGGAAAAGTGCTACATAAAACAATATTGGGAAAAAATCCCAAGAAAATCCCAGTTTAACCTATTGGAAATTCAATATTTTTTCCTGTGCGAGCAATGTAGAAATTGCTGTGTGAAATGGCACAGGGATTTCCTTATCTCTTGATTGGAATAATCTTAGCCCGTTAAGTTTGGTTGACAGCAGCCAAAATGCCAGACATCTGGAGCTGGTTAGGTGGCAGAAATATGAAAAAAATCTCTAAATTATTTTAAGGAATCTTTGCGTATCAATATTCAAGATTGCACCTTACCATGCTATTCCAGCGTCCATCTCCTTGGACATCTTGAACGGGAGTAGGCACAGTTGCTGGATTACTCATGACTTGAATAATTATCTGTTAACTAAATAAATATAAATTTTAAAAAGTTATTAATATTTTCAAAACTCCGTTAATATAGTAATGATATGTAGAACAGGCAGCAGGGGAGGGGGTACATTGCTTATTTGAGATGTGCAACACCCCCTCCTCCTTATTATACACCTCCTCCATCCCTATCCACCCATTGAAACTCCAATCTCCATCCATGGGGAGGTATGGATATTATCTGGAACTACACATTATTATTCTCCCGACCTTGAAAATTCCATCCCCACTCCATGGAGGAGGTATGGATATTTTCTGGAACTACGCAATATACCCTCCACAGACCCTCCCCACTCCTTGGAAACTATAATCCCCTCCATGGGGGAGGTATGGATATTTTCTGGAACTATGCAATATACCCTACACAGACCCTCCCCACTCCTTGGAAACTATAATTCCCTCCATGGGGGAGGTATGGATATTTTCTGGAACTACACAATATATCTTCCTCAGACCCTCCCCACCCCTTGGAAACTATAATCTCCCTCCATGGGGGAGGGATGGATATTTTCTGGAACTACACAATTTGGGATCAATACGGCCTCCTTAGCTAGAGCTGTTTACACTTTTCAAACTATGTGTCATTTTCTCTTGAGAATAGGATTCTTTGTTTCAGAGTTGTATCCGTATAATTTATGCATATATACAAACTTTTTCAAAACCACTAAACATAAAATTATGTGATACCCTGGTGAATAACACTTGGTCTGAAATGAGAAAACATTTAATGCACCCAAACTAAAGAGCTAGGTCTATTTGAGTTAATTGTCCAAGAACAATATTCAGATATCTCTGCATGAGGCTCAAACATATTCAAAGATTTCCCAATTCATTTTGCAAGGCAACTGAGACCGCCAGAGGCCATGGAGGTTGCTTGGATGTTATTGGGCCTTTGGAGGTGCTACTAATCATTTTCATAGTCTCATCATCTAACAATTTACACTAACATCTCATCAAATTTTGACATTTTAAGAGAAATGTTAACGATCAAGTCACTCGATCTGTTTGAACTTCAGTTCAAAAATAAATGAAGTGAAATGAAGCATTGGCAATATGTCAAAAAAATTTCAATTTTGATAAAATATAAATTTTAAAGCAAAATTTTCAAACTAAAAATATGAGACTTTTTGAAGTGATTTTCTTTTAAAAGATTTCGTTTAACAAAAATGAGTATTAATTAATAAAATAGAACATTTCTATATTTTTTAAAGCTTCCCCTTAATTTGAATATTCAAATTTTGTCATAAGCACACAATGTCTGTTTCAAAAGAAAATTGCTCTTAAAGATTTGGAGTATTATTTTCGGAAAAGAATTTTCAACATTGAATATTTCTTTAAAGGTTGAAATTGGATTATCAAGCTAGAGATTCTTTATACGGGTATGTAAAATTTAAATATTTTTATGGTTTCTTTCCTGCATGTCCTTAAGAATAAAGTGACCATTTAAATTTTATTGGTTTCTAAAAATGTTATGCACATTTTACTAAATTTTGATAACGCCTAGCAAAACGGCTATCAGTTTCTTTATTTCGTTTATTTATCTTATAATTTTTTTAATATTTCTTATAAATTTGATTTATTTACCAATCCACATATAAGTTAAATTCTTTTAAATATAATAAAATAAGTTTCAACTTTTTCATGAAAATGTTTTCTACAAGTGGTCTAGCTACAAGGAATAATACAGGATCCAATATCTCATGAATTTATTAAAGCATTTGACAGTTAAAAACATTTTAATTTTAATGCATTTGCAGGTGAATTCTGCAGATTAATTTTTCTATATTATATTTCATAGTCAAAAAAGTTGGTTTCCATAAACATTATTTTTTTTCTTCTTTAAGTATTTAAGTATTTTTCATGATTTTTATTGTAAAAAGCATTGAGATTTTTATGTGAATATGTGTTTTTAAGAAATAAATTATTATTATTATTATTCTAAGCTTCAATTTTCTTCTATAAAGAGTCCATTGAAAAATTAAAAAAATATTTTTGTTGATATCACAGAATTTCATCTTTACTTCTTATAAAATATATCCCATTATAAGTTGCTACAGAAATTAAATAACCTTGAACTTTTACAATATTATTTGAAAAATAATGTATTCAAATTAAGGTAGCTAAAAAAGACAAAAAGTTGATAGAAAGAAATCCCATGGAACTTAACAATCCATCTTGGAATAAACTTCCAAATATACTTTGGATCGCTTTTCTTTGCCAACTTTATTAATATTTTTGTTGCTTGTCTAGTAAAAGTTACCATCCATACACAATATTTCTTCAAAACTTAAATCATTAATATAAGCTGAAAAAACTTTCTACATTTTGAATACTTACAGTTTATACAAATGTTCTCCTGTGTCTGTGCTGAAAATATTCTTTTTTTTTTCTACAAAAAGCAGCTTATATTTGTTTCCTATTTTAACATGAACTTCCTCTAGAAACACTTTCAGTCTGTGTAATAATGGTCTTCTCTCAATGCTATGCTTTTTGTATAATTTGAGAAGTCATTTACCATAAAATCATAATTTACTGTTGCCAGGCTTTTAAAAACACGTCAATGTGTGACCAGCTGTTGGGAAAGGATCTATTTTTGTAGCATATGAATTGCCAGAAATGGAATAATTTAGGAAGTCAATTTTACAAAGGATGTTTTTTGTTACTAATTAACGTTTTCAATTGATGAACTTAGAATTATTGTGTTTTTGTGGATTCAAGGAAGTCTCGATATTTTGTATAAAATAACAATTTTAGACTTCTTCAATATTACATTTAAAATAATAATATCGAGAAAAACTTTAATACGTACAACTCGATCTCATTGTGTAGTTCCAGAAAATATCTATACCTTCCCCATGGAGGGGAGATTGGAATTTCCAAGGGGTGGGGAGGGTCTGAGGAGGGTATATTTAAGCTTCTGAAAATATCCATACCTCCATTATGGAGGGAGATTGGGATTCCTAAGGGGTGGGGAGGGTCTGACGAGGGTATATTATGTAGTTCCTGAAAATATCTATACCTCCCCCATGGAGGGAGATTGGAATTTCCAAGGGGTGGGGAGGGTCTGGGGAGGATGATATTATTATGTAGTTCTAGAAATATCCTTATCTCTCCTACATGGAGGGGGAGCAGAATGGAAATGTCCTACATATTTACGAATGTATCAGTAATCTTTAAATCCTGCTGCCATTTTATCAGTTTTTCATCTTTGTGGTTATAATTTAATTCTTTTCTCCTCATGAGTAGCAAACCTCATCTTCATATCCAATTTTATCTTTAAGAGCATAATCAAGGACTTTTCTATTAAATACTCTTTTTTCAAGGGCTTAATATCAAATGCCTTTGAGAATGGATTTCAAATTCCATTAGTGACTGAGTTCCTTAAAATAATACATACTGATGATGGGAATTCCATAATATTGTGAAAAATCTTTTTGACAAACCCTCTTATAGAGGCTGAAATTCAAAATTATTTTGGCTTTAAATTGCATTATTGTGAAGGCTAATAATTATTTGAGCTGAATTATTTATTTATAAATAAATACTAATAAATCATAATTATTTATATTTATCATTTCCAAACCTATGTTTATATTATAATATTGATTTAAGACTGCATGGACTAATTAATATATATTTCTTTTAACGCTAAACAACATTTAAAAACTGATTTCAAAGATAGTAGGAATAATTACCTCGAAAATTGAGTTCAAAAGCTCGATAAAAAATTAATTAAGATGAAATTGTAAGCAATAGATTTATGAGAATATTTAATGTATAACTGGGCTAACTTAGAGCTAGAAATATTTTAGCGAATTTGTAAATGTTAGAAGTTAAAGTATGTTATAAATATCATAAGTTTCATATCATATTATCGCTGTTAAGCTTTATGAATAATATGTATTAAACTTACCCTTAACTGGTTGAATAAGAGCAAGACTTGCTGAACTTGGTTCAACGTGGCTTTGATAGAAATCCTGAACTCTAAAAAGCCTTTAAAATACGTTCTTAACCGACGGAAATTAGACTGGACTGAAATTCAATTAAAAATGCTTGGAACTTTCTTTATCTTCAAGCAAATTTCTATATCTTGAGGGTGTGATTTGAATATTTTGTTTTGTGGATGTCGGAAGGCGTCCGACGAAAACGACGTGGCTCTAAGTCAACAACCACGTTTTTCCTTTCTCTTAATGAGTGAGTGCTATTTAGCAAAACAATAAAGTGTTTTAAAACACCATCAAAGCAAATATTTTTACAACACCTCTGCAAACAGTCTGACAAAAATAATATACTTTGAAAGTGACGAGCCCGCAAGCAGTGTCACTACTCTCTAAGGAGGGGACAGGAATTATTGGCCACGGGGGAGGGGTGGGTGGGGTACTTTCTGCTGGACTTTTTAAAGTGCTGGATAATGGAAGAGAGATTTTCAATTTTTTTTTCTGTGCAAAAAAATGGAAATTAAGAAAATTAGAAATAATGTTTTCAAAAATAAAATAAAAATATATGTTTAAAGTCAGTGTGCATACGCCGAATGCAATAATGGACGCTACTTCATTGATTATCATAATTTTAAAAATTCATATTTTAATTAAGCACTACATAAAAAATATAGATTAGAATGATATCAATAAAGTTAGAAAGTTTGAGGTAGAAATATTAAACTCTTGAGAAGTTATGAGAAATTAGAATTGTGAAAAACACTGGGGGAAAAACACCAGGACAAAGCTAGTCAGTCCGTCAGTCCTCCATTCAAATCCATCCATCCATTCATCCATCCATCCAAATCCATTCATCCATCCATCCATTCCTCCATCCATCCATCCATCCATCCGTCCGTCCGTCCGTCCGTCCGTCCGTCCGTCCGTCCATCCAACCATCCATCCATCCATCCGTCCGTCCAACCATCCATCCATCCATCCATCCGTCCGTCCAACCATCCATTCATCCATCCATCCATCCATCCAACCATCCATTCGAATCTATTCGAATCCATTCATCCATCCGAATCCATTCATCCATCCAACCCTCCCACCCACCCTCTCTCCCTCCCTCCATTCATCCATCCATCCATCCATTTAGTCTACAGATAAACAAAGTATAAACACCTAAAAAGTTCAACAAGGTTGTCATATAAAAATTGAAAAAAAAATACTTGATATAAGTGTGAACGATTCTTACCAAAGTTGTATTATTGTCACGCGGTCGGCAATCTGTTCTGCGAATGTTCTCTAACTACAGTATAGCCTCCTACGTCGTCACGCAACGTTTCCCTCAAGTAGGGAGAGAAACGTTGCGTGACCGAACTTTATGACGTCTCATGATACTTAACTAAGTAAACTGTTAACATTAATTTTCCGGTTTCAGAAAAGTCTGAAAGAAACTGGAGTCTTTCATCGCTTTTTGAAGAAAATAAAGACTCAAAACAGCCACAAATTGTAATCACGCGATGGATCAACTATTATCAGAGCTAAAGGAGACGGTTTTACGAGATCTTGCTAAAGAAAAATCAAGGGAATCGCCAGGAGAAACACAAGAAGAAGAAGATAAGGGCTTCAAAAGTGGATGCGAAGAAGCTGTTAAACCACTGGTTCTTAAAAAAGATCTTTGTTATATCGTAACAGCTGTTATTATCAAGGATGGAAAGGTGCTAATGATGAAAGAAGCGAAGGAATCGTGTCGTGGGAAGTGGTATCTCCCGGCAGGAAAAGTGGAGAAAAACGAGAGTCTGGTTGAAGGAGTCAAACGAGAAGTGCTCGAAGAAACAGGGTTGAACTTTGAGCCAACGTCTTTAATCTGCGTGGATGACTCGAGGATTTTGAGCTGGCAGCGTTTTAATTTCACCGGGAATGTAACAGGAGGAAAGCTAAAGAAGATTAAAGATGCAGACAAGGAATCAATGGAGGCAGGATGGTTTAAACCTCATAAAATTTTTTCTCATTCAATCCCACTCAGAGCTCCAGATATCATCCCTCTGATTAAATCAACACTGAAATGGAAAGAAATGAAAAAAAGGGATCCCAGTTTTATTTCCCTTCCAGTTCCACTACCACATAAGAGAATCACGATAGAAGTTGTTTTAGTTTCACATGATGATGATAATGATGGAATTAAAGTTTGTCTGGACAAGAAAAACTGCATGGGATTTTTGCACTGTACCCCATCCGTCCTCTACTGTTCTGTCCGTGACACTGCACACTTCATTATAACGCAAGCACTCGGTGCCAAAGAGGCTGATTACCAACTACATGGTATGATAACTGTAGAACATGTCGGCAAACCACACGGTGTTGCAGATGGGATGTGTATCACACTATTAGCAGAGATACCAACACCAGTGAAAGCTACTAATCCTGCGAGATATTTGTGGTTGGGAGTGGCTGATAAAACACTTAAAAGTAGAATAAAACAGCTTCTTGAAAAAGGATGCATTGAGTTAGTGATTTAAGGTGAAACTCTATAAGCAGATTATCTTGACATTTACTGCTGCCATTAAGTGATTTTACTTTACATGAAGAAAAATTTAAGTCTGCAGTGAGTCTTGGGGACCATTCATGATTTATCGGGGAGGGGATGGTGTTAATTGGCTTGGTAACCTATGAGAAATCTGACCCCCTCTCCGTTTATGCATAAAAATGCCTCCCCCAAACCTTTGTGCATGACAAGTGAAGTGAGCTATTAACACAGCAAGACCGGAGGTTTCATGCGCATTTAATGCTTGAATGCCCAGGGGTACATGGAATTTCAACAGCTAGTTAAACAATTATAAAAGAAGCAGCTTCAACAATAGCTGTTATTACAGATGCATGCAAATGAGACAACAAACATTGTATCTACCCAATAGCCTCACTTTTATGATTCTTAAAACAAAAGAATATCTCATTTGCATGCGTCCATAATAACAGCTATTCCAACAGTAAATTTTATCCAGGGACTGGGGGAAAGTGCTAAATTCAACAATACTGAATGTTAAATTCCCCTCCCTCTTGCAGGGGTTGGGAGTTTCAATTACCTTGTGGATTAGCTACATATATACTGACCTCAACTCCGCCTACAGTGTCGGGACTTCAACAAAACTTCCCTCGGTTTTCGGGGACATTTAATCACTAATCACCCTTAAGTCATGCTATTCTCTATAATAATTATTTGAAGGTGATTTGGTAAAGTTCAAGACGACTTCTATTTAAATAGCATATATTATATATAAACAAGATAAATATTGTAATATTTACATGGTGAATTATGCAAGAAACTTGATCAGCATGCTTTAGAACTGGTTGCCATCAGTTATGTCTTTTGTCCCTTTATATTTCTTTCTACCTCTATCCCTTTATTTACATCTTTCTTACTTTTTCTTTCTTTTACTATTTTTCAATTCCTTTTATCTTCCTATTTTTTTTTTTAATACCTTATTTGTCTTTCTTTCTTTTCTTTTTCCTTTCTTCCTTTCTCTTCTCTTCCCATTTCCTTCATTTTATCTTGTTTTCCTTCCTTCTTTCCTTGTATCTCTTTTTTTTTTGCAAACAAAGTTCAAAGCTTAAGTCCTTGTGGTGGTAAGCATTTACAACATTCTTTCTTACAACATAATTCTCTTCTGTTTTCCTTCCTTCTTTCCTATATTTCTTTCCTCTTGTTTTCTTTCCTTCTTTTTTCCTTCCTTTCATCCTTCCATCTTTCTTTCCTTCTCTATTTCTTTTTCATCTTTCTTCTTTTCTGAGTTTTAGAAGCTATAAGTCTTTCTGGTGGTAAGTGCTGGAGAATAAATCGGTTCCATCCAGTGAAATATCAAAACAAAAACAAAAGCGACCACAGCAAACACACAAATAAAGGCAAATAGAACTGTCCTTGGAATTATCATGTAGTCAACCTCCACCTGAAAATGAATAAAAATGAGTCAAGAAACAGCAGCAGAGAAACAGGAGAGAATTCCTAGAATAAAACCTCTTGGCAAACAGATTTTAATCCATGGAGGTTTGGATATTTTCTGAAACTACACGACCAACCATCCTCAATCCCCCCAACCCACCCCTTGGAAATTCCAATCCCTCTCCATATGGCAGGTATGGATATTTTCTGGTACTGCACAACATACTCTCCTCCGACTCTCCCCAACCCTTGGAAATTCCAATCCCCCTCTCCATGGGGAAGTATGGATATACTTAGGTAGCATGGGTGGCATATGCTACTAACACATTGCCTTTCACCACCTTCGTTCCAAAGTCACCATATGTGATTTGTCTTTTTTTATGACGTGTTGTTCTCTCCTGTGCTACAAGGGCTTCTTGTGAGCATTGTGTACATAGAATAAGGAATGTAGTGGTAGTGTGTGTGAGTGAAACTATCAACATGTGAGTGAGTGTTGTGTGGATAGAATACTGAATGTAGTGGTAGTGTGTGTGAGTGAAAAATTGTACCCAATTAGTGTGAAAGCACTAGAACGGCTAGACACTTCAAAAAAGAGATTTATATTTTTTTTTTCTATTTTTTTTCTGGGACTACACAACCTATTTACTCTAGATTCTCAGACCCTCTACACATCTTCCAAATACCAGTCCTTTCCATGGGGGAGGTATGGCTAATATTATACCTTATTGCCTGAGCTTCCTGCCAGTTCTTCCTCCTTTGTCTTTCTTGGGTAAAACAGCATGGTTATTGTGAGTACAATAAGTAGAAAACCAATACCAAACACTGCATTCCTGGTGAAGAAAACACAAGTTGGACGTTTTAATCTGTTATTTTTCTAATTAAAAAATCTTCAAGAAATAAATATTCATACACTAATCTTGAGCTTATAACCTTATCAAAACCAACAGAATAAAGTTTTAACAAAAAAAATAAACGAATTATCAAAGGAAAATAATTTTTACAACACTTACTTGAGTCCTCCTGTTGCTCTAGACAACGAAACACAGCCAAGAATACCAAGAACCCAGAAGAAAATAAGCACAAAAAGTCCAATACCAACACCAAGAACAAGCGCCATTAAGACATAAAGGTACCCAAGAGCAATGGAGGACTAGTTATTGTTAGAAACTCTGGATTAAAGAGCAGTTTTTCTTAATTTTCGGAAGATACAAGTAGAGTTCAATAAACTGACGTCCGCCATTTTGTGCTTTGCCATTTACCACAGGAAGCCCAAGCCCTTTATATCTTCACACCAAAATAAATTAGAGCAAAATCCACTTCAAATCTGAACAGTTTTTATGATGCTTACTTCCCCTGATAGCAATTTCGATTATGTTAAACAACTTTTACGAAAGCCCTTTTTTCTACTTCTGTCTTGCTCACAAGTCATTTTAGGTTATGGGCTTCCTGTGGATGAAGAAAAACTGTGTTAACCAATATGTTAACCCCCCCCCCCCCCCACTCTCGACCCAGAGCCCTGCCATTCTTACTGTGCATGCTCGACGAACTGCCATGCCAAGACTTGTTGAATATTTCCATTTATGAAAATACAGATACGTTTGTTGTTGTGGAGATATGGAGCTCAAAGTAAGGGTCGGTGTAAAAATTTGGAGGCGCTGTTTCATACCTTCCCATAATATATACATAGGGAGAGCGAAGCAAATTTTCAAACCGCTCAAAACCCGGGCTCAAAACCCCTCAAAAACACAATTTCATGCCAATATTTCATCACAAAAGTGTTCCTCAACTATCAAACAACATTTGTAGAGACTTTATTCAAAAGCATTAAATAATTTGAGTCTTTCTGAAAGCATATTTTCAAACCATATGAAATTTGAATAGATCACTCACTGAAGCTAATGACGTCACAACCCACTAATTCTACGCTTGGGCTACCTGTGGTTTCTTGGAAAAATCGTGTACAGTCTGACCCTGACAGTCTTCCATATCGGTACTTATCGGTACTATATTGTTAGGCGGTTCATTTCAGGTCTTGAGAAACGTTAAACGGAATGGATTGGTACACGTATTTCTGCCCAGGTTTTCCAGGAGATTTGCTGGTTTTCAAGAGGCCAGCCGGCTACTTACACTACGCCGTGAATGTAGGGAATGGCGATATTGTACACGTAACATCAGCTATGGAGGACCTTACTAGCGGGAATGCTGCCGCGACAAGCAGTGGATTTTGTTGTTCGTCACAACCTCCAGGTGGAATCGCCGTGATAAAGAAGGAACCCTATGCTAAATTTAAAAAGCCAGAAGACAACGTGACAATAGAGAGATGGTGGAGAGGTAAAGCAGTTCTTGATGTGGCTGAGATAGTTCGCCGAGCCTTGTCAAGAGTCGGTGAAAAAGGCTACAGCCTGCTGTTCAAGAATTGCGAGCATTTTGCTCGCTGGTGCCGCTATGGAGAAGAAACGAGTGACCAAGTATCGATAATATTGTTAATTGGGCTATTAATCGTAATTTGCTACTTATTATCAGTGAGTTGCCAGTGGCAAACCAGTTTTAAAATGAGATTCGTTTCTTTTCTTTCTTGGGGTCGCGATCATGATTGGATAAATTAATCACATTAGTTGAGCATGAGGTATTTGTCTTTACTCGGTCGCCATTGCATCATTCCTTCGAGGTTTGTCGATAGAAAATTACTTATTAGGGCTGTTTTCTTGATCGAGGTATGTTGTCTGTAGGCATGTGGCCTACCATTATCTTTAGCTTTTTTATCGCAATGCTCAAACTACTTACAAACGCACACGCCGTACGTGGCCGTAGACCTACACTAAAAGATGTTCCTATTGAGCGATTTTGGGACGGGTTCGTCCACGTAGTACTCAAATAGAGAACTATATGAGAATCTATGAGCAAACTATTAGAATATATTAGAACTATCTAGCCAAACTAGATCTTACCAGATCTCAAATACAAACTATACTGAGATAAACTACGAAACTACTGACAAACAAGCTTTGAAGCTGACCCAGACGATCAGATTGTGATCTACAAGAAAGCGAACTGCCAAGACGCCATGTTAAATATTTCCATCGATGACAAGATGTGTCTTCTGTGAGTTCAGAAAATAAAAATTGTAATCCACTAAAACTCGAGGTGAAATCGCTGTTTATTTATGTAGTTATAATCTGTATTGTTCTATTGTATTGCTGTGTGTTTCAGGGCACAATATCATTCGTTCGACTCGCCCTGTCGACTATTGTAAGCTTATTTTTTGCTGTGTTTACAAGTGTCTATATATCAAACAATGTGAATCGATAGACAATACATTCAGTGACTGTGATATCTTTAAGAAAGCTGTGCATTTATCTGTTACTGTATATAGAGATGAAAATAAATACTCAATAAATGACTTGAGGTCTCGTTATGCAAAGTTTATTTACGATAAGCTTAATAGTGTAAGACCACAACATTGTCATGCGGTAAGACGCGATCGCGAACCAAGTCATCTGGATTCCTGTCAAACAACTAGCCCGTAATTTAAGAAAAAGTAGGAAAGAAAGAATATCGCTAGGAAAAATTAACAGTTTCGATCCTGAAATAGATATAGTTATTTCATCAGACATGCTAGTCTTATAGTAGGTAAACAAGTAGCTTAATACTCGTTATAACGCGTTAGTCACATGAGGAGCTTAGCAGCGGGAAAAAATTCGCAGATTGTGACGTAAGAGTAAACTGAGTGTACTCTTACGTCAATAAATTTGATACTTTTAAGGCAGTTCAAAGAGCCTCCGTTTGTTATTTTAACACTACTAGCTCAACACCCTGAGTCAAATAGTCTCTGGAGCTATATAGGAATCTAGTTTCCTTAGATAATTTGCAGAGGATTGCCGTGGTTTGGAAAACGCTTGCTTTAAACTGCTTCCGAAGTCAATAATAATGGGATTGTAACTCTGTGGCCTTCAAGAACAACGTTGTTCGCCTTTAAGTCGTTATCAGTATATAACCCTTTTCGTGTATGTAGTTCAAAGCGTCTGCGGTTAAACTAAAAATTGAGTTCCATTCAGCTTGAAGTAAAGAAGGGGACTGGGGAGAAGGGGGACTGGGGAGAGGGAGAGAGGAGGGAGTTCATTACTTTGAGGGCTCCCTCCTCTCTCTCCCTCTCACCAGTCCCCCCTCCCCATCCCCCACCCCCTCCCCCCCAAAAAAAACAAAAAACCCAAAATGCGCCGCTACGCAGGCTACAGAACAGGGCAAACCGGCTTTATCTCGCTACAAATACCAAAAAGAAACGGAAGACCTTTGTGTTCTCCGAGATGACACCATGATGACAAATTCTTTGGACCCCAACTGCGAAATGTTTTTCCGGGGCCGAGCTCTTCATGCGCAATCAAACCTGTTGTCGTACCAGTAAAGTAGGATAAAAGGTCGTTCAGTCCACAGGAAAGGAAAGTTCCTGCGCGAAATAAGTAAGCCGGATTAGCTTGGAGATTTGGCGAGTCTTGGAATGTTCATCATCGAGCTCTAGAATACTTGCAAAGGCAACCCAGTGAACGCTCCAAGAGCTTCTAGTTGACCTAGTTCTACTCATCATGGCCCAGAATCCTTTGCACACTTTCTTTTGAAAGAAAATTTGTGAAGCATTCTGGTGGTGGTGGTCAAATAACGCCATCATGCAAATGTCCAATTAATTACGAGTGTTACAAACTAAATGAGGGGGGGGGGGGGGGTATGCTGATCACGTATCAGTACATCGATATCGTAAAAGAATTTTTTAATTTTAATTTTATCTTAGCCCAGTTGCTATGCTTTAGCTGCTTTTCCATTTGGCACCTCTGCCTCATTACTGGGTTGCCATGGTTTTTCTTTTTCGGGCGTCAGGTAGACCATAATGTCTATTTTGACGTCACACGTTATGAATGGTCGAGAACTTGTAACCATAGCAATAGTCTGTCCAATGAAGTTGTGTTGTGTGTGTATGTTGTATGTAGGAATGTGGCCTACCATTGTCTTTAGCTTTTTTAACGGTACGCTTAAACTACTTACAAATGCACACGCCGTACGTGGTAGACACACACTAAAAGATGTTATTGAGCGATTTTGGAACGGGTTGGTCTACGTACTCAAAGAGAGAAGTCTGAGTATCTGAGCTATCTTTGAGAATCTATGAGCAAGCTATGAGGATCGTAGAACTAGACAAACTAGTCAAAATAGACTAAGATAATCTATGAACTATCTAGCTATGATCAAACTAGATCTTACCAAATCTCAGATACAAAAAAATATACTGAGACAAACTACAAAACGAGTGACAAAGAAAGCTTTGATGAAAGCTGACTCCAAGAACTTGTAGAAGTCAGACGAGCTGATAGTGATCTACAAGAAAACGAACTGCCAAGACTCCTTGAGTCTTGTTGAATATTTCCATTTATGAAAATACAGAAAACAAATACTGAGGGAAAAACAAATTACCAGTAAAACACATTTTGGCTAAGAGTATTTACATTGATAAAACGTTTGTTTTGCAGTGAACAGTTTCGATACTGAAATAGATGTTTATTTCATCAGCTAGTCTTGAAAGGTCACGGTACTCTAGTAGGTCAAGTAGAAACCTAATACGCGTTGACGAGTCAGTAACGCAACACTAATGTCTTACCAGAATTTAAAATGTTTTTACTAAAGGGGGACTTTGAACCCAAAAGGAACACTTTCGTGTGAAATAATAAAGAGTATATAGGATTGGCGAGTGGGCGAGCTCTTGCACAGGCAACCCAGTGAAGGCTCCAAGAGCGTCTAGTTCCCTTTATGTTTTCTTTCTGTTGTCAGATACTGATATCAATAACATGACTCTTGAGGGTGAAACATATTGTCATCTTATGGGATCCAGGGGCGTAGGCGTATCCCCCTCCTCCATCGTGTTTGTAGCTTTTTTTGTTGGCCGTTTTTTTTTTGTTGGTGTTCTGAAAACGGATTTTGACACCCCCCGGCCCCCCAAAGCACAATCCTGGTCAATGTTTTGTTTAAATGACCTTGTTATCAAGATATCAATCCCTAAAATTATTATCACTATTTATTATATCCATTTTGAAATCACTAGCAAATCCTGTAATCTGATTGGCTCTCAGTAGATTGATTCAAGCACGAATCGCACTATTTTGAGTCCGAATCGCATCTTTTTGTCAGCCAATCACAATGCAACACTAGAAAAGGTAACCAATCAGATCACAGTATTGTATGTAATCAGCCAATCAGATTACAGCAAATAAGGAACATAAAATGTAGCTTTTTTCAAGTTTAACTGCAATTTTTTGTTACAAAATGAAACAAAATGGATAATTTTAACAGCTACTTATTAATAAATACTTTTGTACTTATCACAAATTTAATGTCTATCTAGTATGATTTCAAAATGGATATAATAAAGTGATAATTGAACTTCGTGTCGTGCAATTTTGGTCTAATATCAAACTTGCGATTACAAATCACACTCCCGCTATGCGGTCGTGTGATTTTGTTATCGCGCGTTTGATATCAGACCAAATTGCACTCCACTTAGTTCAATTACCATTATAAACTTATTGATTAAAACCAGTTGTTCTTATATTTACATCATTACAGTCTTAGATGAAGCTATAGTTTCTAGTAAATATTTTTTTCCAGACTCAGAGGGTTTGAAACTCCCACAAGATAATTGGTTAAATGCGAGTAAAAAAAATAAAAAATATCGAATGAAGAGAAATTGAGCTCGCATTTTCTAGCTCGTTCTCTTTAAGAAAATAAAGATAATGCAAATCAATTTGACCATTCCCTGCTAGCCGAGCGTCCTGTAGAAGAATCCTGTTAGAGAAAATGGGAGACTCTGCAAGTCTAGGCCATTTTTTTAATAACGCCATCCACCACCAAATATTTTCTCTAGCAAGATTCGTCTATGGGAGACTCTGCTGGGAGAGAATTTTGACCAGTAATATTGAGCCAGAAATGAGGTACAGTATGATCAAGCTAAAACTAATTTGGCCAGTGATCATGACCGGTGACTGACAGGCTGATATTTTTAGCCTTGTACTATAAATAATCAAGAAAATAAAATGCAAAAGGTACAAGTAATATTTACAGAAAAGTGTAATAAATTGACTCAAAATGTTTTTCTTACATAACCATTAACTTTTTACATCACATCATTATTTACTGCAGAAACAGCTTTTGTTTGACACGAGGTCACCAAAATACACTAAATTTGAGAATCTGCTGGGGCTAGATGTCCAACAGATTTAAGGCGTAGTGCATGATGTCAAAATAAGACCAAGCGACTGTTGGATAGAGTCCTGACAGAACCACCCTAAGGTGTACTGATAGACAGGGTTCGTACTACATCTCCAAAACAAGATTCAAGGTCCAAAATGACGATTTTCAAGGATCAATTTTGTTTGGGAATTTTTCTTAACAATCAATAATAAAAACCTAAGTCATTATTAAAGGGTACTGTATTTAAGCTTGATAAAATCATCGTAAAATGATGGAAAAGAGCATACCAGCCTTGTCGTTCTTGAAATGTTCAACAAAACTTAGGTCACAGTTGATCGTAATAAACTAGGTATAGAGGGCTTTTCGAGAGCTATTCCAGGAGTATTCTTTTCTATTTTCAAGCTGGACTTTTCAAGTGCACTTAAAACGGAATTTGATTTCCAGGGCTTTTCAAGGATAATTTTCAAGGAGTAGCACGAACCCTGATAGAGCTCCACAAGGGGAAAACGATGATAATGATTATGAATTACTGCAAGTTGAAGTTGTGTGCCAGCTCAAATTTGGGAATCAAAGGTTGTGTAGCAGTAGTCCATGTGCCTGACATCTCTGGGGTCTTGGGTTTGATTTATGGACGGGCATTGTGAGTGTTAAAACAAAATTTTGGTCATATCTTGGTAATCATGCTGCACTTATTTTTCTCTCCCAAAAGGATTCAAATTTTAAAATGTGAGTTAATACTGCAGTACATTACAATAATTGGCAACAGTCCTTGAGTGGGGTTTGATGGTAAATTCAGTCGTGATATTTAGCTGTCTGCATCTGGGTTGGGTGGTATGTCTATTGGTGTAAATAGCAGCTCAGCTTTTCGGTGAATCAACATGACCAAAGCAAAGGAGAAAATGGTTATGAGGATTCCTGATGCTAATGTTACAGCCTGAAGAAAAGAGAATATTTTACGAAAATTACATCATTCAATTAACTAAGGAGTCAGTCAGTCAGCAAAGAAAGAAAGAAAGAAAGAAAGAAAGAAAGAAAGAAAGAAAGAAAGAAAGAAAGAAAGAAAGAAAGAAAGAAAGAAAGAAAGAAAGAAAGAAAGAAAGAAAGAAAGAAAGAAAGAAAGAAAGAAAGAAAGAAAGAAAGAAAGAAAGAAAGAAAGAAAGAAAGAAAGAAAGAAAGAAAGAAAGAAAGAAAGAAAGAAAGAAAGAAAGAAAGAAAGAAAGAAAGAAAGAAAGAAAGAAAGAAAGAAAGAAAGAAAGAAAGAAAGAAAGAAAGAAAGAAAGGAAGGAAGGAAGGAAGGAAGTAGGAAAGTGGGAAGGAAAGAAGGCAGCAAGAGAGGGAGGACAGAGAGGAAACGAAAAGTACTGTGAAGATCACTTTGGGCACCTGAGATAAAATGAAAATAAATCAATAATCCATATATACCTGTCTTTGAGGACTTGAGATTAGGAACATGCGAACTGATAGATCATTAGGCCACCTAAGGAAACAAAAGGAATAAAGTTCACCATCTCTCACAAACATTTTCCTCAACACTGAAACAACCCTCTGGGCCAGGGGCAGATTCAGGGGGTGTCCTGCGGTGCACACGAACTCCTTTAAATGCAACTTGCATATCAAAATCACAATGCCAATACTTATAAATACAACTGTGATGATCAGAACAAACTTATGATCATTTTTACATACGTGCTTTCTGCCCATGTAGAGTACTCGGTGGAGTCATATTCTTTCTTTAAGAATGCAGGAGACTCAGCCACTGAATAGTAGACCGTACCATTAACACAGATATCCTCTCCAGAGTAGTTTCCCATCCCATGCATCCTTTCTGTGACATGTGGCTGGAGGAATGGAATAAGAAATGGAAAAGAAACAAATAAATCAATTTTATTTGTAATGAGCTTGAACCCTGAAACAGTCTCTGGGCTGATTTAACTCACAGATTGAACCCTGTAACAACCTCTGGGCTGATCTAAGTCAGGGCATGGCTAACTCACAGATTGAACCCTGGAACAGCCTCTGAGCTGATCTAAGTCAGGGCATGGCTAACTCACAGATTGAACCCTGGAATAGCCTCTGGGCTGATCTAAGTCAGGGCACGGCTAACACACAGATTGAACCCTGAAAAAACCTCTGGGCTGATCTAAGTTTCATTTTCTTCATTAGTTCATCATGAAGTTTAAAATTTTATTCTTAAGGGAATGACGTGTTCTCGGATGGGAAAACATAACATTAGTAGATGTAATGACTGTATTGTTAACTAATCCATACCTTAGCTGATGAACAATGCTCTGATGCCAAGTGTTCTCCAGTCAAGTAAAGCAGTAGGTTATAGGTGATTAATGTTAGGGAATTGTTGGCTGTGTTCACACTAACATATCGTGATAATGGTGATGCCGCTACAAAAATAATATGAATACTAATTACTAAATAATAAGAGTCATATTGAGCCATTTGCAATCATTCCCAAGAGAATGAAATAACAAAAAAACATGGTAGCTATTCACCACTTTCCATCCATCGGTTCACTGGTCAAACAAAAAGCATTCAGTCGAGGCTGCAAGGTTCAAATTTGAATAATAATTTGAAACTACCTTGCAGCCTCGATTGAATGCTGTGTCTGTGGCCAGTGAACCAATGTATGGAAAATGGTGAATATTGCATTGGATGATATAACAAAAGGTCGTTATTGTCAAAATTATCAGGTTGTTCACCTTGCATAGTTTCTTATGTGTGTGGCGATGTTTCAGTGTACATTAGGGATAAGGTCAAAACAGATGTCATCTTACAGTACCTGATTCAGGGGGAGGGGTGGTGTTACCCGGTACCCACCACTTCTGTAAGCAAAATCCTGGACTTTGTCCTCAAATATCATTAGAACTAAATGTCAAATCACAGAAATGAATGTACTGACTGTTTTCATGTATGCTGAACAACGTATTTGTGGATAGAAATAATCACTATGGACACCCAGTATCGAGCATTTCAACAGGTCTCTGAGGGGGGAGGGGGTATTTACCAGTACCCACCACCTTAATTAATTTATTCGGGTCCCTATTTTGGACAATTGTTTTGACCTTGTCCCTTAGTCCACCTTCCTCAGGCCTACTGAACGTTTTGAAGAATGGCTTCCAGTAATCAATTTCTGTATTAATATTAAGTAGTGTTTTGTTGTTTAATACTCTCCTCTCATGCTCTCCAGACATTCTAAAAAAATTCTCTTGTCAGTGTCTCTTTCTTGGCCGATGATGAAATTGATTACTGGAGGCCATTCTTATGCAGAGTGTTCAGTAGCCCTGAAGAAGGCCACCGAAACCTCACCATACACCTAAGAAACTATGCAAGGTGAACAACCCAATAATTTTGACAATAATGATGAACAACCCCAGCTGCAATTGATGGGCTTAATGCGAAAGTGGCCTAAGTGAAAATTTTAGACCATTTTTAAAATTTGCCTAAACCAAACAAAAATACCACCAACCAGTACTGAGAATTACACATGGTCTTGAGAATAAGATTCTTTGTTTGAGTTGTATCCATATTCATGTGTCTTCTCATGTGCAACCGTGAAACAAAGAAATGATACTCTAGAGAATTACACATGGTCTTGAGAATAAGATTCTTTGTTTGAGTTGTATCCTTATTCATGTGTCTTCTCATGCACAACCGTTAAACAAAGAAATGATACTCTAGGAAATGACGCGTGGTCTGGAATGGGAAAACATTACACCCAAGGTAAAAGGGTTTATTGAAGTCTCTATCTGATTTAGCTTAATATTCTACTGAGTTCTGTTGTTTTTGAGTACTTACGTAGCTTTCCCCCCATACTGCTGCTGAACACACTTTTGAACAAACTACAGTCTGTTCTGAAGAATGAGCAGTAAACGAGGTGACCAATCTGAAACAACAGCAAAAAATATCTGAGAAGACTGTTGACAGTACATCATTAATTTTGTGAGACAGACAGACAGACAGAGACTGAGACAAACAGAGCTACGGACAGACTGACTCTGAGGAGAAGGGACAAAAGGGAGGGGCAGATAGAGGGGGGACAGAGCCTAGTAGGGTCAGACAGATAGACAAACAGACACAGGGTGGGAGACAAATGGAGTTAAAGACAGGCAGACTCTGAGAGGAGAAGCAACAGAGGGAGCAGCAGATAGAGGGTAACCAGAGTCTAGTAGGGTCAAACAAACAGACAGACAGACAGACAGAGGTTGGGAGACAAATGGAGTTAGGGAGAGACAGATTCTGTGGAGAAGCAATAGAGGGAGCAGCAGATAGAGGGTAACCAAAGCCTGGGAGGGTAAGAAAGATAGACAGACAGACAGAAGGAGGGAGACATACTTAGGGGGAAGCAAAAGAGGGATGGACAAACAGACAGAAAAACAGACAGACAGAGACCTTGGGGGTGGTAGACAGGTGGTAAGAGAGACAGCCAGAAAAAGAGTGGGGTAAGAATGGGGTAGGAAGAGAAAGAGGACAGACAGACAGAAAGGGAGAGACATTAGGGAATGGCAGACAGACAGACAGACAGACAGAGGAGATTGAGAGATAAATGGAAAGAGGAATAGAAGAAGAGACAGATAGGCATGAAGAACATCCGTTTACAGTTTCCCATGAAATAATAAGCCTTCAGGGATGCTTACCAGGTCTTGGTCAGCTTTGAGGGGCTGTGCTGGTGCCTTTCCATTATTTGCCAGTGTATAAAGGGCATTGGCTACAGTTGTAGCTACTTCTGTCAATCTCTGTGGAATAATAAATTCATGAATCATGAAAATACAATTACTGAAAAACCTTGATACAAGGATTCTGGGCGTAATACAAATTTTCATGAAAACCAATGAATGCAAAATCACAAATCACTGTCTTCAAATTAAGCAGATGACTGAAATCCACAAATCACAGACTCATTTTCAATTTTGGATTTCACAAATCACAGTACAAAAAAGGGAGAATCCAAGGCTGCAAATAATATTGTTGACAGCCTGTTTATTCATCCGGCCAGAGGAAAAATTTACCTGTCAATACCAAGACAGTGTAGCTGGTCAAATGTCCAGAGAATTAGAATCATTTAACAGTCAAGTGGTCATTTTTACTGGACATTTGTCCGATGACTGGCGCTCATTTTCAGCCTTTGAATCATGTGTCACGCCATGTCTACTACTACTAAGGGGGGATGAGGGGGGGTGGGAAAGGGGTGTGTTTCCTTACCTCCGTGAACTTGTTGTGCAAGTAGATCAAGGTAGAGTTTTCAATCCTAGAAAAGTTTCCCTTGACGTATAAAGCGTCATCAAAACGACTGTTGTAATACCTACAAAAAACAAGTAACAATTATATTAATTAAAAAAAAATAATAATAATTAAAAGGAAAATTTGAGACATGAGTTTATTATGAAGTCAACACATGTTTTCAATCATGAGTTAAAAATTACAAAAGAGTCACACTAAAATTGAAAGAGGGAAAAAAGAACAGACAGAAATAGCCCTTACAATTTTTAGCTTCGGCAGTTTGTAAATTGTCCCATTTCAGACCATGTTTCATTCCCTAGAGTACCATAATTTTTTTGTTTGACGTTTGTGCATGAGAAGACACATGAATATGGATTCACAATGAAAAAGAATCTTATTCTCAAGAGAATGACACGTTGTCTGAAATGAGACAGCAAACTAATTATAAGCTAAGCTTATTATCTAAAAAGGTAATATACTATATTCATTTGCTATTAGTTTTAACTTTAATTGCAGTGGTGGTTAAAGTAGTTTAAACTTTTGAGTTAACCTGGCACCACTAAAAGCAAAAACTCTTCATGAAACCTTCAATCCCAATGGGAATCAATGCTTCCCAGAAATAGAGTACCGAAGTGATGACGTCATAAAATGATTTTCGACTGTATTACAATTTCGATCTTCAGTTTTGATAGAACATCAAGAAAGACATTAACACAGCAAATTTCATAGGAATTGGTTAAAAAGCAACAGAGATATGGGGTTTTGAATATATAATTTCCCCATACAAATCACTGTATTTTTGGCTTGGTGCTTAACGTTAGGAACCAAGGCGAAAATACAGTGATTTGTATTGGGAAATTATATATTCAAAACGCAATATTTCCATTGCTTTTTAACCAATTCCTATGAAATTTGCCGTGTTAATGTCTTTCTTGATGCTCTATCAAAATTGAAGATCGAAAATTGTCAAAAGCAAAATAATTCTTTTCGTGACATCACACTTTGGTACTCTATTGTTTCAGGATATAAAAAATAATTCTCAATTATGGTACTTACTGGTTTAGGAATTCATCCTGGTGATCAGTGAGTACTATTCCTGGCAGCTCTTTGTTTGACCTGAGGAATCGCTGTAAGGAAGCTGGTGGGAGGGGCTGGTCTTTAGATGGAGAGGGGTTCTGTACGGATATATTTGTCTTGTTGCTGGCCTCTTGGAGTGTCTGGAACATTTTGTCAACCTAAATATAGTTACAAAGAATGAGAAAATCAAGAAATAGGAAAAATATGGTTGGGAAAGTGAATGAATATGTAACATGAATGAATTGTGGGATGAAAGGAATGAGAGGATGGAAAGGAAATTGAAGGGAAAATGGAAGGGAGGAAATTATGCTTGTTGGAATGATGGACAAAAAAAACAGGATGAATAGATGAATGGGAGAGAGTGGATGGTGTAAATGTATTGGCAGATGTGTGGGATGAATGGATGGGCAGATCAATGGACTAGATGGATGGATGGATGGATGGATGGATGGATGGATGAGATGGACAGATGGATGGACAGACAGACAGACAGATGCATGCATGGATGGAAGGATGGATAGATGGAAGGATGCATGATGCATGGATGGATGGATGGATGGATGCATGGATGGGATGGACGGACGGACAGATGCATGGATGCATGGAAATAAAGGAGGGATACAACAAGAGAAATAATAAAGGTACAGTAGGGTGGAAGAGTGTTATTTTTCATCTTCAACCAGCCCAAGTCCAACAGATGATAATCAATACCTTAGTATCGACTTCTTTGTTTTTCCTTGAGATGGGATCTGAATGAGCCCATAATGTCTCATCCCCCAGACCAACTTGGTTGAGCTCAAGAAAATACCCAATATGTGATGTATTCAGCCTCAGATCTTCCTCTTTTCCACTGACCTACATGCAGACGACACAAGGGAGAAAAACACTGAATAAAAACCCTAAAATTATTTGATATTTTTTAGAATTGTGAATTTGCTGGAGGAATCGACATTCATTTTCTCTGTACACAGTAAAATATTTCATTTTTTCAATTCACCAATCCCTAATCGAGCAGAAGACTGGGTTCGAGTTTGAGACCGCAGTGGTGCTTGGTCTAGCTTGAAGGGACAGAATCTATTATTTCCTTTAGTAACTATGCCTCATCACTATAACTGTTGTGTTCCTGGTTGTAAAAATAACTTTAGAAATGCTTCGAACCTGCAGTATTACAGAATACCCAAAGACCCTAACACAAGGAACACTTACAAGGTGTTACTGAGGAACGAAACTCTTAAACTGGACTCGGAGAGTACGAGAGTTTGTTCGGTTCACTACGAGGGAGGTCAGAAGCTCAGTAGAACCCACTTGCCTTCTATATTCCCATGGACTAAGGAAAGCGAAAAAACCTTTTCTATTGAATATATGAGCATATTTTCTCATTTCAGACCATGTGTCATTCTCTTGAAAATAAAATTCTTTGTTTGAGTTGTATCCATATATTTATATGTATGCTTCTCGTGCACAAACATTACACAAAGAAATGATACTCTATCTAGGGAATGATACATGGACTGAAATAGGAAAACATTACACCTAAGTTGAAAAGGTTTATTTTCACCTATTAGGTAGCACTTTAAAGGGGGACTAGTACGAAAATCGCTCAAAACCTAATTTGGCTGAAACTTTCTTGGAATAATCTTTAAGGGTCTAATAAACACTAGATAATTGATATTCAAATGGGAAGTATTTTATTTTTACGAATTTTTAATGGAGTCTGTGACACCATTTACTCAATACTAAACACTGTTCCATAGATTTCTTTGTAAATAACTTCTTGATTTATTTTATTTCTATGAAGCCCAAAGGTTTGCTGAAAGACTTTACTGACATTTATTGTGATTACAATTGATTTTTAATTCTCTTTTTCAGTATTGAGTATTAAACGAGCGAATATTTTGATCACAAAATCAAGGGAAATGTATAGAGCGATGTATGGTGTTGAGTAAATGACGTCACTGACTCCTTTAAAAATTCCCAAAAATATAACACTTCCCATCGGAATATCAAGAAAAAAATTTATCCAGTGTTTATTAGACCCTTAAAGATTATTCCAGGAAAGTTTCAGCGGAATTAAATTTTGAGCGATTTTCGTACTAGTCCCCCTTTAATTTGCGAGGTCAGAGAAATGTCTAGAGAAGAAGCATGACAATTTCTCTTATCATGAGATGAACTTACATTGACTTTCCATGTGTGGGGAGGAAATGCTTCGTTTTCCATGTCATAGACCATCCTTGATGAACCAATGTAATCCCAGCTTTCCTGGTTAAAAAAGAATATGAAATAATCAAGACATGGTTCAAGCAATCTTTTATTTGTTTAGTGGGCTACCTGTGGTGTAACCCAAACCCCTCCCTTGTCTCCTCAATCCCATCTCCCTCTTTTATCACACAGGGATCCCAAGCACTCATTCTTGATGAACCAATATGATTTCAGCTTTCCTAGGTTCAAGCAACCACACCCTCCTCTGCAGGTCTCTCTCTTTTATTTGTTTCTTTAATGGGCTACCTGTGGTGTAACCCAAACCCCTCCCTTCTCTCCCCAATCCCCTCTTCCTCTTTTATCACACAGGCATCCCAAACACTAAAGTTTGAAAAAAATCTGTAGAAGCTTAGAACTGCTTGTGGAGGATTTCTGCAGGGATCTCTTTTTACTTTGGGATTTCTCATTAACTTTGTTTCTTCAGTGGGCTACCTGTTGTATAACCCTAACTCTCCCTTCTCCCCCAAGCTCCTCTCCCTCCTTCATCACACAGGGATCCCAAGCACCAAAGTGTGGAGATATCTAATTAAAAGAAGTTTTTGCTTGCAGCAGACTTACCCCTTGGAATAAAGTAAACATGATAGGCTTCGCAGGAGGAGGAAATGTGTTCTAAAAATGCAATAATAATAAAATTGTATGTGTTATACAAACAAGAGGGAGCTATCTATCAGCTTGTCGCAATAATTGCTGGCTTTCATGTGACGTCATCAAAAACTCAAAATCTAAACTATACATCGCATTATAACACTTCTAAAATGTGTTTTAGAAATCAGTGATATAAGTCACTGGAAAAAGTTTGGAGTCATTTTGACGTTTGGTTCCTGAGTTATGAAGGTTGAATTTGTGCAATACCGCCACATGTATCTGAATAACCATAAAAATCAAGAATAATTTACTTTTTTACCAAAAATCATGTCGAGTTCGCTCGTCCATAACTCAGCAACGAAACGCTCTAAAGCCTTGAAATGTTGCCAGTGTGTGTAGTTTTGAACGCTTTGTAAGATCATATCATGAAACCTTTATTTCATTATAATGCGAAATTAGGGTTTTGAAATTGACGATGACGTAGGTGAAAGCCACTGATAGTGGTAAAACAAATAGTGGATAATAGGGGGGAGGGGATATTATCAAATGATGTTCTATTTTTACATACATTTCTCTTCATGTCACCAAGGGCACTAGCAGCAGCAAGAAGAGCAATCACACCCGAAGCATCATTCTCGGCACCATGAACCATGTCATGGAAGAATGAGCTGGAGTCAAGCTATAAAACAATCAAACAGGACAAACATTGAGACTAGAGGGATCAGGGGCGTAGCGAGGACCTAGGTTCTGGGGGGGCACCTCTGCCAAAAATCGCTGAAGCAAAATAAAAAATTTAAAAAAACGCAATATTTATGACAAAATAGGAAATAAATTTTTCTCTACAAAAAGTGGGGGGGGGGGGGGGGGCATCAAGTACAAAAAAAAAGAGGCCAAAATAATAAAAAAGGGAAAAAAACAATTACCTGTTTACCAAAAATTTGGGGGGCACATGCCCCCCATTCCCCCCCCCCCCCCCCAACTCTAGAGCAGTATCTACATGTAATGGCCAATGGCTAACAAAACTCAGGGTCCCCTGTACTTTTTATGTGACAGCTGTGAAGCATCAAGGCATGTTTTTTTAGGGCAGTACCTAATGGCCAATGGGTGACAAAACTCAGGGTCCCCTATACTTTCTATATGACAGCTGTGAAGCATGAATGGCTGAAAGACCAAATATTTTTCTGTTATTTCATTTTGGATTGGTTAAGAAACATTCTTGAAATATTTCTAGGTGCCCACGGTTTTTCGATTTGCACTGTAACTAGTATAATATACTCTGTAAATCTGCTGTTGAGTTTCACCTTTGCTGCTGCTACTACAATATCACCCTTCTCTGGTTTCTCTATCATTGGGTAGAGAGTACCCCAAACATTGTAGTCACCAAGAGGATCGCAGAATTGGTCTAAAAACAAGAAAATAACAATGGGCAAATATGATTATGAATTATTTAAAATATTAAGTCAAGCAATCAATCATTGGTTGATTCACTAGCCTAGCTACTGATTGATGATGGATGGTTGAATGGATGGATGGATGGATGGATTTGGGTGGATGGATGGATATGGATGGATGGACAGACGGACGGATGGATGGATGGATGGTCAGGAGGGAATGATGAATGGATGGATGGATGGATGGATGGATGGTTGGATGGATGGATGGATGGATGGATGGATGGATGGATGGATGGATGGATGGATGGATGGATGGATTTGGGTGGTAATGGATGGATGGGAGGGAGGGAATGATGGATGGATGGATCTCTGGAATAGGTACAAAGATGTGATAACCAATAATGGCTGATGTCTTACTTTGTGTAGGGCTTGGCATCTGAGACTTCCTCATACATGTTGGAGTGTCTTTTGCAGCAAACATGAAATCCTTGAGTTCTACTCCACACAGGGGGAAGTCTGGCTTACTACCATTGACTGGATTATTATTATCATTAAAGCACTGCAAAACAAATAACAAAATGAAAGATTATGTTAAGCCAAGATACAGTGGAACCTCGCTCTATGGCCACCTGGTTATTACTGACAGTTTTGTAGGTCCCAACGAAACACATTTTCTATTAAATTTACCCGGTTAATACCGACACCTGGCCAATATGGCCACTTTGGCCTGTCCCTTGGTGGCCGTATTAACTGGGTTCCACTGTACTGTAGTCTGATTAATTATATATAGAGCGAGTGTAACATACAGATATACACAGGCTAAGAGGACACAAGATGGAATAAATATTGGACAGACAAACAGTATGTCTGACAAACAAAGAAATGGACAAAGTCAGTCAGATTTTCTGACAGTTTTAATGCTTAGAGTGAAATAAAGACAAAGATCCAGACAGACAAACCTTTATTAGACCATTGACTTCATCTTCATCATACAAAGCAAAGATTGGTATACCATAAGAAATGAATGACATGCCGTTTCCCTGTGAGAAAAAATATTATATAGTATTTAATATATAGTGCCCTACAAACTTAATGGTACAGTCAACTCTCTTGTAGGCAACAACCATGGGATGAGAATGAGAAAGAAGTGGTCGCTTACAGGAGATGGTTGCTTACGAGAGCCTCAAATTTGTGTAGAATATTCATGTGTTCCAGTGAAGGTCCGTGGAATTTCAAAGTGTTTGTATTGTTGAAGTTGTGCATTCTTTACTTTACTGTTGGTATTGGTGAATACCGGTGTTCTGGTGCTCAAATGAGGCTAACCCTCATTTGTTTTATGAATTTAAAAAAGGGCAATCACCATACATAGATAATAAATAATAATAATAATAATAATAATAATAATAATAATAATAATAATAATAATGATAATAAGCATCACCTTTTTGTTCCACTTGACTTTTTTACAAGAGCTGTAACTAGAATCATCTGAATACATGCCTACAAATGAAAAATATAATATTTCATATGAAATAAAAATCAAGTATATTATAATTAAGAAAATAATAATAATAAAAATATATTTATTATTAGTAATAAAGTAAGGTTACAGTCAAACTAAGAAAACCGTGAACACCTAAAATATGTCTGGAATGTTTATGTGTTTGATTGATCACAGCGCGGTCACGCAAAGTATTTTCCCGTTTAAAAGTTTCAAACTTCATATTTTAGTTTTATTCTTGTGAAATTAGAAGTTTCTATTCGAGACAGACGGATACACGAGAGAAGGATTCAATGCAATCGTTTTTCATGGTGGTGGGAAATATCTTTTTTACACACAACGGCCTAAATAAACATTCCAGACATATTTTAGGTGTTCACAGTTTTCTTAGTTTGACTGTAAGATAGCAGAAAAACCACTAGGTACTTCTCATACTTCTTCAGAGCATGCATGTGTAGTGCAGGAGATGAATGGCATCATACGGTTGGACATCATACTGTACATACATGTATCATTGTTTCGCAAAATACTCACCATATCTATCATTAGGACAATCAACATCTGGAGAAAAACCTAGAAAAAAAGAAAAAAAACCCAATAGGTTATTGATCAAATTGTCAATCTCTAGCGTCCAAGGCCATACAGTGTATATGTTTCCTCTGAAAACTTGCAAGCCCATTTCTGAGAGCATTTGTAGCAACCCAATAGCAACCCAATAATTTACAACAATCTAGACGTGATCTTCTCATTCTACAGTACATCATGATGATTGTATGCACACTTACGCTGTATCTGATGATCACAGACTTATTTAATACAGGTTTAGTCTTGTTTATACTAGGTACCGAACCATGATTTTGACAGACAAATTCGTATGGCGACTACGCCCACAAACATCTATGAATACGCTAACAAACATGACCATTTTAGTCTGCATTTCTTTCTCCACAGGCCGGCATCCTTTTCATGAGTTGTAAAGAAGAAAATTATCAATTAAAAGGATACCAACCCATGAAGAAAGGAATGCAGACAAAACGCTGATGTTTGTTGGAGTATTTCTAGACGTTTGTGGGCGTAGTCTTCATACGAATTTGTCTGTCAAAATCATGGTTCAGCGGATTCGGTAGTAAGTTAGCTACAGTATTCATTAATGCATTACAGTGCAAGACAAATGGTATGACTACATTAATTTTGTATTTGCACACTTCCATGCACTATCTTTTCAATGCAAAGTTGGCTGATTTTACCAAATCTTGAGGGTGAGTAAAAGCTTGTTTTTGACTGCAAAAAGCCTGTGCAGAGAAGTATGCAATGAAATGTGGTCATACCTTTATTCATTGCACTGTAAAAATCTGTGGGATTTCAAACAATTAGTATTTTTCAAATTGCACATTCTTTACAGTACAGTAAGGGTTGTCTTTTGTGAATGATTTGCTCTTGAACATTAAAAAGCTAATTAAACTAATAGGCAATGTGCATCAAAGCTCACAAAGTACTCTGGGAAAGTGAACTTCTTTAAAAATGCAACAGGCAAATCAAATGAACTATCAGAAAAAAATTACTCTGTTATTTTTGTCTGCTGAAATCCTTTTATTTCCATAGAAAATGTCAGAGGAAAAATTGTCAGATGAATTTTTAGAGGAGCTGAAAAAGCGTAAGAACTCACTTTCCCATCATGCTTGGTGCTATAATTTCGAGCTCATGCACATTGGCTATTGTACAATTACTAGAGTAAAGGATTGTAGTGGCATTTTCCAAGTAGAAAAGGGCTATTTGCCCTTTCAAGTATTTTAGTTCAGCTAAGAGCTGCCTTCTTCAAGATCTAATATTAATGTAATATTATATATAATAGATGTAATTATATTACAAAGTTATACAGTAGTTCTTACCATCTGTGGGTGCATGCCCATGCTCACCAGCAAAGATTACCATAGCACCATTGATTAACTCTTTGTCTACTAGAACCTTGAGGTTTTTACTGTGCAAAATTGAAAGAAAATGTGATAACTATATTCATTATTTCTTTTATAAATAAATAAAACAAACTGACTGACTGACTGACTGACTGACTGACTGACTGACTGACTGACTGACTGACTGACTGACTGACTGACTGACTGACTGACTGACTGACTGACTGACTGACTGACTGACTGACTGACTGACTGACTGACTGACTGACTGACTGACTGACTGACTGACTGACTGACTGACTGACTGACTGACTGACTGACTGACTGACTGACTGACTGACTGACTGACTGACTGACTGACTGACTGACTGACTGACTGACTGACTGACTGACTGACTGACTGACTGACTGACTGACTGACTGACTGACTGACTGACTGACTGACTGACTGACTGACTGACTGACTGACTGACTGACTGACT
Organism: Anthopleura xanthogrammica; assembly: GCA_964019055.1. Taxonomy (NCBI): domain Eukaryota; kingdom Metazoa; phylum Cnidaria; class Anthozoa; order Actiniaria; family Actiniidae; genus Anthopleura; species Anthopleura xanthogrammica. The sequence goes on from OZ025210.1 coordinate 11,875,878, forward strand.
GACTGACTGACTGACTGACTGACTGACTGACTGACTGACTGACTGACTGACTGACTGACTGACTGACTGACTGACTGACTGACTGACTGACTGACTGACTGACTGACTGACTGACTGACTGACTGACTGACTGACTGACTGACCAACAAACCGTCTGATTCACTAACTGGATTACCAGTAAAATAGTAATAAATTAAAGTATTCAGCAGACTTACTCATTAAACATTGTAGATGTAAATAAAGGTATATACGGTGAATGGTCACCATTTGCTACCAGCCAGTCAATGTCGTCTTTTGACTGAATCAAATGTACTACACCAACATGACCTCCCATAGATGCTGAAAACAGACAAACACACAAGATCATTAAATCAATTCCTCAAGAAGTTGGGACAGTGTTGGTGTGTTGAAGACAACTGTCAATGAATTGTTGGTTTCTATAGCTACCATGTTGGATGAATTTAACAAAAGATTTGCCATACTGTAGTCTCTTTTGTAATAATTATCATCCAACATGGAGGCTATGTCTTTTGTTATATCATCCAACATGGTGGCCATGTCTCTTGTTATATCATCCAACATGGTGGCCATGTCTTTTGTTATATCATCTAACATGGTGGCCATGTCTCTTGTTATATCATCCAACATGGTGACCATGTCTTTTGTTATATCATCTAACATGGTGGCCATGTTTCTTGTTATATCATCCAACATGGTGACCATGTCTTTTGTTATATCATCTAACATGGTGGCCATGTCTCTTGTTATATCATCCAACATGGTGGCCATGTCTTTTGTTATATCATCTAACATGGTGACCATGTCTTTTGTTATATCATCTAACATGGAGGCCATGTCTCTTGTTATATCATCCAACATGGTGGCCATGTCTTTTGTTATATCATCCAACATGGTGGCCATGTCTTTTGTTATATCATCTAACATGGTGGCCATGTCTCTTGTTATATCATCTAACATGGAGGCCATGTCTTTTGTTATATCATCTAACATGGAGGCCATGTCTCTTGTTATATCATCCAACATGGAGGCCATGTCTCTTGTTATATCATCTAACATGGAGGCCATGTCTCTTGTTATATCATCTAACATGGAGGCTATGTCTTTAGTTATTTCATTCTCTTGGGAATGATTGCAAACAAGCAATAAGAACAAAACTTCAATGTTAAATTCCTTCAGAAATGTTTGCAACTATACTGTTGTGTCATATGTACTTCGGCAGTGTGGACCAGCCTTTAATGACCACAAGGTCAAAGAAATACTATTCTGTACTTTCACTTTTGGAAGGATTTTTGAAAGCTATACTCACAGGTACATCCTATTTCATGAGTTGCATTTGTCAGTCTGACACAAGGAGCAATTCGAGTTAATTCGGAGTATATTTTACCAGCAACCTTGTCACTATAACCTGAAAGATACAAACAATGATTGACTCTTAAAGTGCATATAACCCTTATCCAGTGCTTTCAGTAATGATTCTACAGTACATGAAGTGAATTTAAAAGTTGAAGGGTAAAATATTTCATGATTTGAGTGTCGCATCTTTTAGTTCTAAAGGTTAATTTATACTGGTGTGGCTTAATTCATCATGCCCAGTCCCTTGCAGCACGTCAAAATGCAGCTCAATTTCAAGAAAACAATAGGTTCTAATTCTTAGGAGAATGAAATTCTTGTGTTTTTTCCTCCAAATTAAGCTGCTTTGATGTCACACGAAAGGGGTCTGAATTAACACAAGGTATAATATCTAATTGTTTCTCCTATCCTTTAAGCACTCCACTGCTACAGCTTCTAGAGTGTTCATACACTGACAGAGACACATGCCAACATTTCATATTGCATTCATAAAACATTTTTGACCATTTTGTGTTAAACATGTCTCTGGACTCTTACATTGAGTAGCCAATTAGCACAAGCCACGTAATCAAAATGTTTCATAACATTTTTTCAAGTTCCAGAAATGTAACAAAACCGAAACAGCTTTCATTTAGCACCACTAAATATTGTATGTTGTTCATTTGCAACATCATTTCATCTTAAAATTACCAAACTCCATCACGTAGGCTGTACTAAAAACAGTTGCTAGCTATTATTTTATGGACTTTTGACAAACTAAAACTTATAGGTATTCATAGGTATTGGATTTCACTAAACAAATTATATATCTTCGAAATTTAGTTTCCGGTCGTGTTAAAACCACCATCTTATCAGCAAACCAAATAAGCTTACAGAAGAAGAAGAAAAAGTCAAATATCAAGCTTAATCTTTGGGATATGAAAATATAAGCTAACTTGAACTCTTTTCAACCAGTTTTAATCGTTCAAGACGATTAATGTCAAAAGATCTTGATGTCAACAGTAAAAATAATTTTAAGTACGACTAGAATCGATCAAAGAATAGTAAAAAAATATACGATCACAAGCTCAAACTTTGACGAACTATACAAACATTTTTAGCCCATTTTTCATCTTAAAGAAGGTAAAGTAGAGTAAAATAATAATATTTGTACGCTATACGACTGATAAGAGATAGTTTTACCTTTCTTATGAAGTAAAAATAACAGTAGAAAGACGAAGACAAAATTTTCAGTGACAGTCGCCATTTTGTTTTTCCTTCCCTTACCCAGAAGACCTTGTGCGTCATTTCTAAATTTACATAGTTGGACTTCCGGTAATGTAGGTCACTTCCGGTACGCGTACCACAGGGTGACCAAATATCTTTCACTTTTCGTGATCAGCCAATAAGATCGGAAAATCGGAATTTATGCTTTTACTGCAGTAATAGAGACTTAGATACAAAATAATGAATATGCTGGCTCACAGATCCAGTATGGGATCGAGATGGATGCTCCTTGTAATGGGCTCCTGATCTGGGAATATGCTGGCTCACAGACCCAGTTTGGGAGATGGATGCTCCTAGTAACGGGCTTCTGATCCTGATTCAAATCGGGAAAGTTTGAAGTGGTTTTGATAAATAGTGCCGAAGTTACAGGCGATTAAATTCGGCTTTTTCTAACAACTGAGAAAATTAATGTTGGAGGGCAACCCATTGTCGCTGAATTACAATGCCGCTGACCAGTCTGAAGTAAGTACGGTTGTTTACGTTCTGCAAACAAGAGCGGTATACTTCCGTGTTTAGCTCTTCTACTACCCTTATCGCTTGAGTAAGAAACGAGTAAGTTTAGAGATATTAGTTTTGCCGTCAAAAGTATAATGTTGTTAGGGGCAACGGCTTAAGGTTATTACGTCGATATCAGTTTCTTTGCTTGACTTGTCTAGTTGACGTAATAACCTTATGCCGTTGTCCCTAGCAACATTGTACTTTTGACAGCAAAAGTTGTCTCTAAACTCTTCGTCAGTTCTAACTCAAGTGATATTATAAGGGTAGTAAATTCCAAACCGCTGCCTTTATCGTGCAACTGAGGTAAGAATGAAACGTTGTAGTAGACTAGTAAGTCACTCTATCCTTCATAGAAAGTGTATTGCTTCTTGTTTAGCTATTAGTTTACGGTATTCTTGCAGACAATAGATCGAGGTTTTGCACCATCACGTAACGTTGGCCACAGATCGAATTCCTTTACTCTCCGGAATAGAATTCTTTCTCGTGTAAGACTCTTGTATCGCTGCTGCCGACTCATAAAATGGCTCGGCCATCACGTGATGGTACAGAACCACTATTCCATCAGTATCTATATCAGTATGAGGTCTTTTTTTTTGAGTGAGAGTTGGTCAAGACATGAACGACTATTTGCATGAAGTACTCATGTAAAACTGGTCCAATCATAATCAGTACGCGCAAAACACAAACTAAATTCTTCTTTTGCAACTTTTGATTTTTGACTTAGCTTTGGCTTTAATCATATTACTATCCCTTGAAATATTAGTGACTTTCGCATTTGTCATTTTCGTTTGATCGACTTTCGCTTTAGTGGCTTTAGTTCTTGTTGACTTTAGGCTGGCCTTACACAGTTTAGCCGGCGTTTAAATATTTGACCACTACATACCTTCTCTTCTGTTTACACGGAACTTGAAGCAAATCTGTACGGCTAGGTGTTTAAATTTTTGTCCGGATAGCACAGTTCCAGTTCTGGAACGCGTAAACGTACAACGGTTAAAAAATCGTTCGCTATACCGGCGTGTAAGGCCTGGGCACCTTAGATCTCTTTTGCTTTAAATATCGACCGTCATCAGGCCATGCACTAATCAAATTTGTCGACTATAAAAACGACCTGGAATTTTCGTGCTTCAGTTGACCGTTTTCGCGTCACTTTCCTATCTAGATACAAGAGAAACTGCTGGCTTGAACTAACATGTCAGCTGAGGAAATTAGGATTGGCCAAGTTGAGAGTACACGTTTACTAGTGAAAGAAACTGGTGTAACAGTAACAGTTAGAGATGAGGTCCATGCAAAAACAAACCATTACATCAAGCAGAGTCGCCCGTACTTCCCAAACACAAAGTTGCCCACCTACATCCACTGTCCTTATTTCTTACGAATTGCTTGTTTCCTATTTTTCGTAAGTTTGTTCGGATATTTGGGTGCTACTGGTTCTTCTTCAAAGGAGGTCCCTGTGGGCTTCTCAATTGCTTGTTTATCTTTTTTCCTAATTTACTGTCAGCACGAATGGGTGAATCAAAAGTCTCTTCCAGTTGTTCAAAAACAGCCTGTCTTTGACGACCAGTCAACTGGTAACTCGTTCTATGAACTAACTGTTACAGAACTCAAGGGTATGGCTCTCGAAAATTATCGAGCTGGTATTGCCTTCGTCAAGATGACTCATGGAAAGATCAAGTTCCAGGCCTTCAACAAGACCGCGGTTGAAAAAATGTCAAGCGCTAAATGTTATTCAAGGCTGATGCTGGTTCTCTTCTTCTTGACATCTATTTACAATCTGTATTCCGTGGTGGTGGCTTATTCGAAGTGAGATAAATACCGAGAATGGAGGCAATAAGCCATTTATACAGTTTATAGGCTTGTTGCCGATATTCGAGGTATTTATCTTTCTTATTGTATAGACCCCTTGCAGCACGTCGGAATGAAGCTCAATTTGGAGGGCAAAACAGAAGGATCCAATTCGATCCAGGAGATTAATTCTTTTGTTTTGTCCTCCAAATTGAGCTCCTCTGACGTCACGTGCAAGGTGGTTTATACTGACCTAATGAGGTTTTCACAACACGGAAAATCTCAAAAGAGAATAGTTTGATAATGTTGTCGACACTATAGAGAAAGATGTTTCCGCATGCGTGCCTTTCACGCTTGTACGAGAAAAGAGGGCGGTCTTTAAAGATGTTAGAAGTGTTAGTGTCAGACTCAAGTAAAGAAAAGTTACGGTTGACAATAGGCTTAATAGAGTTATTGATAGGATGATAAGTAAGTGTGAAGGGAGTGCGACTATTCGAAGCACGAGTGTTAGGAGTGAGTGCAGTGTTACGATCAATATTAGAGACTTTACGAAGAGCTTGATCGATTACATGAGCAGGATAGTTTCAACTTACCTAATCACCTAATTACCTAAATTACCTAATCTATCTTCATCATATATACACTACCTTCCAATCTTATTCTCTCTTTTACTCCGACGAAGGACTAGCGTCCGAAACGTCAGTAAGTGATCTCTCTTATTTTTTACGGTGTAAAATTTAACTTTTTATCCATACTATATAATTTTTTTATTTAAACTTTGTCAAAAGTTTCTTTTTTATATACTCCTTCACAAATTTGGAAGGAGGACGTGGAGTCCCGTGCAAAATTTGAGGGTTTTGCCGTGTTAAAGTTCAAAACGTGTATGGTGTGTGAGTTAAAGGGCCAGATTGTCTTTATCTGTTTAATAACCTTAATAACCAGGTGATCTGAGGAAAAGCGATTAGCCAATCAGATTGCGAATCGTGATATCCGAAAAAGAATCAATCCCATGCGTCTTTTCGAGCTCAATCATGGATAAACAGAGGGAAATCAAAACAAAACCAATCAGCATACAAGTACAATAATGCTAGGAAAAGTGTCATTTAGCCGATTATTTAAGGCTAAAAATGTTTCTACTTCAAAGAATATGTTGTCTAGATGAGACTAAGAATATATTTTCATTGGTTAAATAAATATTCATGGTTTTTTATTAAAGAATTACCGTTGAAACGATCTCGAAGAAGCTGCCGAAAAGCTTTCTCGATTCTTTGGCAGGATTTAACTAAAATTTCCACACCTTAAGCTGCTCTTTTGTCCTTGGCAATCTCCAGGATGCTTTGAACCTTAAGAAAATCCATTTATCTGTTATTTATAGTGAGATGATAACTAGCGGTAAGCTAGTGTGGGCTGCGTCGGTGTTTCTAATGAAACAGTATGGATAAAAAGTTAAATTTTACACCGTAAAAAATAAGAGAGATCACTTACTGACGTTTCGGACGCTAGTCCTTCGTCGGAGTAAAAGAGAGAATAAGATTGGAAGGTAGTGTATATATGATGAAGATAGAAAATAGATAACCAATGAGAGCAAGGTAGGCAAGATTACAGGAAAAAAACAATAAGAAATGATAAAAAGACAAAAGAATGGATTAATTAAAAGCGAAGCGTTCATTCATCCCATTGGGATTATGAGTACCCAATAGGTGAATGAGCCGCATCTCTTTGGTTTTGCGACAATCATTGTTGCCGCTAACCAAAGACAAACCGAAAACAATGAAGTCGGAAAGTGAATGATTAGGTAAGTTGAAATGGCGGGAAACTGGTTTGGTTTGATCGTTCTTAAAAAAATTACATGGGTTTTACTCATAGAAAAAGTGGTAGGTGTACATTCCCCTCCCCCTTTTTTTTCGGTAGTTACATTCTTTAAGACCCAAATTTAATTTTCACTATATTCCTTAACATCTCTCAAATCTTTTGACTTGTATTTGTAAAACGATTTATGATTTTGGTTTCCTAAAGAAATAACATCAAAAGCTCGATTACAAGTGACGTTTTTCGTAGAAATTTGGTTTTCGATTTTTTTCTTCAAAAATTTGCTGATACGTTTATGCTTAATCGTGAATATCTCGGAAATAACTTCGTGACACCCTTTTGTTTCTTTCCAGATTTGAAATCAGCAATAAATTTGGGTTTACACAATTGCTAATTCCAAAACTTTTCATGGATTTCTCCTACATAGTAGGCAGCCACCTTAACACAGAAAATGTATACTTTTATAGAATATTTTTATGGATATTCATCAGGTAAAGATAAAATGTCTTGTGTCTTGTTCAAAAGTTTAAAACATTTGCAATTGACTATATAGAAGAATATTGAAAAGGCGCGGCGCTGAACGAAATTCGGCTTGCGCGTCACGGCAAAGTCAAGACTCGGAGGTATCCTGATCAATTGCCTGATACCTTGATGTCAATACTCTCTGCGGATATTGACTGTTTATTAGTATTGCATCTACACAAAGTTTGACAATACACAACACATGGATCAATTGATTATCAGTTTTTATCAGCGCTAGCATCCAAGGTTTTTCCAGTGTCCCTATTCCACACATAGCAGAACAATGTACACAGCATTATCAAGGCAGATATGATTAATAAGCAAACAGACACAGCCAGCATAATGATGGTCTCATTCATCAGCTTATTTTCTGAAACTAAGAAAAATAAAACGTTGTATTAAGGTGAGGACACACGATGCTATTTTTCATGCAACGTTGCATGCGACGTCGCAAAACTTAGAGAATAAACGCACGGCAACGATATCGCATGCAGTTAACGTTTCACTTTACCACCCGTGCAACGTTAAATGCATGCGACGTCGCAAAAAGTAGAAATGAGTTCTAAAGAAATGCCAAGGATTTCAAAACACAATCATTATCACTCATAACATCCGAGATATTCTCGAACGCCATATTCGAAAAGGGTCTGCTGATTACACAACTGAATTTTGCTTTTGGCAACAAACGTGTACTGAGCAATAGACGCATCAAGAGTTCCGCGCTGCTGCTCAATGCGCATGCTCAGGGGATTAAAAAGTGGGATGATATTTTGTATAATATGCAATTTTTCGGTATATTTGATTCAGAATTCGCTTAACGATACGCGATCTTGAATATTTAGTGAAAATTGTACTTGACAAGAAAGATACAACTAAAATATAGCATATTTTACAAATTTTATCCCACTTTTTAATCCCCTGAGCATGCGCTTAGAGCAGTAGCGCGGAACTCTTGATGCGTGTATTGAAGTAGCAATCTATTTTCGAGATTTACTTCATATAGTGTAACACAACTTGTCTTGCAAAGCAAAAATTAGTCATCAGAAACAATGATATTTCGTCGCACGCCATGAATTAATTAGTTATCACCACAAACATTTCCTGTCGAATGTGTGACACACGTTTCCAGGAACATTGCCTGGTGTATCATCCCATTTCGGTGTAAGTGCAAGACAGTTTTTATCACGCAACAAAATTGCGGCAGAAGTACTATTTGAATGGAGCGTTGACACAGTATATTGAATGATGTCTGAGGCCATTACATACCTTCAAAGAACCACTTGTCGTTGATTGATGCAGCTGACTGCTTTTTATTTTCTGCTATATAAATACAGTTGAAAAAAAGAAAACGTACGCGTTTAAAGATGGTTAGATTAAAAAGTCGCTCATCTCGATCCCTTTTCGTGCGAATAAAAGCTGGACATGCATATAGTCACCATTTAGGCCGATGCAGCAAAAGAATCAGACAGACAGACAGACAGACAGACAGACAGACAGACAGACAGACAGACAGACAGACAGACAGACAGACAGACAGACAGACAGACAGACAGACAGACAGACAGACAGACAGACAGACAGACAGACAGACAGACAGACAGAATTTGAAATAATAACAAAAGCAGTACAAAAGGGAATAATGCAATAGTAAAAGCTAAAGATAAATTAGAATACTAATCATAATAAGCGCACCAAATTAATGAAACAATTTCTTGGACATAAAACAGACGTTATGATGCGTACGGTATTCATACGAAGTGCCATTTTAAACTTGGTTTGAAAATAAAATTGTACCTTCAGTGGTCGGTTGTAAAGGTCCAGTGGTCGGTATTGGAGTGGCAATGGGCATTGGAGTGGTCGGCATTGGGGTGGTCGGAACTGTCAGAAAAAAAGAACTGAGTGAGTGAAAGTTTTACATTCCCTTCCAGCTGATCCGAAAAGGTTACCTAGAAATGACGTCACAGCAAAACTGAGGTGTCATATAAAGTCTGCGAAAATTGACTTATAAACGTTTATATCTGAGATGAATTTAGATTTTCAGGAGAGGTTTTTGATATTTTACATACTTTTACTATGATATTCATTATTGAGTGGGATAATAAAATAAAGAAATAACCGTTTCCCGAGTCGCCAGCCTACGAAAGATGACACCTCAGTTTTGCAAATTTTCTCGTTTCTGATATAGAGGATGTTACATGGGCGCATAGACTTGCCCCAAGTCGAACCTCTCTTTGTGGCGGACTTTGCGAAACGATACGAATTTTATCTTCTTCGTTTCTCGGTCAAATGTTTTCTTTTTCGGACCATTTCTCATCCTCGGATATTTATATCATCCGATATCCCAGCCGCCAGAACGGGGGTTTATTCACTAAATATATATCCCTACAACTTCTTTCTTAACTGCGTCGTCAATCTAGTCGGTTTTCTTTGATATTTGCGAGGTTTTGATAGCTATTCGCAAAATCTCCCAAAATTAAAAAGCGGGATAATATTTTGTAAAATATGCAATATTTTAGTATATTTGACTCAAAATTCGCTTAACGGTACGTGATCTTGAATATTTAATGAAAATTGTGATTGACAAGAAAAATACAACTAAAATATAACATTTTTTACAAAATATTATCTCACTTTTTAATCCCCTGAGCATGCGCTTAGAGCAGTAGTGCGGAATGCTTGATGCGTGTATAGCAGCGCATTTTGTATCATCAACAGTCAAATTAGCCATGCACATTAGGCTCATCAATCATTTCTTGCAAACCGTAATATTGGAATGTGAACATTTATCACACTCCTTTTGCACGAAATATCGAGAATGTTCGTTATTGCCAAAACGCCTATTGTTCAAAGGTCGTACTGTATAAAATGTACTCACCAGGTGATATAATTACATTCATTTTTGGATAAAAAAAATCATTGTTTGATCCTCGCATCATAAAGCAGCGCATTTTGTAGGTGTTTGTATCACTAACAGTCACATTAACCATTCTAAACCATGCCTTGCCAACTGTTATATTCCCGATAAACGACACGCGGCTGTCGTACTCGTTTCCAACTTTAACCGTTTGGCCCCCCGACTCGTATAGTACCAAAAGATATTCGGGACTCGGGTTATCATTTGAACCATCGCTGATGCCATACAAACACCATCCGATTTTAATGGGCAGCAACTCTGGACGAAGAGTAAGGTTTGCTTTCATATCTACAGTGCTGCCCGTAGGTACTGTTTGATAAGGTAGAGTTAGAAATACATTGCCTCCAGAAACTAAAAACAAATTAAAAGACATCTTAAAACAGGAAAAAGAAAGAAAATAGAACGCTGCGCCCGGCTAAATGGTGGGCTGCCGTGCAAAGTCTTCAAACCCCTAAATATAGGTGGCAGTCAGATTTTTTTATCAGTATTGAAATTTGAATAAATTCCGGCGGCGAAACTATCGACCAAACTTTATTCCGATGGGCTAAGGGAGCATTCATTTTTTAGGAGGGGGGGGGGGCGGGGGGCGGAGGAATCGGGGGGGGGGGGTCATTAAAAAATTACTAGATAAAAAGGGGGGGTCAACTTTTTTTTAACGTTGAACAAGGGGGGGTCATGAATAAGAATAGTGTCTTTTTTTTTTTTTTTTCTAGTCTTTTTCTGGAGGGGGGGGGGGGGGGCTAGAAAATTTTTACATTTGGAAGTGGGGGGGGGGGTTATCAAAATATTCAATTCCTTACCATGGGGGCTAGCATTTTTTTTCTGTTTGATTCCTCTAATTCCTCCGGCCCCCCCCCCCCCCTCCTAAAAAATGAATGCTCCCTAAGCGAACCCGAAAAACCGGCTCTGTAGACGATTCGTGATACTTGGTAAATACTCACTGATCTACGACTTCTGGACAACAAAAGTCCCCAAACTCCTAAATGCTGTGTGTTGAAAAAGGTTCTTTAAGTAATATATACAATATGAGTGGCCGTGTTGTATCAGATATACAACCACGAGCCGAAGGCGAGTGATTGTATATCTGATACAAAACGGACACTCATATTGTATATTACTTATGAAACGTCTAGGTGTATACATTCATGTTCTACTAAAATTTTAAAGATAAAATTGAATTTGGATGAGAAAATTGGAGTTAAAGTTTATGCAAATCAGGACGATTTTGTATCAGACATACAACCTCCTCCACGGACAATGATTTCTATTGTGTTTTCCTCATTAATTATTCATGAGTTTTATAATATCGGAATAAAGTTTGGGTAGTTAATTTGGATTCTGTGGGTTATATTCTGAATCATTTTTGAATGAAATGATAAAATCCACGGCACATCCACGGTAGGTTCCACCATTAACATCCTGCATGCTCAGTCGACGAATCACCCAGAACTATAAACCACCACGATTATAATAATTTGGTAAACCTTGAATTTATCCTATCCATACTAGATGGCTTAAATTTATCCAACCTACCTGGAATAAGCATGTAAAAAATGGCAAAAATGGTACACATTAGTAGACGTCGCTATTTCCATTGTTTTGTTTTGTTTTACTTTTTGAACATTAAACTCACTAACTATCCAACTTTGTTTCAAGGGACAAGTACAATCACTCTAGTAGTACATTATCCTTTGAACAAGCAAATATTTAGACACTTGCATATTTCACGAAGCGTTTAAACAAAAAGCGTGACTATGAACGTCAAAAACAATTTAATTTATGTGCCAGGCAAATGAAAGGTAGAGGGAGGGGAGGATTTGTAAGAGAACGAATTCGAACCTCTCGATAAATTTGGCGGGAATTTTTTTTTGCGATAGAATGTGCGCGCTCTAACATATATACTCTCTGGTTGATAGCACATGACGGGCAGTATTTATCTGTGAATGTAGGCTGGTAAGAGATTCATGAGATTCATTCGGCTGATTGATACAAAGCAATAGAATACTCTCTGATTGGTAAAACCCGAGAAGGAGAAGGTCGATTAAAAATTTTTTTTTTACATTGGATATATATTTTCTAATTTAAGGGGGTTCATTGTCCACATTTAGGGGGTTCGAATTCGAAAACAATTTAGGGGGACACCCCTCCCCCTTAGATACTCTCGTGTTAGTAAACATACACGTCCTAGTGTAGTTTAGCATGTACTTTTCATGTCCTTGTACACTCATATACTTTAATAGGTAAGACAGTATCAATAAGGTATGCTGAATATTTTGATGCGAAAATAGATTACCAATTGTTTGTTTTGCTTTCGCCACCAAAAAACTTGATAAATAAAATTAAGTTAAAATAACATAATATTTTTAGCTATTCACATATATACATATGTTGGTCCCAAATCGTCACTTAAAATCACTGATCATTTTGAATGTACCACTTTCAATGTCATCTACTGCATTAAATGTTCTCGCTGTAATCTTTTATATGTTGGTGAAACTGGCCGTCGTTTCGGTGATCGTATCCGCGACCATCTTTATGATATTCGTAAGAACGATCAAACCAAACCAGTTTCCCGCCATTTCAATTTACCTAATCATTCACTTTCCGACTTCATTGTTTTCGGTTTGTCTTTGGTTAGCGGCAACAATGATTGTCGCAAAACCAAAGAGATGCGGCTCATTCACCTATTGGGTACTCATAATCCCAATGGGATGAATGAACGTTTCGCTTTTAATTAATCCATTCTTTTGTCTTTTTATTATTTCTTATTGTTTTTTTCTTGTAACCTTGCCTACCTTGCTCTCATTGGTTATCTATTTTCTATCTTTATCATATATACACTACCTTCCACTCTTATTCTCTCTTTTACTCCGACGAAGGACTAGCGTCCGAAACGTCAGTAAGTGATCTCTCTTATTTTTTACGGTGTAAAATTTAACTTTTTATCCATACATATATACGGCTTTAAGCTACGAATTACCAAGTTAGCAAGCAAACACAGGGAGCCCACAGCCACTGGTAGAATCAGTGATTAGAATGAAATCTATCATGCGTAAATGCACGTGCTAGCTCCCGCACGAGCTTGGCGGCACTTCCGGATTGGTTGAAGTTCAAGTCTGAATAAATTATCAAATGCTAACGTTGCTAGCTAAGAATATAATGACAGTCATTATATTCTACGCTAGGAGCGTAAGCAGCTGATAATATATTCAGATTGGAACTTCAACCAATCCAGAAACGCCACCGAGCTCGTGCATGCAGGAGCGAGAGCTTTTACGCATGATAGCTTTTATCTTAAACAATGATACCAGTGGCTGTGGGCTCCCTGTGAAGCAAATCCCGTTATTCTGTATTTTATTTTTAAAGTTGCATGTCCAGATAATTAGACATTTTTACTATTCCCAATGTTGCGTGTCCATGGTCATATTAAGTATTCATCATTCCTTCAACTTAATTGGCTCAGAAGCTGTGAATTCCACGTGCACAAACCATATTTAGTGCGAGAAACGAATATTTGATAAGACACGTGACATTTGGAATAATCCAAATATTTATTTATCTGGACAACGTTGATGGGAATGGCTGTATACATAGAGAGAGCGTTGCAGACTTTCAAACGGCTCAAAACCCCTCAAAAACACAATTTCATGCCAATATTTCATCTCCAAGGTGTTCCTCAACTACCAAACAACATTTTTAGAGACTTTATTCAAAAGCATTAAATAATTCAAGTCTTTCTGAAAACATATTTTCAAACCATGTGCAATAGACCTTTTTAGCTTCGTATGCAAATTGCCCATTTCAGACCACATGACATTCCCTTGAGAAATGTTCTTTTGTTAAAATATTTACACATGAAAAAATCAGCTCCCAAGAGTGGCATCACATGGTCTGAAATGGGCACAACAAACAACGAAGCTGAAAAGGTCTATTTGAATAGATATAAGTAGTATACAAATGAGGCTTCTGCATCATAGGTGCACCGGTGCTCCGGAGCAGGCCGGAGCAGGCCGGAGCAGGCCGGTGCTCTCCCCGGGCCCCTCTCCCGGCCCGTAGGGGGAGGGGGTGGTTAACGTTGGAGTCATATCTATTTTTAGATTCGAGGATTGCACCACGCGATGCAACTAAGGCTGAAGTTTATATTCATTCTATCGCTCTACCAACTGAGCTATCATGAGATGTATACTTTTACTCTTCATTAAAACCCTATATTCGAGTTTATTGAAATAATATAGACTGATTGATTATACATCATGAGAAAGGATGCTGTTTTGTTTCATCTTTCTTTATCTTGTGAGATTAGCCTTGGATTCATACCCCTACTCATTCCCTAGAATAAGCTAAAGCTACCTTTTTAATAAAATATGAAGACCTTAATGGGATTCGAACCAATAACTTCTGATCTGGAGTCAGAGATGCTAACCATTACACCATAAGGTCCTTTTTGGTTCCAAACAGCTAAGATTCATAATTATGTTACTAGCCTGGATGGAAAGACACTATTCTGCAGGTGGTATTTCTAATTTGATTGTACACATTAATCTTCGAGATACTGATTTATTGTTCATTATGTACACATAAATATCACAGTGTACTTTACTTTGTTTAAGCAAACAAAAGCTATTGTTTCCATCAACACACGATGTTTATCTTGGATTTGTCAAAATCAATTTTGAATAAATTTGATTTCGGAGGTTGTGTTTTGAGTGTCACTGGAAATATTTCTTTATGTTTCAGAGAAAAAATATGATCTTAATGGGAATCGAACCTATAATCTTCTGATCTAGAGTCAGACGTGATAACCATTACACTATAATTGTCCTCGTAATAGACAATAACTACGCGATTTATTGTATGATTCTATTTCTCGTTCAGTGGCAAAGCTTTTGTCAAGGTTCTTTATTAATTTTGATATCAATATTACAACTTAGAATTTTTCCCACTTGGGTAATGACTTGACCATGGCTTTCAGTCTTTGTGAACGACGTGGAGGCTCTAAGACTACATCTTTGTATTTATGGGCGTCCTGATAACTAATCCACTTGATAGGTTTTTCTTTACTTGATGGGGGAGTGGGTGGAAAATCAAGTGGGGTTGGAAGAGATCGTGTTTTAGGGGTGCTGGAAGAAGAGGGTTGATCAAAACCCGTCGTGGTTTTTAAGGGAGTAGAAGGTACCTCGGCTATACTGGGTTCAAAAGAAGGGGTTCTAATTTTAGAGGTTAGTCGCTCTAGGAAGGAAGGGGTCTTTGGTTTAGGCGTTACATAGCCACTGTCACTGGTGAGACTTATTGAGGGAACGTTTCCTGGAGTTGTTGAATTAGTGGGAAGCCAAGGACCAGCTGATGGCGGTGTCTGTAATGGTTGCACCATTTCCAACCTTGATTTGTGTGGCAAACTACTTCGTTGAAGCTGCTGTTCTAGATTGAGGTATCGATTGTAGAGTTGCGTATATTCTTTGAATTTTAGCTCCGCAGGGACATTGGGTTCCTTTAGGATACTAGTCATCTGCTCCTCTAAATTCTGCAGTATTTTGAGTACGGGGGACTGTAAATAGCTCTGACGTTCGAAATAGTTGGCAATAGATTGCATGACTTCTGATTGTCCACCATGCTGTGATGTTGTCGTAGGGTTCGACTGTAAAACAACATGATCATTAGGGAGAACATTGGTTCGAAGTCTGCACTCCTCTGGAGTATTGGGTTTGAGATCCACAAACAGATATCCGTAAGGTCGTTGGACAGCGGCCTCGTACTTTTGAATAAACTGTTCTGTTTTTCCCGGGTACATCTGTTTCCCCAAAGTCATCATTTGTAGCTTGTCTCTTGGGTTTTTAAACAGAACAAGGTACGCAGCGTTCAGACTCAAAGTTCGCATGATTTTTCCTTGGAAATAAAGGTTTTGTAGAAGGAAGATGACACTGAGGTTGCGCTGGTGAGATCCTTTGGTGAATAAATTCATGATTCTTTTGTCGTTGGACGTTTCGGTGATTTGGTCATCAATCACGATCACATTATTAATTTGAGGGTCAAAATAACTATCTTCATCTAAGTCGTACGGTATTCCTTTAACAAACTCTATGCCTGGCACTGTCTGTAACATGTCTTCATAAGCAGGTTGCCATTGGGAATAACTCCAAACGATTCGTTGTGGTGGGGGTGTTATTACTTTTCTCGCACGTTCGAGCAGATTCTGTACCCAAACTGTTTTACCTGATCCAGTCATTCCTGCCACTATGGCCGTAAAGGGGTGTAGCAATTGAAACCTGTCGCATTCTATGTCTTCAACATTTCGAGCCTGAGGGTAGGGACTAAACCGCTGACCAATTGTTTGCATATGTTTTCCTTGAAGTAAGAGTGCTCGCTCAGGACCACTGATCTTGTGGACACGAGTTAAATGAGACCATACATGTTGCACGGACTTGCCACAAATAGGACACAACCGCCCCATCTCGTGTCTTTGAAGAATGAGACTAATTCTTGAAGGAGACGCTATTTTATGATAGACCTTGCTCGGCTCTTAGGCTCGGAGCTTTAAGGCTCGGCTCGGCTCGTATAGGCTCGGAGCCTAAGGGCTCAGCTCGATCGTAGGCTCGGCTCGGCTCGTATAGGCTCGGAGCCCAAGGGCTTGGCTCGTAGATCGGCTCGGCTCGTATAGGCTCGGAGCCAAAGGGCTCAGCACGATCGTAGGCTCGGCTCGGCTCGGCTCGGCTCGGCTCGTATAGGCTCGGAGCCCAAGGGCTTGGCTCGTAGCTCGGCTCGGCTCGTATAGGCTCGGAGCCTAAGGGCTCAGCTCGATCGTAGGCTCGGCTCGGCTCGTATAGGCTCGGAGCCTAAGGGCTTGGCTCGCAGCTCGACTCGGCTCGTATAGGCTCGGAGCCAAAGGGCTTGGCTTGTAGGCTCGGAGCCTAAGGGCTTGGCTCGCAGCTCGACTCGGCTCGTATAGGCTCGGAGCCAAAGGGCTTGGCTTGTAGGCTCGGCTCGACTAGTCTAGGCTAGGTTAGGTTGAGATGTATGCCATTCTGCGAAACCACATTTGTTTCAAAGAGTAAATCATGAATACACTCTCTTTCGTGACGTGCAAGATTAGGTTGGCACAATATAGGTTGGTATAATAAACTAGAATAAATAGTAGATGCATCTCAGATGATTTACTATTTCAACACGTCTTTCGAAGAGAGAACATGAGTCGATTACTTGTTGATAATTTTGGCTATTTGCATTTTTTAGTTCGTTGTCCTGAACCTCAGAGAAAAGTCTTGCTCGCTACTGCCACTCCTGAACAAGTTCATGTAGTGTGCGAGGTCTGTCATAATCTATTGAAAGGAGTTATTCCACTTACTTACTCTCAAAAAGAAACATTGAGATCTCATGCTAATGACATCAGAACACTAGCAGACTCATCAGTGCCTTTCAAAACAAAGAAAATAATTTTAGCCCAAAAGGGCGGCAGATTTGTAAAAGATATTGCATCCCCTTTGGCTGGGAATGTATTCTTGCTATAAATAGTCCTTCGTAATCCCTCGATATTCATTTGGATCTTGTTAAGACATTAGGGATCATCATGAAGCGAAGATATTCTGAAAATTCCGTGGAAGATGTATCTGACTCCGAGGCCTCTAGTGAGGAGGAGCCTTTGGACAGTGAAATTGATCAGATGGTACAGGAGCTTTCCAAAATCATACCCAGGGAGAAGGCACTAAATGTACTCCACAGTATGGCCGCTTCTAAGGACATTCTGTATTGGAATTCGCATGGAGAAATGACTTATCATCAACGACGAATCCCAGTCACAAGCATGAAGGAATTAGTGAATATGCTTTATTACCTTACAACCCAGATGTTAGACCACCCAGAGGTTTAAAAACGTTTACTAATGGATTGGTAGAACTGGGCATTAACAAACATCTAATTGGAAATCAGAAATTGTTGGTAGATCTTGTTGCTACGCAACCGGAAGGTGAAGACACGGATGAGAGTGAGACTGAAAGTCAGTCAACTGATGATCGATCCCATAATCATGAACCGCATGATGAAGAAGAGGAACAACAAAGTAGTGATGATGAAGAGGCGGAACAAGAGGAAGAACAAAGCATGGACGAGGAATCGAATTCTGATGAAGAAGAACAAAGACAGTGTCACGTTTGTCAAGAACCCCGACAGTTTCTCAAGATATCTGTAGTGCGGTGCCCAACTTGCCATTGGCATGAAGGTCACTCCGGTCATCTAAACGATGTAGTTCACTGTGACATTTGTACAACCGTTTTCCCAGCTAATCTACAGAACACAAAGAAAACATTTTACTGCTGTAATGACTGCGATTCTATTCACCAGCTGTCGTTAAAGTCAAACAGATTGAAACTCATTGTACCAAAACACGAAGGCGAACAAATGGAAAAAGAGGGAAACCACGGAACGGATCTCGAATACTTTCCTTCATTACCCAAGTGGGAAAAATTCTAAGTTGTAATATTGATATCAAAATTAATAAAGAACCTTGACAAAAGCTTTGCCACTGAACGAGAAATAGAATCATACAATAAATCGCGTAGTTATTGTCTATTACGAGGACAATTATAGTGTAATGGTTATCACGTCTGACTCTAGATCAGAAGATTATAGGTTCGATTCCCATTAAGATCATATTTTTTCTCTGAAACATAAAGAAATATTTCTAGTGACACTCAAAACACAACCTCCGAAAACAAATTTATTCAAAATTGATTTTGACAAATCCAAGATAAACATCATGTGTTGATGGAAACAATAGCTTTTGTTTGCTTAAACAAAGTAAAGTACAATGTGATATTTATGTGTACATAATGAACAATAAATCAGTATCTCGAAGATTAATGTGTACAATCAAATTAGAAATACCACCTGTTGAATAGTGTCTTCCCATCCAGGCTAGTAACATAATTATGAATTTTAGCTGTTTGGAACCAAAAAGGACCTTATAGTGTGATGGTTAGCATCTCTGACTCCAGATCAGAATTTATGTCCAGAAATAAATTCCTAACCTAAAAGCAACTAAGAAATTCATAAGACATGCTGGGTATGATTTCGAAATGGATAACCGTTTAGGATTATTGCTAAACCACAGTACGATAAAGAGAATTCATGGCGCGTGCCTCATTGTTTGAAGACGAATTAATACGTAAAATACAAATCAGACAGAATTCATGGAAGACCTTATGGTGTAATGAGTAGATCAGAATATCTACCAAAAATTAAAGAAATATTTTCAGTGATAATAAAACATGAAAATCTGAAAATCAATCCGACTCTCATCCAGACCGTCAAACTCCCCTTGCGGGCCTAGACAGCCCGCAATCTAAAAATAGATATGACTCTAACGCTGACCATCCCCTCCCCTTACGGGCCCGGAGGGGGGCCCGGGGAGAGCACCGGTGGACACCGGCGTGCTCCGGAGCACCGGTGCACCTATGATGTAGAAACTTCATTCGTATACTACTGATATATCACTCACTGAAGCTAATGACGTCACAGCCCACTAACTCTACGCTTGGGCTTCCTGTTCCCTAAGCATTTCAATTTGCATCAAATTTGAGGGCCAATAAACTAATAAGCTATTTATTCTAACATAAAAAGTTTTTAAAGACTGACTACTAACTTAAGATCATGTGCTTCTTAATATTTTATTGAAGATAAAAAGTATTTTTCGTGAATCGTCGAGTAATAAATGTTAAAAACCCTCGACGTAGTGCGCAGTACGTGTGCGCATGAACAACAGTAGGATTACAATTCATACACTGATGAAGCAAAAATGTTTAATGAATATAAAATATATAATGATAATAATAATAGTAGTAATGATGATGATGATGATGATGATGATGATGATGACGATGATGATGATCATGATGATCATGATGATCATGATGATGATGATCATGATGATGATGATCATGATTATGATGATCATGATGATGATCATGATGATGATGATGATCATGATGATCATGATCATAATCATGATGATGATGATGATGATGATGATGATGATGATTATGATGATGATCTTCATCATCATAAAGATGATGATCACGATGATGATCAAGATGATGATGATGATCAAGATGATGATGATCAAGATGATGATGATGATGATGGCGATGATGGTGGCGATGATGATGGTGATGATGATGATGATAATGATGACAGAGTGCAAACAATATATCCGTGAAATACAAATTACTACCAGGTGATCTGAGGATAAAACGATTGCGAATCACTTTTCTGAAAAAGAATCAATCCTATGCGTCTCTTCGAGCCCAATCATGGATGAATAGGGGGAAATCAAAACAAAACAAAATGCATGGCGTACAAGCTACAATGCAAGAAGAAGTGTAATTTAGCCGAGGGTTTAAGGCTTAAAATGTTTCTGCTTCAAAATATATGTTGTCTACATGAGACTAGGATCGAATATATCTTCATCAGTTAGGTCATTTTTCATGGATTTTTATCAAAGAAGTTACGGTTGAAACGATCTCGAAGAAGCTGCCGAAAAGCTTTCTCGATTCCTTGGCAGGATTTAACTAAAACTTCCACATTTTCCGCTGTTCTTTTGTCCTGGGCAATCTCCAGGATGCTTCAAACCTTAGTTTTTAATAAGAAAAGATTTATTGGCGAGAAAGTCGCTCATATTTAGCTTATTTTCAAGATGGCCGCCATGAAACTCAAGTGAATTGAGCGTGCGGTGGATGATGGGATTGATTCGGCTTTTTCAGATCTGGAAATCATGCTTTGCGCGCCTAGTCAGATCACCTGGTAAATAGTACAAAATAGTGCTAATTAAACAATAGAAAACAATAGAATTTGCACAAAACTGTACTGTAAAGAAAGGTCTGAACCCAGGTGAATGGATATTTATCGAAGCAACACTATTTGTCGAAGAAACAATATTTGTATTATGATCATCCAGGTGGATGTAGTCCTGAGAAGGACTGTTTGATGTGACTGATGTTTCGACAACCTGAGCGGAAGTCATGTTTTGCATTCAAAACAAAAGAAAATGACTATTTACGAATCCCTCGAGATGGAGATGGAGATGGAGATGGAGATGGAGATGGAGATGGAGATGGAGATGGAGATGGAGATGGAGATGGAGATGGAGATGGAGATGGAGATGGAGATGGAGATGGAGATGGAGATGGAGATGGAGATGGAGATGGAGATGGAGATGGAGATGGAGATGGAGATGGAGATGGAGATGGAGATGGAGATGGAGATGGAGATGGAGATGGAGATGGAGATGGAGATGGAGATGGAGATGGAGATGGAGATGGAGATGGAGATGGAGATGGAGATGGAGATGGAGATGGAGATGGAGATGGAGATGGAGATGGAGAAGGAGATGGAGATGGAAATCCAGAAACCAGCCCATGGAATCCACGGGAATCCGGCATCATTACGGATTCCCTTACATGGGGCAAAAAGTTTGACAACACGTGGATCCATGGTCCATCAGTTTTTATCAGCCCAGGTTTTTCAAGATTTTCAATGCCTCAAATGGTAGATCAGTGTACACAACAGTATCAAGACAGTAATTGCAATTAAGCAAATACACACGGCCAGCATGATAATAATCTTGTCCAACACCTTCTTGTCTGAAAAATAAAACGTAGTATTAAGGTGAGGACACAGGTTGGGATTTTTCATGCGAAGTTACATGTGAGGTCGCAAAACTTAGAGGACGCAAGGCGGCGACGTCGCAAAAAGTAGAAATGAATTCATCAAGGTTGTAACACACCGAGGCATTTTTCTATGCAACATGTCTCGTAATCTTGTTGAAGATTTGCCGCAATTGTTGAAAGAAATTACAGAACCGAATTCTACTTTTCTTAACATTTGAGGCAGCAATCTCGAGATTTATTACATATAGTGTAATGCAACTTATCTTGCAAAGCAAAGGTCAGTCATGAGAAGCTATTATATTTCGTCGCAAGCCGTAAATTAATTAATTATAACCCTGGTATTTGTTGTAAAGTTTCAAGGAACATTGCCTTATGTAACACTCCCCCGTCGGTGCAACTGTAACACACTCTAGCTTTAATCGCGTGACAAAATTACGAGACAAGTTTCAAGGAACATTGCCTAATGTAACACTCCCCTGTCAGTGCAACTGTAACACACTCTTTTATCTCGTGACAAAATTACGAGACACGTTTCAAGGAACATTGCCTGGTGTAACACTCCCCTGTCGGTGTAACTGTAACACACTCTTTTATCTCGTGACATGTACAAAATTACGAGACAAGTTTCAAGGAACATTGCCTGGTGTAACACTCCCCTGTCGGTGCAACTGTAACACACTCTTTTATCGCGTGACAAAATTATGAGACAAGTTTCAAGGAACATTGCCTGGTGTAACACTCCCTTGTTGGTGCAACTGTAACACACTCTTCTATCGCGTGACAAAATTACGAGACAAGTTTCAAGGAACATTGCCTGGTGTAAAACTCCCCTGTCGGTGCAACTGTAACACACTCTTTTATCGCGTGACATGTACAAAATTACGAGACAAGTTTTAAGGGACATTGCCTGGTGTAACACTCCCCTGTCGGTGCAACTGTAACACACTCTTTTATCGCGTGACAAAATTATGAGACAAGTTTCAAGGAACATTGCCTGGTGTAACACTCCCCTGTCGGTGCAACTGTAACACACTATTTTATCTTTTAAAAACAGTATCTACTTCTTTCTCTCAGTATTTTGAATGGTCATGGTGAGGCCATTACATACCTTCAGAGGATCGTTTGTTGTCTGATGTAGCTGACTGTGTTTTGTTTTCTGCTATATAAATGCAGTTTAAAAACATGTTTAAGACTGCATGGTTAGATTAAAAACTGCGCATCCCTTTGCATAAGAATAAAGAGGGTTCTAAAGGGGTAAAATGGGATCTGAGATTTGTCTTTTTTTGGTTTGGGAAAATTGGATTTCCTGCTTAAGACTAGGATTTAGCCTTTACTGGGATTGGGATTTCTTTAACTCTCTAACTCAAACTCTATAACTTGAGAGAGAGAGAGAGAGAGAGAGAGAGAGAGAGAGAGAGAGAGAGAGAGAGAGAGAGAGAGAGAGAGAGAGAGAGAGGGAGGAGGGTGGGGAGGGGAGAGAATTGGTAAGAATAACAAACGCAGTACAAAAGGGAATAATGCAATGCAAGCGCACCAAATTAATGAAATTATATCATGACCTAAGAATTTTCTCCAATTTGATTGGCTGAGAGCAGTCGTATTTCAACGTAATTTAAAATACCTACATGTTGGTATTTCAAAATAGCCTTTTCTGATTATATAGAAAACAAGACTTCTTATCATCCAATCAGGGCGCGCCACAGGATTCCCATAAATGTTTATGTAGGAAAGATAAAATTTGACAACTTTAGCAGTCCGCCATCTTTGTTTGGTTCGATTAATCAAATTCCAGTGGGAAATCGTCGCTTTTCTTAAATTTGAAGTGTTTAGGAAAAAGAATCCACTGTAAACGTCAGTAAGAACATTTAAAGAATCAGTTTGTGGATTTCCAGGACCAACAACAATGGTTTATGACACGAAAAAGACATTCAAGAAACTCCCATATATACGAGTACGAGACCAGGAAAACTGAAAATTGGTTGTGCCAAAATTATCGAGAAGGTAGTTCTGCATAACAAAAGCGACACTAAGCTCTATATATATATACAGCACTAGCTGAAGAGGACTCAAGGAACTTACATGTTTACAATCACGGAAATCAAACAGACGTTAGGATGCGTACGGTATTCATACGAAGTGATTTTAAACTCGATTTGAAAAAAGTTGTACCTTCAGTGGTCGGTTGTAAAGGTCCAATGGTCGGTTGTAAAGGTCCAGTGGTCGGTTGTAGAGGTCCAGTGGTCGGTTGTAAAGGTCCAGTGGTCGATATTAGAGTGGTGGTTGGCATTTGAGTGGTCGCACCTGTCAGAAAACAAGAATTGAGTGAGTAAAAAATCCATGCATCCATGCATCCATGCATCCATCCATCCATCCAACCATCCATCCATCCCGTTCATTCATCCATCCCGTTCATTCATTCATTCATCCATTCCTTTATTAGCTGTGAATATTGCTTTTGATGATTGGCTACTAGACAATAAGAATATTCCACGTGCATGTCAACGATTAGACGTTTTTGCGATAACAAACATTGATTACTCGATATCTTGTGCAGTCGATTGATGAGTAATAAACATTGACTTGCAGCGTACGTAGCCAGCTCTTAGTTCTTAGTTAATTACACTCCTATCAGGTTTTTTTTGGTTAAAAGACACCGTCTGGAACTCTATTAAAAGGCTGTGGTCGAGGCTCTTTGTATGAGCAACTTTAGAACGTTTATTAATCTCCAAACCCAAAAAGCTGTTATGCCTTCAAGAATGATGTCGTCCTCTGAGGGCCAAAAAATTCAGAGAAGGCCGTCCATGAAGTTTTGTCATCCTAAATTGTGAATAAGACACAATTTTATCACTGCAGGTGAAGCAATGTATTGTAAGCGTTCTTACTTTCTCTTCGTTTTGGAATTCGCATAGAGTGCTAGTTAGCATGCAACTGACAACAAGGAATTTGACTGGTGCTGAGGGCAGCTATTCATTTGCACATTCGATTTGCAATTGCTCATCAATCATTTCTTGCGAACCGTAATATTGGAATGTGAACATTTATCCCACTTCTTTTGCACGAAATATCGAGAATGTTCGTTATTGCCAAAACGCCTATTGTTCAAAGGTCGTACTGTATAAAATGTACTCACCAGGTAATACAATTACATCCATTTTTGGATAAAAAAAATCGGATGATGCACTGGATTGCAAATAGCAGCGCATTTTGTATGTGTTTGTATCACTAACAGTCACATTAGCCATTCTAAACCATGCCTTGCCAACTGTTATATTCCCGATAAACGACGCGCGGCTGTCGTACTCTTTTCCAGGTTTAACCGTTTGGCCCTCCGACTCGTATTCTACCCCCAGATATTCGGGACTCGGGTTACTCTTTGAATCATCGCTGATGCCACAACTACACCATCCTCTGTCAATGGGCAGCAACTCCGGACGAATAGTGAGGTTTGCCTTCATATCTACAGTGCTGCCCGTAGGTACTGTTTGATTAGGTAGAGTTATAAATACATTGCCTCCAGAAACTAAAAACAAGTTAAAAGAAATCAGCAATAAATGAAGAACGCGCAGCTAAATGGCTGGCAGCCGTCCAAGGTCTTCAAAGTAAAAAGGCTGGCAGTCAAGATTTTTTATTTGTATTTAACAATAATTATTATAGAAACGCTGAATTTCGTCGATCATTGTATCTCGTATATGCTTCTGATTATGGGCTTGAATTTAATTAAGTGCATCCAGCTGATCTGAAATAGTGACGTAGAAATGACGTCACTGCAAATCGTTTGTTAGTAATGGCCAGGTCAGTTATTTTATTTGAAAAAAGCCTGAAAGGATGGATACAGTTTTGTAAACCGCATGCTACATTCATTGGATATTACCTTTATTTTTTTGTTATGTTTTGTTTGGGGGGGGGGGGGGGGGGTGCGATTTCCTGCACAGTTCGAGGACATTTAAACAGACAAAAACTAGAGTGACTAGAACATTTCCTGTTCAAAATTGGAAGGCGAAATACCCGTTTACGGTTAAAAAAATGAGTTTATTGTTAACTGCTACTCAGCTGTATTGAGCCTTTTGGGAGACTTCCAGCTGATCTAAAATAGTGATGTACAAACGACGTCACTGCAAAACTGAGGTGTTTTTCGGAGATAAATCTAGATTTTGAAGAAGAACTTTTGATATTTTGTATACGTTTACTTTGACATTTATCATTAAGTGAGACAATAAAATATAGAAATAATCGTTTCCCGATTCGCCAGACTACTAAGGCCCGGGGGGGGGGGGGGGGGGGACTCCCTATTGAAAGAGGGTGGGGATGCTCGCCGAAAAATCTTAAAAATGGACCCTAAAAGGGACCTGTGTTGTCAGTTTATGGGCGTGGCAGGGATAAAATTCTACCCCTAAGAGGGACCAAGCAAAAACGTATCCAAGGCTGGGTTTCTCGATTTAATTTATTAACATCAAACGCCTTCTGCTCGTATGAGTTTATGACGACGTCGTCATATACAAATCGTTAACTGAACCCTTTTATAATAGATTTTGAATAAAATGTATAAAATAGATAAAATAGAAACCCCTAAAAGGGACCACAAAACTCAGCTGGTGGGCAACCCCTAAAAGGGACTGCGAGCATCCCCGTCCCTTCGACCTCCGAGTCCCCCCCCCCCCCGGGTACTAAGGATGACACTTGAGTTTTGCAAATTGTCTCGATTCTGGCTGGCTAATATTTTTCTCAGATCAGCTGGTTGTTGAACGGCTATATTTCTTCTTTATCGCTGAATAGTGGACCAGATGTCCGGTGGACGCACAAACCGATCAATCACAGCGCGCTTTGATGCTTAGCGAAGCGGCCCTAGCTTCAAGTCTCTTCCCATATATATAAACACGCGTTGCAACTCAAAATTAAACTTTGCACTTAATTTATTAAGTTTGCGTGCAATTTATTAACTTTGCACTTGAAATATTTAGTTTCGTGCAATTTATTAACTTTGCACTCGAAATATTTAGTTTTTGTGCAATTTATTAACTTTGCACTCGAAATATTTAGTTTTCGTGCAATTTATTAACTTTACACTCGAAATATTTAGTTTTCGTGCAATGGACCTCTTTAGCTTCGTATACAAATTGCCCATTTCAGACCACATGACATTCCCTTGAGAAATGTTCTTTTGTTGAAATATTTATACATGAAAGATTCAACTCCAAAGAGTGGCATCACATGGTCTGAAAAGGGCACAACAAACAACGAAGCTAAAAAGGTCTAAAGGGTTACGTGCAATTTATTAAGTTTGCACTCAATTTATTAAGTTTGCGTGCAATTTATTAAGTTTGCGTGCAATTTATTAAGTTTGCGTGCAATTTATTAACTTTACACTCTAAATATTTAGTTTTCGTGCAATGGACCTCTTTAGCTTCGTATACAAATTGCCCATTTCAGACCACATGACATTCCCTTGAGAAATGTTCTTTTGTTGAAATATTTACACATGAAAGAATCAACTCCCAAGAGTGGCATCACGTGGTCTGAAATGGGCACAACAAACAACGAAGATAAAAAGGTCTAAAGGTCTAAAGGTTTACGTGCAATTTATTAAGTTTGCACTCGAAATATTAAGTTTGCACTCAATTTATTAAGTTTGCACTAAATTTATTAAGTTTGCACTCAAAATATTAAGTTTGCACTCAATTTATTAAGTTTGCGTGCAATTTATTAAGCCTTTGCACTCAAAATATTAAGTTTGAACTCACATTATTAAGTTTGCGTGCAAGTTATTAAGTTTTTTAAATATTTAGTTTTCGTGCAATTTATAAAGTTTGCCCTCGAAATATTAAGTTTGCACTCAATTTATTAAGTTTGCTTGTAATTTATTAACTTTACACTCAAAATATTTAGTTTTCGTGCAATATACCTCTTTAGCTTCGTATGCAAATTGCCCATTTCAGACCACATGACATTCCCTTGAGAAATATTCTTTTGTTGAAATATTTACACATGAAAGAATCAATTCCCAAGAGTGGCATCACATGTTCTGAAATGGGCACGACAAACAACGAAGATAAAAAGGTCTAAAGGTCTAAAGCTAGGTTTTCGTGCAATTTATTAAGCTTGCACTCAAAATATTAAGTTCGCATGCGAAATATTAAGTTTGTACTCAGTTTATTAAGTTTGCTTCAAAATCTTCTTGATATTAAACCTAAATTATGGCAAATTTAGTCTTAAATACAATGGTCCTAAGATTTGGAATTCTGTATCCGAAAATCTTAAATCCCCTTTAACAACTTTAAATACAAACTTAAATAAAGAATCTTAAATAATTATTAGTTGATCATATTGCTCTGCACTTAAAATTTAAATCCTTAAATCCTTATTTATTTCTTTTCTTTATATATATATATATATATATATATATATATATATATATATATATATATATATATATATATATATATATATATAATATATATATATATACATACATATATATTCACTCGTCCTCATAATCATCAATTCTTTTCTTCTTTCCCTGTTAATATTGCAATGTTTGTTATCTTGTTTTTTTTTTGGCACCACTTTATATTGATACATATATCCTCTACATCAGTACATCCCAGTATAACTATTTTATTGTATGTTTGTAAAAGGCATAGGATACCTGACTTTGATTAGTGTTCATGATCAAAGTTTTCCATGCAATTTCTAAAGGTCTCTAAATGGTCAAAAGTCGAAAATTGTTCAGGATATACTTTGGGCATGCAGTTTGGATTTCATAAGTCCTACCGACAAATTTGACTGCCAGCCATGTAATTTTGTTTTTTATTTATTTATTTTTTATTACGAATCCCCAAAACTTTATTTTTACCCGACGCATCACAACTATAAAGAGTTGGCAAAACTTGAATTTATCCTGTTCATGCTATATGGGTTAAATAAATAAATAAATAAATAAATAAATAAATAAATAAATAAATAAATAAATAAACAAATACCTGGATGAATAAGCAGGAAAACAGCATGTAGAAGTAGGGCTTCGAGAACAACAGCTTGAGCTTTCATCTTCTATAAAAGACGCGAGAGTGCCTAGCAAGCTAAGTGTATCGTGAAATACAAGCTTTCAGTAGAGTGATTTTACTTATATAGCGTGTGAAAAATTAAGCCTAATCTACATTGTTTTTTTCCTGGTCGAGTATCCTAAAAATTGTGCGTTTTGATTGGCTGTTTAAGCGAGCGCTGAACCGTCTCGATGTTGAAGAAGCGAATACAAAGCCGATTTTAAAGCCATGATTAACCAAGAAAATCGTGAACAATGAAAGTAGGGTTAACGTGTGTTGTTTTGTGCCCTTAAATTCACAGCACAGCACAGCACAGCACAGCACAGCACAGCACAGCACAGCACAGCACAGCACAGCACAGCACAGCACAGCACAGCACAGCACAGCACAGCACAGCACAGCACAGCACAGCACAGCACAGCACAGCACAGCACAGCACAGCACAGCACAGCACAGCACAGCACAGCACAGCACAGCACAGCACAGCACAGCACAGCACAGCACAGCACAGCACAGCACAGCACAGCACAGCACAGCACAGCACAGCACAGCACAGCACAGCACAGCACAGCACAGCACAGCATAGCACAGCACAGCACAGCACAGCAGTTGGAAAAGCTAGAAAACCACTCCTAAATACGGCCTTTTGAAACAAGATGGAAGCCATTTTCAACTGTAATCAAAGGAAGGTCAAAACGACTTTTAAAAAAATGAATCCTAGGGACCATTTTGGTCAGGTTTTTTCGGGAGTTTGTGGTTTAAAAGACGGTGAAATCGTGGTTTAAAGTGTGTTATGTTGTTCAAGATGGCGGCTTGACTCTCCTCCCTTGTTAAATGATATTGACCCAAATCCACACGTATAGTACTAATAGAATACTATAGGGGAATTATATTGCAAAACAAAGGCGCGCGCGAAAAAAATGTTCTAGTGCATTTTTTACTGATTGTTTTGCTCGTTCGTATGATAGAGGACGTTATCTTGACCTGGAATAAAAAAAATATTAAACGCGATTTTTTTCCGATTTTATTTTCACCTTTTACTTTTATCTAAATTGGGCTCCCTGTGTTTCTACCTCATAGCTACTGTACGTAACAACTGTTTATATAAAACTTGGGCGGGAATGAGAATTAATGAATATGCGGGGTGGCCGGGGATTTATCGATCAGGGTGCGAATAAGAATTAGTAGGGTAAATCATTGAGAACACTTTTCGCTTTATTTTAGCGGTTTTCGTGAGCAGCTGGACCCGGAAATACGCCATTTCTACCAACATAAATGAATAAATGAATGAAAATTCTAAATGTATTTCCAAAAACTACGTAATTTAGATTGAACAAAGTGTAATTATACGTTCATAGAATAATATTGGAAAGGCCAGCATTGCGAAATTCAGCTTACGTAAATTAAGCCAGATCTCGAAATTATCCTGATATCTAAATAACATGTACAATACTCTCTGGGTATACTGACTGTTTCTTGTTATTGTATCTACACAAAAAATGTACCCCATGTAAAGGAATACGGAATCCATAAAAAAAATAATGATTTTGGAATCGGATTCCAACACTTGAAATCTCGGGAATCCATCTCATGTATGGACACAGGTAGCCCAAGCTGGGATTCGGATTAAGCCAGTTTTAGCATTTTTTAAAATCCGAATTCTAACCAGGCAGGGCGATAGAGGTATAACTTCTCAAAGGTCATCTAAGATTTCTTTACTTTATTTCACATTTTGACGATTTTATTAAGGTTTTTTATAGTTCCCCATACATTTTCTTATGATATGACACCACAGAAACCCAGCTTGGGCTACCTGTGGTATGGATTCCGGAATCCAATTTCTTTGGAATCCAATGACATTGTACAAGATATGCCATCAAGTGCGGCTAAAGCAATCTGGAAATCAAAAATTTGGAATCTGGAATCCGGCTCATGGAATCCGCAGGAATCCGGTATCATTCCGGATTCCCTTACATACGGCGAAAAGTTTGACAATATACAACACGTGGATCCATGGTCCATCAGTTTTTATATCAGCCCAGGGTTTTCAAGATTTTCAATGCCTCAAATGGTAGATCAGTGTACACAACAGTATCAAGACAGCAATTGCAATTAAGCAAATACACACGGCCAGCAAGACGATAATCGTGTCCAACACCTTCTTGTCTGAAAAATAAAACGTAGTATTAAGGTGATGACACAGGTTGGGATTTTTCACGCAAGGCGGCGACGTCGCAAAAAGTAGAAATGAGTTCATCAAAGTTGTAACACACCGAGGCATTTTTCTATGCAACATGTCTCGTAATCTTGTTGAAGATTTACCGTAATTGTTGAAAGAAATTACAGAACCAAATTCTACTTTTCGCAGCAATTGAGCCAGCAATCTCGAGATTTATTACATATAGTGTAACACAACTTATCTTGCAAAGCAAAGGTCAGTCATGAGAAGCTATTATATTTCGTCGCAAGCCGTAAATTAATTAATTATAACCCTGGCATTTGCTGTCAAGTTTCAAGGAACATTGCCTAATTTAACAATCCCCTGTCAGTGCAACTGTAACACACTCTTTTATCGCGTGACAAAATTACGAGACAAGTTTCAAGGAACATTGCCTGGTGTAACACTCTCCCGTCGGTGCAACTGTAACAAACTCTTTTATCTCGTGACAAAATTACGAGACAAGTTTCAAGGAACATTGCCTGGTGTAACACTCCCCTGTCGGTACAACTGTAACACCCTCTTTTATCGCGTGACAAAATTACTAGACAAGTTTCAAGGAACATTGCCTGGTGTAACACTCCCCTGGCGGTGCAACTGTAACACACTCTTTTATCGCGTGACAATTTACGAGACAAGTTTCAAGGAACATTGCCTGGTGTAACACTCCCCTGTCAGTGGAACTGTAACACACTCTTTTATCGCGTGACAAAATTACTAGACAAGTTTCAAGGAACATTGCCTGGTGTAACACTCCCCTGTCAGTGGAACTGTAACACACTCTTTTATCGCGTGACAAAATTACTAGACAAGTTTCAAGGAACATTGCCTGGTGTAACACTCCCCTGTCGGTACAACTGTAACACACTCTTTTATCTTTTAAAAACAGTATCTATTTCTTTCTCTCAGTATTTTGAATGGTCATGGTGAGGCCATTACATACCTTCAGAGGATCGTTTGTTGTCTGATGTAGCTGACTGTGTTTTGTTTTCTGCTATATAAATGCAGTTTAAAAACATGTATAAGACTGGTTAGATAAAAAGTTGCGCATCCTTTTGCATAAGAATAAAGAGGGTTGTAAAGGGGCAAAATGGGATCTGACATTTGTCTTTTTTTGGTTTGGGAAAATTGGATTTCCTGCTTAAAAGACTAGGATTTAGCCTTTACTGCGATTTGGATTTCTTTAACTCTATAACAAAGTTATCGAGAAGGTAGTTCTGCATAACAAAAGCGATACTGAGCTCTATATATATACAGGACACGCATGAAAAACGTCTGCGCATGCTCTAAGTCCGCATGCAAATTAGTCAAAAGCGTCTTCGTGTTATTGTAGAAATATGCAAATTTGACTTTCACACTTGCCTGAAGAATAGTCTTTACAGAATGCCAAAACTTAAAGTCAGTTCTTGAAACTTAAGGCTAATTCTTTCATATTGCCTTTATCAATACATTATCTTTGTGTCACAAAAGTATACCTACTAATTTTTTTGTATACTTGGAGAAAACAAGCATTTATTTCCTCACTAAAACTCTTGGAAAGCGTGCTGAAAGGCACGAATGCGCAAACGTTTTTCTCTAGTGTCTATATACAGCGCTAGTTGAAGAGGACTCAAGGAACTTACATATTTACAATCTCGGACATAAAACAGACGTTAGGATACGTACGGTATTCATACGAAGTAATTTCAAACTCGATTTGAAAAAAGTTGTACCTTCAGTGGTCGGTTGTAAAGGTCCAGTGGTCGGTTGTAAAGGTCCAGTGGTCGGTTGTAAAGGTCCAGTGGTCGGTATTAGAGTGGTGGTGGGCATTTGAGTGGTCGCAACTGTCAGAAAACAAGAATTGAGTGAGTAAAAGTATTACATTTCCTTGATTACATAAATTTGATGCCTGCTATCCATCCATTCACCCATTCCTTTATTAGCTGTGAATATTGCTTTTGATGATTGGCTACTAGACAATAAGAATATTCCACGTGCATGTCAACGATTAGACGTTTTTGCGATAACAAACATTGATTACTCGATATCTTGTGCAGTCGATTGATGAGTAATAAACATTGACTTGCAGCGTACGTAGCCAGCTCTTAGTTCTTAGTTAATTACACTCCTATCAGGTTTTTTTTGGTTAAAAGACACCGTCTGGAACTCTATTAAAAGGCTGTGGTCGAGGCTCTTTGTATGAGCAACTTTAGAACGTTTATTAATCTCCAAACCCAAAAAGCTGTTATGCCTTCAAGAATGATGTCGTCCTCTGAGGGCCAAAAAATTCAGAGAAGGCCGTCCATGAAGTTTTGTCATCCTAAATTGTGAATAAGACACAATTTTATCACTGCAGGTGAAGCAATGTATTGCACAGGGAGCCCACAGCCACTGGTAGAATCATTGATTAGTTAGCACTTAATGAGTGGTCCCGAGGGAAACAGTTAGTTTTGTTTCTCGAGAATCTCAATGTTTCCCGAGGCTCCATTTTCTCTCCATTTTGAAAATGTTTTATTTACAAAAAAAATTTCATTATGAATTACAAAGCTTATTTTACAAAAACGAGTGGCCATGACTGAAAACAAGATGCAGTTTGCAAACGCGCCACACGAACTTTCGATGGACTTTGACCTGATCACGTGGATTTATTCCCCTCTCACGCTTTGATCACGTGCATTTATTACCCGCGCGGGAGTTATTGAGATTTATTTCCCTCCACGTGATGTACTCTCGACCAATAAGAAAACGAGTTTGACTAGGATATATAATAAAATAAAATATATCATGCGTAAATGCACGTGCTAGCTCCCGCACGAGCTTCAAGTCTGAATAAATTATCAGCTGCTAAAGTTGCTAGCGTAGAATATAATGACAAGGGATGAAACTTCAAATGGGTCCCTCGAATAAAATTGCTTTTAAAAAATCATGAAATGTCTTTTAAGCTTTAAACCTCAAAATTCTGATACTTGGAAAGTTTTTCTAACGTTCTGTGTGGACAGAAAAAATCAGCATGGACTTATGTCCGATCTTGAAAAAATGGCAACAAATTAAAAGCTTGTTTTCGTTCTATCTGCGCCTCGAGTAAGGGGGGACGGAAGTAAAATGGAATCTTATAAATCTGACAGGTAGTCATCAAAATCGATGTTTTTACTTCCGTTCTGCATCTAAAATAACTTTTTTCTGTATCTATAATAACGATTTTGAAGGAATTTCATTGTCATTACTATCTTCAAAAGCTTTAAACGGAAGACGCTCATTTCCGGTGCTATTGTTCATTTCCGCTTCCCTCCCCCCTTACTCGAGGCGCAGATAGAACGAAAAATTCTTGAAGTTTCATCCCTTGTCATTATATTCTACCAAGTTGCAGTGACGTACTTCCGGTTAACACGAGATGTACACGTGCCGCCGTGAGTCAGTACGTTAGCAGCTGATAATTTATTCAGACTTGAACTTCAACCAATCCAGAAACGCCAACGTGTTCGTGCATGCAGGAGCACGAGCTTTTACGCATGATAGATTTTGTTTTAAACAATGATACCAGTGGCTGTGGGCTCCCTGTGGTATTGTAAGCGTTCTTACTTTCTCTTCGTTTTGGAATTCGCATAGAGTGCTAGTTAGCATGCAACTGACGACAAGGAATTTGACCGGTGCTCAGGGCAGCTATTCATTTGCACATTCGATTTGCAATTGCTCATCAATCATTTCTTGCGAACCGTAATATTGGAATGTGAAAATTTATCTCACATTTTAGCACGAAATATCGAGAATGTTCGTTATTGCCAAAACGTCGATTGTTCAAAATTCGTACTGTATAAAATGTACTCACCAGGTAATACAGTTACATTCATTATTGGATAAAAGTAATCCGTTGATACTCCAGTGTAATAGCAGCGCATTTTGTATGTGTTTGTATCATTAACAGTCACATTAGCCATTCTAAACCATGCCTTGCCAACTGTTATATTCCCGATAAACGACGCGCGGCTGTCGTAGTCGTTTCCAGGTTTAACCGTTTGGCCCCCCGACTCGTATGTTACCGCCAGATAGTGGGGACTCGGGTTAGCCTTTGAACCATCCCTGATGCCATACCAACACCATCCAAAATCAATGGGCAGCAACTCCGGACGAATAGTGAGGTTTGCCTTCATATCTACAGTGCTGCCCGTAGGTACTGTTTGATTAGGTAGAGTTATAAATACATCGCCTCCAGAAACTAAAAACAAGTTAAAAGAAATCAGCAATAAATGAAGAACGCGCGGCTAAATGGCCGGCAGCCGTCCAAGGTCTTCAAAGCAAAAGGGCTGGCAGTCAAGATTTTTTATTTGTATTTAACAATTATTATAGAAACGCTGAATTTCGTCGATCATTGTGCTTCTGATTATGGGCTTGAATTTAATTAAGTGCATGCAGCTGATCTGAAATAGTGACGTAGAAATGACGTCACTGCAAATCCTTTGTCAGCAATGGGAAGTTCAGTTATTTTACTTGAAAAAAGCCTGAAAGGATGGATACAGTTTTGTAAACCGCATGCTACATTCATTGGATATTACCTTTATTTTTTTGTTATGTTTTGTTTGGGGGGGGGGGGGGGGGGGGGGGGTTGCGATTTCCTGCACAGTTCGAGGACATTTAAACAGACAAAAACTAGAGTGACTAGAACATTTCCTGTTCAAAATTGGAAGGCGAAATACCCGTTTACGGTTAAAAAAATGAGTTTATTGTTAACTGCTACTCAGCTGTATTGAGCCTTTTGGGAGACTTCCAGCTGATCTAAAATAGTGATGTACAAACGACGTCACTGCAAAACTGAGGTGTTTTTCGGAGATAAATCTAGATTTTGAAGAAGAACTTTTGATATTTTGTATACGTTTACTTTGACATTTATCATTAAGTGAGACAATAAAATATAGAAATAATCGTTTCCCGATTCGCCAGACTACTAAGGCCCGGGGGGGGGGGGGGGGGGACTCCCTATTGAAAGAGGGTGGGGATGCTCGCCGAAAAATCTTAAAAATGGACCCTAAAAGGGACCTGTGTTGTCAGTTTATGGGCGTGGCAGGGATAAAATTCTACCCCTAAGAGGGACCAAGCAAAAACGTATCCAAGGCTGGGTTTCTCGATTTAATTTATTAACATCAAACGCCTTCTGCTCGTATGAGTTTATGACGACGTCGTCATATACAAATCGTTAACTGAACCCTTTTATAATAGATTTTGAATAAAATGTATAAAATAGATAAAATAGAAACCCCTAAAAGGGACCACAAAACTCAGCTGGTGGGCAACCCCTAAAAGGGACTGCGAGCATCCCCGTCCCTTCGACCTCCGAGTCCCCCCCCCCCCCCCGGGTACTAAGGATGACACTTGAGTTTTGCAAATTGTCTCGATTCTGGCTGGCTAATATTTTTCTCAGATCAGCTGGTTGTTGAACGGCTATATTTCTTCTTTATCGCTGAATAGTGGACCAGATGTCCGGTGGACGCACAAACCGATCAATCACAGCGCGCTTTGATGCTTAGCGAAGCGGCCCTAGCTTCAAGTCTCTTCCCATATATATAAACACGCGTTGCAACTCAAAATTAAACTTTGCACTTAATTTATTAAGTTTGCGTGCAATTTATTAACTTTGCACTTGAAATATTTAGTTTCGTGCAATTTATTAACTTTGCACTCGAAATATT
Source organism: Anthopleura xanthogrammica (assembly GCA_964019055.1). NCBI lineage: Eukaryota > Metazoa > Cnidaria > Anthozoa > Actiniaria > Actiniidae > Anthopleura > Anthopleura xanthogrammica. The sequence continues at coordinate 11,912,612 of OZ025210.1, forward strand.
TAGTTTTTGTGCAATTTATTAACTTTGCACTCGAAATATTTAGTTTTCGTGCAATTTATTAACTTTACACTCGAAATATTTAGTTTTCGTGCAATGGACCTCTTTAGCTTCGTATACAAATTGCCCATTTCAGACCACATGACATTCCCTTGAGAAATGTTCTTTTGTTGAAATATTTATACATGAAAGATTCAACTCCAAAGAGTGGCATCACATGGTCTGAAAAGGGCACAACAAACAACGAAGCTAAAAAGGTCTAAAGGGTTACGTGCAATTTATTAAGTTTGCACTCAATTTATTAAGTTTGCGTGCAATTTATTAAGTTTGCGTGCAATTTATTAAGTTTGCGTGCAATTTATTAACTTTACACTCTAAATATTTAGTTTTCGTGCAATGGACCTCTTTAGCTTCGTATACAAATTGCCCATTTCAGACCACATGACATTCCCTTGAGAAATGTTCTTTTGTTGAAATATTTACACATGAAAGAATCAACTCCCAAGAGTGGCATCACGTGGTCTGAAATGGGCACAACAAACAACGAAGATAAAAAGGTCTAAAGGTCTAAAGGTTTACGTGCAATTTATTAAGTTTGCACTCGAAATATTAAGTTTGCACTCAATTTATTAAGTTTGCACTAAATTTATTAAGTTTGCACTCAAAATATTAAGTTTGCACTCAATTTATTAAGTTTGCGTGCAATTTATTAAGCCTTTGCACTCAAAATATTAAGTTTGAACTCACATTATTAAGTTTGCGTGCAAGTTATTAAGTTTTTTAAATATTTAGTTTTCGTGCAATTTATAAAGTTTGCCCTCGAAATATTAAGTTTGCACTCAATTTATTAAGTTTGCTTGTAATTTATTAACTTTACACTCAAAATATTTAGTTTTCGTGCAATATACCTCTTTAGCTTCGTATGCAAATTGCCCATTTCAGACCACATGACATTCCCTTGAGAAATATTCTTTTGTTGAAATATTTACACATGAAAGAATCAATTCCCAAGAGTGGCATCACATGTTCTGAAATGGGCACGACAAACAACGAAGATAAAAAGGTCTAAAGGTCTAAAGCTAGGTTTTCGTGCAATTTATTAAGCTTGCACTCAAAATATTAAGTTCGCATGCGAAATATTAAGTTTGTACTCAGTTTATTAAGTTTGCTTCAAAATCTTCTTGATATTAAACCTAAATTATGGCAAATTTAGTCTTAAATACAATGGTCCTAAGATTTGGAATTCTGTATCCGAAAATCTTAAATCCCCTTTAACAACTTTAAATACAAACTTAAATAAAGAATCTTAAATAATTATTAGTTGATCATATTGCTCTGCACTTAAAATTTAAATCCTTAAATCCTTATTTATTTCTTTTCTTTATATATATATATATATATATATATATATATATATATATATATATATATATATATATATATATATATATATATATATATATATATATAATATATATATATATACATACATATATATTCACTCGTCCTCATAATCATCAATTCTTTTCTTCTTTCCCTGTTAATATTGCAATGTTTGTTATCTTGTTTTTTTTTTGGCACCACTTTATATTGATACATATATCCTCTACATCAGTACATCCCAGTATAACTATTTTATTGTATGTTTGTAAAAGGCATAGGATACCTGACTTTGATTAGTGTTCATGATCAAAGTTTTCCATGCAATTTCTAAAGGTCTCTAAATGGTCAAAAGTCGAAAATTGTTCAGGATATACTTTGGGCATGCAGTTTGGATTTCATAAGTCCTACCGACAAATTTGACTGCCAGCCATGTAATTTTGTTTTTTATTTATTTATTTTTTATTACGAATCCCCAAAACTTTATTTTTACCCGACGCATCACAACTATAAAGAGTTGGCAAAACTTGAATTTATCCTGTTCATGCTATATGGGTTAAATAAATAAATAAATAAATAAATAAATAAATAAATAAATAAACAAATACCTGGATGAATAAGCAGGAAAACAGCATGTAGAAGTAGGGCTTCGAGAACAACAGCTTGAGCTTTCATCTTCTATAAAAGACGCGAGAGTGCCTAGCAAGCTAAGTGTATCGTGAAATACAAGCTTTCAGTAGAGTGATTTTACTTATATAGCGTGTGAAAAATTAAGCCTAATCTACATTGTTTTTTTCCTGGTCGAGTATCCTAAAAATTGTGCGTTTTGATTGGCTGTTTAAGCGAGCGCTGAACCGTCTCGATGTTGAAGAAGCGAATACAAAGCCGATTTTAAAGCCATGATTAACCAAGAAAATCGTGAACAATGAAAGTAGGGTTAACGTGTGTTGTTTTGTGCCCTTAAATTCACAGCACAGCACAGCACAGCACAGCACAGCACAGCACAGCACAGCACAGCACAGCACAGCACAGCACAGCACAGCACAGCACAGCACAGCACAGCACAGCACAGCACAGCACAGCACAGCACAGCACAGCACAGCACAGCACAGCACAGCACAGCACAGCACAGCACAGCACAGCACAGCACAGCACAGCACAGCACAGCACAGCACAGCACAGCACAGCACAGCACAGCACAGCACAGCACAGCACAGCACAGCACAGCACAGCACAGCACAGCAGTTGGAAAAGCTAGAAAACCACTCCTAAATACGGCCTTTTGAAACAAGATGGAAGCCATTTTCAACTGTAATCAAAGGAAGGTCAAAACGACTTTTAAAAAAATGAATCCTAGGGACCATTTTGGTCAGGTTTTTTCGGGAGTTTGTGGTTTAAAAGACGGTGAAATCGTGGTTTAAAGTGTGTTATGTTGTTCAAGATGGCGGCTTGACTCTCCTCCCTTGTTAAATGATATTGACCCAAATCCACACGTATAGTACTAATAGAATACTATAGGGGAATTATATTGCAAAACAAAGGCGCGCGCGAAAAAAATGTTCTAGTGCATTTTTTACTGATTATTTTGCTCGTTCGTATGATAGAGGACGTTATCTTGACCTGGAATAAAAAAAATATTAAACGCGATTTTTTCCGATTTTATTTTCACCTTTTACTTTTATCTAAATTGGGCTCCCTGTGTTTCTACCTCATAGCTACTGTACGTAACAACTGTTTATATAAAACTTGGGCGGGAATGAGAATTAATGAATATGCGGGGTGGCCGGGGATTTATCGATCAGGGTGCGAATAAGAATTAGTAGGGTAAATCATTGAGAACACTTTTCGCTTTATTTTAGCGGTTTTCGTGAGCAGCTGGACCCGGAAATACGCCATTTCTACCAACATAAATGAATAAATGAATGAAAATTCTAAATGTATTTCCAAAAACTACGTAATTTAGATTGAACAAAGTGTAATTATACGTTTATAGAATAATATTGGAAAGGCCAGCATTGCGAAATTCAGCTTACGTAAATTAAGCCAGATCTCGAAATTATCCTGATATCTAAATAACATGTACAATACTCTCTGGGTATACTGACTGTTTCTTGTTATTGTATCTACACAAAAAATGTACCCCATGTAAAGGAATACGGAATCCATAAAAAAAATAATGATTTTGGAATCGGATTCCAACACTTGAAATCTCGGGAATCCATCTCATGTATGGACACAGGTAGCCCAAGCTGGGATTCGGATTAAGCCAGTTTTAGCATTTTTTAAAATCCAAATTCTAACCAGGCAGGGCGATAGAGGTATAACTTCTCAAAGGTCATCTAAGATTTCTTTACTTTATTTCACATTTTAACTATTTTATTGAGGTTTTTTATAGTTCCCCATACATTTTCTTATAATATGACACCACAGAAACCCAGCTTGGGCTACCTGTGGTATGGATTCCGGAATCCAATTTCTTTGGAATCCAATGACATTGTACAAGATATGCCATCAAGTGCGGCTAAAGCAATCTGGAAATCAAAAATTTGGAATCTGGAATCCGGCTCATGGAATCCGCAGGAATCCGGCATTATTCCGGATTCCCTTACATACGGCGAAAAGTTTGACAATACACAACACATGGATCCATGGTCCATCAGTTTTTATCAGCCCAGGGTTTTCAAGATTTTCAATGCCTCAAATAGTAGATCAGCATACACAACAGTATCAAGACAGCAATTGCAATTAAGGAAACAGACACTGCCAGCAAGACGATAATCGTTTCCAACACCTTCTTGTCTGAAAAATAAAACGTAGTATTAAGGTGATGACACAGGTTGGGATTTTTCACGCAAGGCGGCGACGTCGCAAAAAGTAGAAATGAGTTCATCAAGGTTGTAACACACCGAGGCATTTTTCTATGCAACATGTCTCGTAATCTTGTTGAAGATTTACCGCAATTGTTGAAAGAAATTACAGAACCGAATTCTACTTTTCGCAGCAATTGAGGCAGCAATCTCGAGATTTATTACATATAGTGTAACGCAACTTATCTTGCAAAGCAAAGGTCAGTCATGAGAAGCTATTATATTTCGTCACAAGCCGTAAATCAATTAATTATAACCCTGGTATTTGCTGTCAAGTTTCAAGGAACATTGCCTAATTTAACAATCCCCTGTCAGTGCAACTGTAACACACTCTTTTATCGCGTGACAAAATTACGAGACAAGTCTCAAGGAACATTGCCTGGTGTAACACTCCCCCGTCGGTGCAACTGTAACACACTCTTTAATCTCGTGACAAAATTAGGAGACAAGTTTCAAGGAACATTGCCTGGTGTAACACTCCCCCGTCGGTGCAACTGTAACACACTCTCTAATCTCGTGACAAAATTACGAGACAAGTTTCAAGGAACATTTCCTGGTGTAACACTCCCCCGTCGGTGTAACTGTAACACACTCTTTTATCGCGTGACAAAATTACGAGACAAGTTTCAAGGAACATTGCCTGGTGTAACACTGCCCTGTCAGTGTAGCTGTAACACACTCTTTTATCGCGTGACAAAATTAGGAGACAAATTTCAAGGAACATTGCCTGGTGTAACACTGCCCTGTCAGTGTAGCTGTAACACACTCTTTTATCGCGTGACAAAATTACGAGACAAGTTTCAAGGAACATTGCCTGGTGCAACACTCCCCTGTCGGTGCAACTGTAACACACTCTTTTATCTTTTAAAAACAGTATCTATTTCTTTCTCTCTTGAATGGTCATGGTGAGGCCATTACATACCTTCAGAGGATCGTGTGTTGTCTGATGCAGCTGACTGTGTTTTGTTTTCTGCTATATAAATGCAGTTTAAAAACATGTATAAGACTGGTTAGATAAAAAGTTGCGCATCCTTTTGCATAAGAATAAAGAGGGTTCTAAAGGGGTAAAATGGGATCTGAGATTTGTCTTTTTAGTTTGGGAAAATTGGATTTCCTGCTTAAAAGACTAGGATTTAGCCTTTACTGGGGTTTCTTTAACTTTCTAACAAAATTATCGAGAAGGTAGTTCTGCATAACAAAAGCGACACTGAGCTCTATATATATACAGCGCTAGTTGAAGAGGACTCAAGGAACTTACATATTTACAATCACGGACATATAACACACGTTAGGATACGTACGGTATTCATACGAAGTAATTTCAAACTCGATTTGAAAAAAGTTGTACCTTCAGTGGTCGGTTGTAAAGGTCCAGTGGTCGGTTGTAAAGGTCCACTGGTCAGTATTAGAGTGGTGGTTGGCATTTGAGTGGTCGCAACTGTCAGAAAACAAGAATTGAGTGAGTAAAAGCATTACATTTCCTTAATTACATAAATTTGATGCCTGCTATCCATCCATCCATCCATCCATCCATCCATCCATCCATCCATCCATCCATCCATCCATCCATCCATCCATCCATCCATCCATCCATCCATCCATCCACCCACCCATCCATCCATCCACCCACCCACCCACCCACCCATCCATCCATCCATCCATCCATCCATCCATCCATCCATCCATCCATCCATCCATCCATCCATCCATCCATCCATCCATTCATTCCTTTATTAGCTATGAATATTGCTTTTGGTGATTGGCTACTAGACAATAAGAATATTCCACGTGCATGTCAACGATTAGACGTTTTTGCGATAACGAACATTGAGTTCAAAGATCGTACTGTATAAAATGTACTCACCAGGTAATACAGTTACATTCATTATTGGATAAAAGAATTCCCTTGATCCTCCATGTAAAAAGCAACGTATTTTGTATGTGTTTGTATCACTAACAGTCACATTAGCCATTCTAAACCATGCCTTGCCAACTGTTATATTCCCGATAAACGACGCGCGGCTGTCGTACTCTTTTCCAGGTTTAACCGTTTGGTTCCCCGAATCGTATGTTACCGCCAGATAGTGGGGACTCGGGTTAACATTTGAACCATCGCTGATGCCATACCAACACCATCCATAATCAATGGGCAGCAACTCCGGAGGAATAGTGAGGTTTGCCTTCATATCTACAGTGCTGCCCGTAGGTACTGTTTGATTAGGTAGAGTTAGAAATACACTGCCTCCAGAAACTAAAAACAAGTTAAAAGAAATCAGCAATAAATGAAGAACGCGCAGCTAAATGGCCGGCAGCCGTCCAAGGTCTTCAAAGTAAAAAGGCTGGCAGTCAAGATTTTTTATTTGTATTTAACAATTATTATAGAAACGCTGAATTTCGTCGATCATTGTATCTCGTATATGCTTCTGATTATGGGCTTGAATTTAACTAAGTGCATCCAGCTGATCTGAAATAGTGACGTAGAAATGACGTCACTGCAAATCCTTTGTCAGAATGGCCAGGTCAGTTATTTTACTTGAAAAAAGCCTGAAAGGATGGATACAGTTTTGTAAACTGCTACCTAGATTCATTGGATATTACCTTAATTTTTTTGTTATGTTTTGTTTGGGGGGGGGGGGGGGGGGGGGGAGTTGGAGGACATTTAAACAGACAAAAACTAGATTGTACTTTTTGTTAATGCTGTGATTTCTCTGACGAATGCAAATCAAAACCTCCAAATTTCTAAAGGTCTCTAAATGTTCAGTAGTATTTCAGAATGAACTTTTGGCAGTCTGGATTTCATTTGGATTTTATTTTTTATAACGAATCCTCCAAAATTAATATATATATATATATATATATATATATATATATATAGAGAGAGAGAGAGAGAGAGAGAGAGAGAGAGAGAGAGAGAGAGAGAGAGAGAGAGAGAGAGAGAGAGAGAGAGAGAGAGAGAGAGATAGATATGAAAAATGAGGTGTTGCCATGCCTTGAATATATGTGAACTTGAAAATAACAGACAACATAACACCTGACCTAGTCTTGACTACTGCCAACAGCCTGAACTCCGCACTTAAATTCACATTAGAGACACCTGAAGATGATCATCTTCCGTTCCTTGACACCATGGTCACATTAGATCACAACACTGGTCGTTTTTCTTCCACACTGTACATCAAACCCACCCACAGTCAGTGTATCACGCCTTGGGACAGTCATGGACCCATCTCACAGAAGAAAGGCATCCTTATTGGGGAAATCCGACGCGCTATATCACGTTCCACTTATCCACAATCACTTAAGGATTCATTGAAACTTATCACAGACCTTTACATCCGCAATGGTTATCCTAAATCGTTTGTGAACTCTACCATCAAACGCACATTGCGTAAAACTAGAACAAGAACAAGATTATATATATATATCAAAATACCATATATCAATGAAAATCTCAAACGACAAACACAAGATATTATCAAACGGACTGGGCTTAATAACATTAGAGTCATCTACATGAACGGACGTTCATCAGCAAGCATCTTTACACCACCGAAAGAGAAACAACAATGCCCGGATAACTGCGACACTTGTTCCACTGCATTAGTCACCAACAGATGCCTTACTAAGAACTGTGTATACAAAATCCAATGTTCTCATTGCAATTTGATGTACATTGGTGAATCGAGTAGAACAATTAGCACTAGACTTAAAGAACATATCACTATGAAGAAACAAACAGTTTACGTACATCTACTTACACATAATAGTAAACCATCTTTAAACGACATCTCCTGGGAAATACTACACAATAACATCAATGCTGTCCACACGCGCAAGATCATTAAAGCGTTAGAAATAAGGAAACACAAGAGCAACATCATTAATGGTTGTATAGGACGCACATTATCCATAGAATGACACTCGGTTCAATGAACCTTGCCTATATAGGCATTTGTTCTAGTTTACCTAATCTATGTAATCGAAAATAATTATCATATCACTGACGAAGCTGTAACAGGCGAAACGTTTGCAAAATAAACCAAAAAAAAAAAATTGCCTTAAGAAGTCATTTATTTTCAAGTTCATATATATATATATATATATATATATATATATATATATATATATATATTATGGATTGTAGATAGATCAAAGACAAGACAACTTTTGCTGTTACTCGGAGTTTCACGCTTACGCGATCTTCAGACAGTCTTTAATCACTGATTAAAGACTGTTTGAAGATCGCGTAAGCGTGAAACTCCGAGTAACAGCAAAAGTTATGTCTTGTCTTTGATCTATCTACAATCCATAATCTATAACGCTCTACATGTCAATGTATTGAGCACTTTACCGTCAGAATAGACACATCCAACAGTAAATTAAACAAGAAGCAAATCAACTGCAAACATGTTAAAAAGCCTCATAAGGTATTCTAGAACAACTTGGTAACATTTTTTTTGTTGAGAAATGACTGAAATCGCTATCCTTCATATATATGTATATATATATATATATCGCAAAAGTGTCAAGGTTTTAGGGATTCGGTGTATATATGTATATATACACTCGATTGCAGAAACATTGTAGTATACATTTATACATATATACAAATACCTAATGAGATGCAAAAACATGAAAAAATTCAAAGCTCTGCATCCATTCATGCATATCTCACAAAATAAAATTTTCAAGATGTTTTATATATCCTCTACATCATCATGATGATCGCGTAAGCGTGAACTCGGAGTAACAGCCAAAGTGATGTCTTGTCTCTAATTTATCTTCAATTCACAATTTATTACGCTCTACATTTTAATGTATTGAGCACTCTACCGACAGTATAGACATACATCTATATTTATATATATAGAAAGAGGATATTACATGATACCAATTTTATCTTCGAGTGTTGATATCATCTCTCACGAGTGGGCGCAGTGATGTAATGTTCTGTTTATTATATGAAATCTTCAATGAAAAATAATGGAGAATTTGAAAATCTGAGCAAAAGTCGAAATTTGACACCACCAGTGTTGATAAAAATCGTATCCCCACGGGCAACTGGTGGGATTGGGGATATTAATTTGATCATTTTGATGTCGCTCAATATCACACTCTATTTCATATTATCAAATCATTAATATTCATAAGGCCAAACACAATAGAAAATCACAACCATGACCGAGTTTTTAAATCAGCAAGAGATTCGTCCTGATTTGCATACAACTTTAACTAAGATTTTCTCGGCGAAAAGTGCTTTTATCTTGAAAATTTAAGTAAAATTTAAGTAACACATGACCTAACTATCCTAAGCCTTTGATAAGTGAGATAAAACATTCACGTCCGACCTTTATGGGGCTAAAAAGGCTCGCCTGCGGCTCTTCATTTTAAATCCCCATAAAGGAAAACATTAGTGTTTTTGAGAAGATCATAGCGATAGAGTAAATACTTTTTTTGTGCGCATTTCGGCTTTTTTACATTCTAATTTTTTGGTCCTACAGCCTTTTTTATCTTATTGTTTATTTGAATCATGCAAATGTTTGTCGAAGCATGATAATGAATATAATATTGATGCTCATGATTGTCCAAACGCGTTATAGATTGTCAATGCTTATGCTAATCGTACTAATGAATGTTCACTTTTGGGTAAACGATCATCAATAAACGCAACTGTTTGTCGATTCGTGTCATTGAAGTTTAACTGCGCGCTAAAGAAAAAGCATTCTATGCATACGAACGTACAAACGCGCTATTGATTGTCCATTGATACTCATGAATGTACACGCATATTCAAATATCGTTATTGAAAGTCGATCCGCGCTAATGATGTTACTTGTGGCGTTGGCACAAATGAATGTACATTTTCTGCTAATGAACAGCAAAAGGTGTAGTAAATAACATAAAATGTCGAAAATTCCACTAAGATTAAGAGAATAATATCATTTAAATATCACGTTGCATTATATAATTTCCTGAAGCAGATATAAAAGGAAGAACAATTTTGAACAAACACTACAGAAAGTAACAGATATCTACGATGCCGCCAAGAAACAGAATATCACTTGCATGACCAACGATCGAGAAAGAATTATCCGTGCGTTTGAAGATGACAAAGAAGATTATTTAATGGTTTCCGCTACTATAGGAGTGAACAGATCCACGGCAAGAGGTATAGTTGCGAGATACGTGCGAGAAGCGGGAGGATTGCAGAAAGACCTCGAGGAGCCGGCAAACAATGTTCGAGTTGACGATGAAATGAGGGATTGCCTGGAAGGCATTTTAAATTAAAACTGCCTCATTACACTAGCACAGACAAACCAAGAATTAATTAAGACGACGACTTCCACAAAAACATCTAATCCACGACCGTACAGTTGCAAGAACGCTAGAAGGAATGCTATACAGTGTAAAATTGGCAAGGCCTCTTCTAGCTGAAAGAAACCGCCCCGACATCTTACAAAAATGAGTCGACTATGCCAATTGATTCATGGGCCATGCTGTTGTTAGCCATAGTGTATTTGTGGATGAGTGCAGCTACAATATCACGGAAGATCTAGAACAGGAGAGAGAGCCTATCGACAGGTATGCGGTCAGCGAGGAAGAAATGTAACAGTTGCATTGGCATGCAGTTTCACCGACCAATGGACTTGTATTCTATTCAGCATTTATCGGTGGAATGAATGGGCAAAAATTGAATGATTTTCTGGCGCAGACGAGACTGAATCTTGACCCCAATGAACAGGTGATTTTTATTTATGACGGCGCGCCAACCCACAATAATCCTGCCATTCCTGGTCCCAATTCAGAACTAAGAAAATTGCCACCATAAAGTCCATTTCTAAACATTGTGGAACAAGCAATTAGTGCCTTAAAAGCAGCCATAAAAGCGGACATAAGTCGCCCAGAAGTACAAGAAGAGATGAACAATAGAGCAGAAGCAAGACGGCAAGGGATTGAATTAGGTACTGTAATTTCCGAACTCAGCTACTTCTACAAGCCCTCCAGAGAAACATCGGAAGCATCACGGCTGTAAAATGTGAACAATGGTATAGATTTATGCAAACCTATTTACCAAGATGTCTAAATAACGAAGCAATTGAAGGATAATCACTAATAAAACAAATTTGACATTTCTTTTTCCATAATTGATTGTCAATATTACTCCAATGATTGTTTTTTCACGTTATTGATTGTTCATTTGCAACGAGTGATTGTACGAAGATGCAATCGATTGTTCATCTCTATGTAAATTGCGTTAATGAATTTCTGTTATTTAGGAATGATTGTCAGATGATGCAATTGATTTTGTTTTGGCCTTTCTTGATTGTCGAACGATGCTATAGAATGTCCGTTGTATGCCATTGAAAGTCAATACATATGTAAATAGCATACAAACGTTCTTTCGCGTTAATAAAGTTCATGTTCGTATTAATGAACGTATATTGGCCTTATTGTTTCAACCCTTGGCGTAAATGAATATATATTTCGCCTAAATGAACAGCAAAAGGTGTATTCACTTTGACGTGATAACATTCCATAACCGTTCATCTGATCAGTCACGAAATGTATAGCTCTTCAATAACGAACTAAGCTACTCTCGAGCTGAGCAACTCCTATAAAATGAAAGCTTATCCGAAAAAAAAATCCTTGCAACTGAATTTCAGTTAGACGAAAAGCAAAAATATTGATCTTACAGACCGAATGCCAATATGGCCGCCATTGACTTTCAGAACTAAAAACCTATACCCCATTCACACCAAAACCTGATTAGTTAAACTGAGTTTTTGTTAAACAAAATGTTTAGAGACTAGAAAGCTTCAATGTAATTATTTTATCTCTAATCTGTTCAGTACAATATGAAGGATAGTTTATATGTATTATTTGATCAAAGAGTGAACAATGTTTGTAAATAATTTTCAAAACATGTTTAGTTAAACTACTTTAAAACATGTTTAAGCTATAGTGTGAACGGGGTACTAATCTTACAAAAGCACCAACATCAGAGAGAGCAAGTAGAAATATTTTTACTCACAACAGAAATGCTTCTAGCAATTCCAAGCCCACACAAACACTCTTCAAAATCAGTTAAGCAAAGAATTGTTACTAGATAACAACTGTTAGGCAATAATAACTTTGAAATTATTTCATGGAAATAGTGTAAGCACTGCACTCTACTATAGTTATATCTATACTCTAAGTAAATAAATAAAATACGTACACATATGTACACATATATACATCGTGTATATATTTCGGTGCTAAAATAATTATTTTGCGTGCTATTGCTTTCCCTCCTGTAAAGCTATTTTAAAAGATTTCAAAGTATTAAGCTCCCTTACACTATTGGGCAGCTCATTCCATGCAATAGCACCACAATAGGATAAGGAGCGTCTCATGAAGTTTGTTTTAGGCTTGGGTAGTTGAAAGTCAAATTTACTCCCTCTGAGGTCATAGTTATGTACCTCAGAGGTCAGTTGAAGTAGGCTTTGCAGGTAGTTTGGTGCCTGCTCATGAAAGATTTTAAACATAATGGTCAATAATTGTAGGTGATGTCTTTCTTGCAAATTCTGCCAGCCTAATTCAGTTAGGAGAAATGAGAATGACCAAGGCGAACCCAAAAACTTATTGTCCTTTTTGTTAATGTTGAGATTTCTCTGACAAATCAAAACCTCCAAATTTCTAAAGGTCTCTAAATGGTCGGCAGTCGGAAAATGTTCAGTAGGATATCAGAATAAACTTTGGGCAGTTTGGATTTCATAAGTCCTACCGACAAATTTGATTGCCAGCCTTGTAATTTTGTTTTTTATTTATTTATTTTTTATTATGAATCCCCCAAAATTATTTTTTACCCGACGCATCACAACTATAAATTTTAAGTTGGCAAAACTTGAATTTATCCTGTTCATGCTATATGGGTTAAATAAATATATGAATAAATAAACAAATACCTGGCGGAATTAGCAGGAAAACAGCATGTAGAAGTAGGGCTTCGAGAACAACAGCTTGAGCTTTCATCTTCTGAAAGATCGACGCCAGAGTGCCTAGCAAGTTACGGTAAGTGTATCGTGAATTACAAGCTTTCCATGGCGAGACATTTTGGACATCAATGGGCGGAGATTATTATTCATGACAAAATCAGCCGTCAATCATGTTCACAGAATCGTGGCTTGTGATTGGCTGCTGACATTATGCTGCTTAGTAAACAAGAAAGTCTAGTTCGGACTTCCAACTAATTCAGTGCGAATTTTGCTCAACTTTATATTGTAATTTGATTATCCTATATTTTATAAGTGTACTTTATTTTCATATTTTCTAAGTGGATGACCTATGACGGCGGAAATTCAAACAAATATATTTTTAGTCCTTGGCTTTTTTCTCCTCATCCTCGTGTACGATTTTTCTGAAAGTTTTAGAATCTTATCATCTATTACAGGTACAGCTTGTGTACAAATTTGAATGGCAAATTTTGGGCAGGCAAAAAGTTATGTCGATCATCTAAAATGGAACCGAAAATTTGAGGCATACAAAATATTGGGCTGTAGAAAGATAACCAATTAAAAAATGACCTTGAAATTTTGATATATCTGTCTTCAGGTAGTGCTTGTATAACTCACGAAAAATCAGCGTCAAATCTTAATCACTCATTAAATAAATATTTATTTACTAAAGGCCGTTAGATACATCGAATATGAAAGTTTTCCTCAAACGGCGCCAAGTTTTTTCTTTAAACTTCCTACATCAATAGATCATAGCCATATCTAGAATGTGGGGAAACTTCTACAGCTTATCCTATCGAAACTTCTGAGATATATTTTTTTAAAGTCAAGCATCGCACATTGCTGGAGAAAATTATGTATTGTTATTAAATTGAATTACAGTCAAACTAAGAAAACCGTGAACACCTAAAATATGTCTGGAATGTTTATGTGTTTGATCACAGCGCGGTCACGCAAAGTATTTTCCCGTTTAAATTAAAGTTTCAAACTTCATATTTTAGTTTTATTCTCGTGAAATTAGAAGTTTCTATTCGAGACAGACGGATACACGAAAGAATGGTTCAATACAATCTTTTTTCATGGTGTTGGGAAACATCTTTTTTACGAGCAACGGCCTCAATAAACATACATATTTTAGGTGTTCACGGTTTTCTTAGTTTAACTGTGATTATCTCCAGCGATGTGCGTTCTTCAAAACCCTTCAAAAGTAAAAAGCCTTATACCGGTTCTTAATCACTAGATTCTTAGTTGTGGGTTTTTACTTTATTCCTATCCTAATGTACAGTGATTTGCTCTTTAGATGTAGTAAGTATAATGTTTCGGATGGAATGCACTAAAAATAAAATAAATTATTGTTTATTTTACTTTAGACAATATTACATGACCCAAAATGCATTTCGGTCTCGGAATGCATTATTCAGTCTGCAGTAATCAACGTTTTTTGAAGTAGCTGTATATTATATAGATATTGGTCGATCAAAATTACATAATTGTCTAAATATATGACATTTACACACACATATACACATATAGTAATTACAAGAAGAAGAAAAAAACAGAAAAAAAACAAAAACCAAAAAAAAAATACATAAATAAAAACAAGAAAAAATGCTATGATTTTTCTTCACACCTGTCGTTAATTCTCAACATGTTTAAATCAAGTTCTCGCTGCCATTTCCAGTCTATTTATTTCTATTTGGCCCGTTCAGAGAGCCCAGCAGTAGCTGAACATGCCTACAAAAATGGACATTGCCCTGGTTAGAACGATGTTGAATAAGTAGATCGTTCCCTTTTCGACTATATGTGTAGAATAATAAGATAGCAGGATAGCAATCACGGTTAGTAAAGACTATATGTGTAGAATAGCAGGATAGCAGTCACGGCTAGTAAAGACTATATGTGTAGAATAGCAGGATAGCAGTCACGGTTAGTAAAGACTATATGTGTAGAATAGCAGGATAGCAGTCACGGTTAGTAAAGACTATATGTGTAGAATAGCAGAATAGCAGGATAGCAGTCACGGTTAGTAAAGACTATATGTGTAGAATAGCAGGATAGCAGTCACGGTTAGTAAAGACTATATGTGTAGAATAGCAGAATAGCAGGATAGCAGTCACGGTTAGTAAAGACTATATGTGTAGAATAGCAAGATAGCAGGATAGCAGTCACGGTGAGTAAAGACTACATGTGTATAATAGCTAGCAGGATAGCAGTCACGGTGAGTAAAGACTAATTGTGTATAATAGCTAGCAGGATAGCAGTCACGGTGAGTAAAGACTACATGTGTATAATAGTTAGCAGGATAGCAGTCACGGTGAGTAAAGACTATATGTGTAGAATAGCAAGATAGCAGGATAGCAGTCACGGTTAGTAAAGACTATATGTGTAGAATAGCAAGATAGCAGGATAGCAGTCACGGTGAGTAAAGACTAATTGTGTATAATAGCTAGTAGGATAGCAGTCACGGTGAGTAAAGACTACATGTGTATAATAGCTAGCAGGATAGCAGTCACGGTTTAAGCTATTAATTAAGCTACGGCCATAATTTCACGACAAATCAAAGTACACATGCCAATGCTTCTCTCCAGTACGCTCAAAGTAGCATTCTTTCTAAAACGTGAATGCTAGAAGATATTTTCTTCCATAATAAATTCACTTCTGACTCTGTAGGTTGGCTTGTGATGGTCGCGATAATGGGTCCTACGCTCGAATTGTATTCTGGTTAGCTTTTTAAAACCCTAACGGGGGTAGACAGCGTCCATTTTCGGCAAACAACCCCTAACTTACTAGGGTCTCCTAGTGTCCTTTTGGCTAATGGCTCATTGTTTTCTCTCAACCAATCAAAAATCATGAGGGTACACGTGGGATCATATTTATAAATTCGAATAGTTTTCCCTGAGGAAGCCATTGAATACAAAAATACATTGAATGGCTTCCTCAGGGAAGACTATTCGAATTTATAAATCTGATGCCACGTGTACCCTCATGATTTTTGATTAGAAGACTTGGCTTACTTGCTTGAACAGATAAATATTTTGCTTATCGAGCAGAAAAGTATGATAGTCGAACCACACACACCGACAGGAGCGTACGCGATCTAGATCTAGATCGCACGATGCAGGCACGTGATAGAACGCACGATGCAGGCACGTGATTTATCGGCTTAAAGCTCGTGCAATTACAAGAATTTTCAAAACATCACTCGTACCTTTTAAATTCCAAATTATACTCGAGGTCGTGCGATTTCCTATACGAACGAAACACGTTCAAATTTGGCAGACTTACTATAAATCTTGAAATGCTTTATCAGACGACAAAAACATTTTCTCATTAGATTAAAATTCAAAACTCGCCCCAGTCCCTTGCTCGTTTCCAAAGTGGCCAATATCGAAAGTGGTCTATTAAAGTACTAACAATAATGATTAAGGAGTTATTACTATATTAAACTTAGGGGGAAAACACGAAAACGAGGCCACAAAGGCCAGGAGTGCCTTTTCCATACCAATCATTTAAAATTCAAATAGCAATTATAACTCTGCAGGCTTTGATAATCTTAATCTCAACCAAGTTGAGAGGACACGAATAGAAGTGGAAAAAACTGACGCCGCCCATACTTCCCTAACTTTCACAAAGTTTCCTTTCACAAAGTTACCCACCTACATCGACTTTCCTTACTTTTTACGACTTGTTACACTTGGTGTCCCAAATTAGTTTCCTGTGGGCTTTTTCGTTGCTTGTGCAGCATTTTCTTAATTTACTGCCAGCACGAGTGGGTGAATAAAAGTCTCTTCAAGTTATTCAAAAACAGCCTGTCTTCAACGATCAGCCAATTGCCAACTCGTTCTATGAAGTATAACTGTCACAGAACTCAAGGGTATGGTTCTCGAAAATTATCGAGCTGGTATTGGCTTCGTCAAGCTGACTCATGAAAAGATCAAGTTCCATCTCGTTTTCATGGTGGTAGCTTATACAAGTAGTAAGTTGTTGTGTCACACTTTGACAAAAAGAAGTGTTATATATTTACTTTAATATACACATCAGACTTTAAGACAATGAAAATCAATTAATATTATCTGTGTTTATTGTTGTAGTACATCGTGGGAAAATTCCCACGGGCAAAGCCACTTTTGCTGGTTATGATATCTAGAGCTTTTTAGTGCGACGTCAATCGAACAAAAAAATTATTATAAGGACTTCCGGTACCAAAACGAAATTAAAAGCAGTTTTGTAAAGATTTTTCGAACAGGATATGATTTTTTTTCCAAAGTTCTTATCATTTCAGGTGGAGGTTAAATCATTGGAGCACTTATCGCTTTATTTTAGCGGTTTTCGTGAGCAGTTGGACCCAGAAACACGCCAGTTCTACCAATATAAATGAATAAATGAATGGAAATTCTAAATGTATTTCCGAAAACTACGTAATTTAGATTTAACAAAGTGTAATTATACGTTTATAGAATAATATTGAAAAGGCCAGCATTGTGAAATTCAGCTTACGTAAATTAAGCCAGATCTCGAAATTATCCTGATATCTAAGTGCGGCTAAAGCAATCTGGAAATTAAAAATTTGGAATCTGGAATCCGGCTCATGGAATCCGGATTCCCTTACATGGGGCGAAAAGTTTGACAATACACAACACATGGATCCATGGTCCATCAGTTTTTATCAGCCAGGGTTTTCAAGATTTTCAATGCCTCAAATAGTAGATCAGCATACACAACAGTATCAAGACAGCAATTGCAATTAAGGAAACAGACACGGCCAGCATGATAATAATCGTGTACAACACCTTCTTGTCTGAAAAATAAAACGTAGTATTAAGGTGAGGACACAGGTTGGGATTTTTCATGCGAAGTTACATGTGACGACGCAAAACTTAGAGAACGCAAGGCGGCGACGTCGCAAAAAGTAGAAATGAGTTCATCAAGGTTGTAACACACTAGGCATTTTTCTATGCAACTTGTCTCGTAATCTTGTTGAAGATTTGCCGCAATTGTTGAAAGAAATTACAGAACCGAATTCTACTTTTCTTAACAATTGAGGCAGCAATCTCGAGATTTATTACATATAGTGTAACACAACTTATCTTGAAAAGCAAGGGTTAGTTATGAAAAGCTATTGTATTTCGTCGCAAGCCGTAAATTAATTAATTATAACCCTGGTATTTGTTGACAAGTTTCAAGGAACATTGCCTAATGTAACACTCCCCTGTCGGTGCAACTGTAACACACTCTTTTATCTTTTAAAATCAGTATCTATTTCTTTCTCTCAGTATTTTGAATGGTCATGGTGAGGCCATTACATATCTTCAGAGGATCGTTTGTTGTCTGATGTAGCTGACTGTGTTTTGTTTTCTTCTACATAAATGCAGTAAATGTTTAAGACTGGTTAGATAAAAAGTTGCGCATCCTTTTGCATAAGAATAAAGAGGGTTGTAAAGGGGTAAAATGGGATCTGAGATTTGTCTTTTTTTAGTTTGGGAAAATTGGATTTCCGGCATAAAAGACTAGGATTTCAGCCTTTACTGGGATATGGATTTCTTTATCTCTATAACAAAATTATCGAGAAGGTAGTTCTGCATAACAAAAGCGATACTGAGCTCTATATATATACAGCGCTAGTTGAAGAGGACTCAAGGAACTTACATATTTACAATCTCGGACATAAAACAGACGTTAGGATACGTACGGTATTGATACGAAGTAATTTCAAACTCGATTTGAAAAAAAGTTGTACCTTCAGTGGTCGGTTGTAAAGGTCCAGTGGTCGGTTGTAAAGGTCCAGTGGTCGGTATTAGAGTGGTGGTTGGCATTTGAGTGGTCGCAACTGTCAGAAAACAAGAATTGAGTGAGTAAAAGCATTACATTTCCTTAATTACATAAATTTGATGCTTGCTATATGATAGAGAACCAGGAAGTAACCCCATCCCTTTTCATCCATCCATCCATCCATCCATCCATCCATCCATCCATCCATCCATCCATCCATCCATCCATCCATCCATCCATCCATCCATCCTTTCATCCATTCATCCATTCCTTTATTAGCTGTGAATATTGCTTTTGATGATTGGCTACTAGACAATAAGAATATTCCACGTGCAAGTCCACGATTAGACGTTTTGGCGATAACGAACATTGATTTCTCGATATCTTGTGCAGTCAATTGATGAGTAATAAACATTGACTTGCAGCGTACGTAGCCAGCTCTTAGTTCTTAGTTAGTTACACTTCCAGCAGGTTTTTTTGGTTAAAAGATACCGTCTGGAACTCTATTAAAAGGCTGTGGTCGAGGCTCTTTGTATGAGCAAGTTTAGAACTTTTATTAATCTCCAAACCCAAAAAGCTGTTATGCCTTCAAGAATGATGTTGTCCTCTGAGGGCCAAGAATTGCAGAGAAGGCCGTCCATGAAGTTTTGTCATCCTAAATTGTGAATTAGACACAATGTTATCACTGCAGGTGAAGCAATGTATTGTAAGCGTTCTTACTTTCTCTTCGTTTTGGAATTCGCATAGAGTGCTAGTTAGCATGCAACTGACAACAAGGAATTTGACCGGTGCTGAGGGCAGCTATTCATTTGCACATTCGATTTGCAATTGCTCATCAATCATTTCTTGCGAACCGTAATATTGGAATGCGAACATTTATCTAACTTCTTTTGCACGAAATATCGAGAATGTTCGTTATTGCCAAAACGTCGATTGTTCAAAGATCGTACTGTATAAAATGTACTCACCAGGTAATACAGTTACATTCATTTTTGGATAAAAAAAATCCGATGATCCTCCAGTGTAAAAGCAGCGCATTTTGTAGGTGTTTGTATCATTAACAGTCACATTAACCATTCTAAACCATGCCTTGCCAACTGTTATATTCCCGATAAACGACACGCGGCTGTCGTAGTCGTCTCCAGCTTTAACCGTTTGGTTCCCCGACCGGTATTCTACCACCAGATAGTAGGGACTCGGGTTAGGATTTGAACCATCGCTGATGCCATAACTACACCATGCTCTGTGAATGGGCAGCAACTCCGGACGAAGAGTGAGGTTTGCTTTCATATCTACAGTGCTGCCCGTAGGTACTGTTTGATTAGGTAGAGTTAGAAATACATCCTCTCCAGAAACTAAAAACAAGTTAAAAGAAATCAGCAATAAATGAAGAACGCGCAGCTAAATGGCCGGCAGCCGTTCAAGGTCTTGAAAGTAAAAAGGCTGGCAGTCAAGATTTTTTATTTGTATTTAACAATTATTATAGAAACGCTGAATTTCGTCGATCATTGTATCTCGTATATGCTTCTGATTATGGGCTTGAATTTAATTAAGTGCATGCAGCTGATCTGAAATAGTGACGTAGAAATGACGTCACTGCAAATCCATTGTCAGCAATGGCAAGGTCAGTTATTTTACTTGAAAAAAGCCTGAAAGGATGGATACAGTTTTCTAAACCACATGCTAGATTCATTTGATATTACCTCTATTTTTTTGTTATGTTTTGTTTGGGGTGGGGGGGATTTCCTGCACAGTTCGAGGACATTTAAACAGACAAAAACTAGATTGTACTTTTTGCTAATGCAATTTCAAGCCTACACAAGCACTCTTCAAAATCAGTTAAGATGATTTTTTCATGATTGATGCAGCAAAGAATTATGAAAGTTTTTAAAGAGCGCCATTCATAGCGAGGTTTTATGCCCCGCCACACAGCCAAAGTGATGTCTTGTCTCTAATTTATCTTCAATTCACAATTTATTACGCTCTACATTTTAATGTATTGAGCACTCTACCCACAGTATAGACATACATCTATATTTATATATATAGAGAGAGGATATTACATGATACGAATTTTATCTTCGAGTGTTGATATTATCTCTCACGAGTAAGCGCAGCGATGTAATGTTCTGTTTATTATATGAAATCTTCAATGAAAAATAATGGAGAATTTGAAAAGCTGAGCAAAAGTCGAAATTTGACACCACCAGTGTTGATATAAATCGTATCCCCACTGGCCACTGGTGGGAGTAGGGATATCAATTTTGTCATTTTGATGTCACTCAATATCACACTCTATTTCATATAATAAATATATATATATATTCCCTCGTCCTTATAATCATCAATTCTTTTCTTCTTTCCCTGTTAATATTGTCATACATATATCCTCTACATCAGTACATCCCAGTATAACTATTTTATTGTATGTTTGTAAAAGGCATAGGATACCTGACTTTGATTAGTGTTAATGATCAAAGTTTTTCATGCATCTCAGGAAAGTAAAATGCATAAATCATTTGCAAGTCAAATCAACATACAATTATACCTTTTTTTTTGTGGTCGCTATACTATCAACCTTAACAATCTCATTCCAGAGTGAGAGTACCATCGGAATACACCTGCTGTTCATTTAGGCGAAATATACATTTATTTACGCCAAGGGTTGAAACAATATACGTTCATTAACAAGAAGATGAACTTCATTACCGCGAAAGAACATTCAAGTATGCCATTTACATATGTATTGACTTTCAATGGCATACAACGGACATTCATTAGCATTGTTCGACAATCAAGAACGCCAAAAAAAAATCAATTGCATCATCTGACAATCATTCCTAAATAACAGAAATTCATTAACGCGATTTACATAGAGATGAACAATCAATTGCATCTTCGTACAATCACTCGTTGCAAATGAACAATCAATAACGTGAAAAAGCTGGAACAGCTTTAGTAACAATACACAAGGGAAATCAAATACTCAAGACAATAGAAAGATAATACTTTCCAAAGCAGAACAGCGTGGAGGCTTCATTCACAGATAATATAATAAAGCTTACAAATATGTTTCCTGATATAGACGTGGCCAGAATTGCAACAATGTTGAAGGAAGAGAATAACTGCCTCGAGGGAGTCGTAAGTAGAATTAGTAAGGAAGAAGATGACGAGATTGTAAAAGTGAATGCTCTTCAAATAAGGTATCCGAAGAGAAAGAAGAAGAAATGAAGGAAAGGGTGAGATAACAGTGGATTCTGGTACTCTGAGAAATATTCTATCAAACGTGGCAACTCGAGAAAATAAGTCTTCAGGGGAACCCAATGTTTTGTCCTTTAATAGACAAGATCCTGCTCGTCAAAGCTGCAAAGCTCCCTTGTGTATTGTTACTAAAGCTGTTCCAGTTGAGTGATAGTGACTAATAGTCACTAAATAAAAACTATTAGGTAGTAACTATTTAGATTTTATTTCATGGACATAGTGTAAGCACTCTATAAAAAGTTGGCAAAACTTGAATTGATCCTGTTCATGCTATATGGGTTAAATAAATGAATAAATAAACAAATACCTGGCCGAATAAGCAGGAAAACAGCATGTAGAAGTAGGGCTTCGAGAACAACAGCTTGAGCTTTCATCTTCTGAAAGATCGACGCGAGAGTGCCTAGCAAGCTACGGTAAGTGTATCGTGAAATACAAGCTTTCCATGGCGAGAAATTTTGCACATCAATGGGCGGAGCTTATTATTCATTACATATTTTGTAAGTGGACCTATGTAAGTGGACCTATGACGGCGGAAATCCAAACAAATATATTCTTATTCCTTGGCTTTTTTCTCCTCATCCTCGTGTACGATTTTTCTGAAAGTTTTAGAATCTTATCATCTATTACAGGTACAGCTTGTGTACAAATTTGAATGGCAAATTTTGGGCAGGCAAAAAGTTATGTCGATCATCTAAAATGGAACCGAAAATTTGAGGCATACAAAATATTGGGCTGTAGGAAGATAACCAATTAAAAAATGACCTTGAATTTTTGATATATCTGTCTTCAGGTAGTGCTTGTATAACTCACGAAAAATCAGCGTCAATCTTAATCACTCATTAAATAAATATTTATTTACTAAAGGCCGTTAGATACATCGAATTGAGAGTTTTCCCCAAAATCACAATTTCGTCGAACTCCCTCAAACGGCGCCAACTTTTTTCTTTAAACTTCCTACATCAATAGATCATAGCAATATCTAGAATGTGGGGAAATTTCTACATCTTATCCTATCCAAACTTCTGAGATATATTTTTTTAAAGTCAAGCATCGCACATTGCTGGAGAAAATTATGTATTGTTATTAAATTGAATTACAGTCAAACTAAGATGAACAGCTGAAATATGTCTGGAATGTTTATGTGTTTGATCACAGCGCGGTCACGCAAAGTATTTTCCCGTTTAAAAGTTTCAAACTTCATATTTTAGTTTTATTCTCGTGAAATTAGAAGTTTCTATTCGAGACAGACAGATACACGAGAGAAGGGTTCAATACAATCTTTTTTCATGGTGGTGGGAAGCATCTTTTTTACAAGCAACGGCCTGAATAAACATTCCAGACATATATTAGGTGTTCACGGTTTTCTTAGTTTGACTGTAATTATCTCCAGCGATGCGCGTTCTTCAAAACCCTTCAAAAGTAAAGCCTTATACTTGTTCTTAATCACTAGGTTCTTAGTTGCGGGTTTTTACTGTATATCCTATCTATTAGTTTGACAGTTTGCTCTCGGTGTCTACAACCAAGATCAGATAGAACATTTTGGAAATTCCTGGACACATATGAGATATTATAACCCAACAATGAATTTTCGCGCGCTGTCATTGGTTCAAATGGGTCACGTGCAGGACGGGTATCAGGCGATATCCCCCGTCCGAAGTGATATTCGTCCAGTAAAGTCAAAAACGTAAAAAAAGAAAAGAAAAAATACGAAAAACAAAGAAACTCGGTTTTTACAAACAAGTGAGAGTAAAATACAAAGACTGGTTGAGAAAACTACGCCAGGAAACACGAAAAAATCTTCAAAATATACTGTAAATGTCTTCAATGGTAAGCATCCACGTTGTTTCGTGAATGAAGTTTTTGGTTTCTTTTCGAAATTGTTTTTATAAACTACTCAAAACCAACAAACAATTCGACAACTAATGTTAAACAATAGAATAGAATGTCAGACAGCTTTCATTTACCAAAAGAATTGTTTTTATATCCAACTTGGAGACGAGAGAGAATTATTTTTGGAAAACTCTGGAGATGATGAGTCAATGCAGTTTGCTGAATCCATTCCAGTGAAGTCGTTGGGTTATAAAATAGATAAACCCCTTCTGGCTCACTGGAATATCGGCTGATAATGTCCTTGGAAGAGAAATGGTCCTCAAAATATCACATTTGCCCTCGAAGCTTCGCTTCTCGGCCAAATGTTCTTTTTTCGGACCATTTCTCATCCTCGGACATTATCAGCCGATATCCCAGCCGCCAGAAGGGGTTTATTTACTAAATATCCTTTATGTAATTGCTCTTTATGGGTTTCCTGTGGTTCGCGATCGGCTTCCTGTGGTTTGGGATCGGTTTACGGTTACGCAAGCTTGTAATCAGATCTGGACTGTAAATTGATAGCTTCAAATCATAACCGTTGGTAACGTACTCTCTAGTAAGCACAGGTAACTCATAAAGAGCACGTTACCAACGGTTATTGATTTGAATTTAATCGGCTATCAATTTACAGTCCAGATCTGATTACAGCTTGTGTAATGTTAGTCATGAACTATGCAACGTTTTGTTTCCACGGGCCAAGTAATTAAAATCACTCTATTAATCATCATTATTTGGACAAAGAGTTTAAACGTAAAGCGTGACTATGCAGGGTAAAATAGATACAATTTATACAGCTCTTTAAAAAAACGTTGAATACTGAATATTGTAAACTGAATAGTGCATTCCAAGACCAAAGGGCATTGTGGGTCTCATTAATTTGAAATAAAAAGTAAATATACAGTGAATTGCTCTCTATATGTAGCTAGTATATTGTTTCGGTTGGAATGCACTAGAAATAAAATAAATTATTATTTATTTTACTTTAGACAATATTACATGACCCAAAATGCATTTCGGTCTTGGAATGCACTATTCAGTCTGCAGTAATCAACATTTTTTGAAGTAGCTGTATATTATATAAATATTGGTCGATCAAAATTACATAATTACCTAAAAAATTTCGGGGGGGGGGGGGCTGTCGGTAATTTTTTGGGTCCCCAGATAGACCCAACCCCCAACCCCCCCCCCCCCCCCACTTAAAACTTAGAAATCTTAAAGTCCTTTTTTAATAGACTCCATAGCTGGTCTGCATTTTCTCAGTCTACGTTTTGTGGTCTGCGTTTTGTACCTGCCGGTTTCCGGTTTCATCAAACTGAATTTTTCTCGGAAAAAAAATTCCACCTGGGGCTCGGATGTTTTTCCGAGAAAAAATCAGCTTGATGAATACAATTTACATATTTGATAATTCATACCAAGCACAAAAACGCCACACTTACTGTCTGAGCTGTGTACGCCCTCGTTCATCCTCAAGAAAGCAGCTCTTCATTACACTGTCTTTATCTTGCAACTGAGGTAAGAATAAAACGTTGTAGTAGACTATATAGCTAGTAAATCACTTTATCCTTCGTAGAAAGTGTATCGCTTCTTGTTAAGCTATTAGTTTACGGCATTCTTGCAGACAATAGAGAGTTTAAGAATCTCGTTTACGGCAAAAGTGAAACTGACAGTTGACAAGTGAAAAATTCTTTAAAATTAGTAAAAATGAAATTATGTCTTTGGTGAGAAAGTTTGCAAAAGGTAAAGTGAGATGCAGGAAAACGATGAAAACGTGGTCATATCTGCCGTTGTGAGAAGAAACAACTGGAATCTTAAGCTCTCTATTTCCTCTTCTTTTCAGGAGAGTTGGTCGAGACTCATCAGAGTAATGAACGATCATTTAAGTCGAAGTATTAAACTGGTCGAATCAAAATAGGTATACGGTAAAACGCTAACTACTAAATGAAATTCTCCTTATGCAACTTTCGATTTTTGCTTTAGCTTTGACTCAGTCATATCATTATCCCTTTATATTAGTGACTTTCGCTTTAGTTGTTTTTGTTTCGGTGAGTTATTTTATTACTTCCGCTTTAAATTCGACTTTCGCTTTCGTTACTTGGCCAATTTTCCCCATTTTTCACATTTTTGAATTTGAACGTCCGTTCTCAGGCCAACTTAATCTAATGATTAAAAATTTCAAATTAAATGAGTTTAAATGTTGCCTTTCACACTGCGCAAAAAGACGAATATACGGGCCCGAATACTCTAGAAAACGGATAGGCAAACTACAGGTATTCAGGAATTTTCGATGGTAATCAAAACCTTCTAACGTCACGTCAACCTAGAGTTTGGAATCTAGGATCCAGAACGATTTTCCGAATTCTTCTCGAAAACTTCTCGACTGATTTTGAGTTTTCTAGAATAGAAAGTTTGTATTTTATAGCTGTTTGAATATTTCAACGCATAGTGCCTCTTTCGTTTGGCTCCACATTCTTAGGTGTTACTAGAGTGTTCGATTTTCAATTTGTCGTATTCTATAGTATTCAGCTCGAATACCCGCGTACTATGCGTTTTCAAGCAAAATCGGTTTAGTAATTTGTCGTATTCTATAGTATTCAGCTCGAATACCCGCGTACTATGCGTTTTCAAGCAAAATCGGTTTAGTAATTTGTCGTATTCTATAGTATTCAGCTCGAATACCCGCGTACTATGCGTTTTCAAGCAAAATCGGTTTAGTAATTTGTCGTATTCTATAGTATTCAGCTCGAATACCCGCGTACTATGCGTTTTCAAGCAAAATCGGTTTAGTAATTTGTCGTATTCTATAGTATTCAGCTCGAATACCCGCGTACTATGCGTTTTCAAGCAAAATCGGTTTAGTAATTTGTCGTATTCTATAGTATTCAGCTCGAATACCCGCGTACTATGCGTTTTCAAGCAAAATCGGTTTAGTAATTTGTCGTATTCTATAGTATTCAGCTCGAATACCCGCGTACTATGCGTTTTCAAGCAAAATCGGTTTAGTAATTTGTCGTATTCTATAGTATTCAGCTCGAATACCCGCGTACTATGCGTTTTCAAGCAAAATCGGTTTAGTAATTTGTCGTATTCTATAGTATTCAGCTCGAATACCCGCGTACTATGCGTTTTCAAGCAAAATCGGTTTTTCAATTTGTCGTATTCTATAGTATTCAGCTCGAATACCCGCGTACTATGCGTTTTCAAGCAAAATCGGTTTATCAATTTGTCGTATTCTATAGTATTCAGCTCGAATACCCCCGTACTATGCGTTTTCAAGCAAAATCGGTTTATCAATTTGTCGTATTCTATAGTATTCAGCTCGAATACCCGCGTACTATGCGTTTTCAAGCAAAATCGGTTTAGTAATTTGTCGTATTCTATAGTATTCAGCTCGAATACCCGCGTACTATGCGTTTTCAAGCAAAATCGGTTTAGTAATTTGTCGTATTCTATAGTATTCAGCTCGAATACCCGCGTACTATGCGTTTTCAAGCAAAATCGGTTTAGTAATTTGTCGTATTCTATAGTATTCAGCTCGAATACCCGCGTACTATGCGTTTTCAAGCAAAATCGGTTTTTCAATTTGTCGTATTCTATAGTATTCAGCTCGAATACCCGCGTACTATGCGTTTTCAAGCAAAATCGGTTTATCAATTTGTCGTATTCTATAGTATTCAGCTCGAATACCCCCGTACTATGCGTTTTCAAGCAAAATCGGTTTATCAATTTGTCGTATTCTATAGTATTCAGCTCGAATACCCGCGTACTATGCGTTTTCAAGCAAAATCGGTTTAGTAATTTGTCGTATTCTATAGTATTCAGCTCGAATACCCGCGTACTATGCGTTTTCAAGCAAAATCGGTTTAGTAATTTGTCGTATTCTATAGTATTCAGCTCGAATACCCGCGTACTATGCGTTTTCAAGCAAAATCGGTTTAGTAATTTGTCGTATTCTATAGTATTCAGCTCGAATACCCGCGTACTATGCGTTTTCAAGCAAAATCGGTTTAGTAATTTGTCGTATTCTATAGTATTCAGCTCGAATACCCGCGTACTATGCGTTTTCAAGCAAAATCGGTTTAGTAATTTGTCGTATTCTATAGTATTCAGCTCGAATACCCGCGTACTATGCGTTTTCAAGCAAAATCGGTTTTTCAATTTGTCGTATTCTATAGTATTCAGCTCGAATACCCGCGTACTATGCGTTTTCAAGCAAAATCGGTTTATCAATTTGTCGTATTCTATAGTATTCAGCTCGAATACCCCCGTACTATGCGTTTTCAAGCAAAATCGGTTTATCAATTTGTCGTATTCTATAGTATTCAGCTCGAATACCCGCGTACTATGCGTTTTCAAGCAAAATCGGTTTATCAATTTGTCGTATTCTATAGTATTCAGCTCGAATACTGCGTACTATGCGTCGTATTCAAGGATGTTCAACTCAAATACATTATTTGTGAATTGCAAATATTTTTTTTTAATTATTATGATCAATCTTTCTCATACACTTGTATTACATCTCAGTTTATCTATTATCACAGGGCTCTGCCATTTCTTACAGTATGTCACTTAAAACAATAAGAAATCTAAAAACTAAGGTTAACTATGAATAAATTTCGAAAAGAATATAAGTCAACAACAACTATATTTTTTGGATCAATTGTTCATCATAAACTGTCTTCATTCTTCCAAGAGGGAGGCTGACTCATCTGAATTCTTTCGATTGAAGCCAGCTCTGGATTAAAGCTGACTGACGGAGGCATGGTGTTTCATTTTCCTTTTCTATGTCATGAACTGAATTCCTCTCTTTAGTTCTGTTGATGATAAGATGTAAAAAACATAAGCCTCTTTTCCTTCGTTGTTTGTTGTGCCCTTTGTTGTGCGGAAACCGCAAAAGTCTTTGTTATATAGCAGTCAAGAATTCTTATTGATATTCAACAATCACTACAATCAGTCGAATCCAAACTACCCAAACTTTATTTTAGTAGGCTAAGTGATCCCGGAAATGTCTGTAAGTTTTTTCTTCTACTTAACGTTGACACTGGGCATAGAATACGAAGTTAAAGTTCGTCACAAACCTTTGTGACACTTGGTAAACATTGCCAACTGAAGAATGTTTTTTTAAGAAGTGTAACGCACCTTGACTTCGTATTCTATGCCCAACATCAACCACAATTATAAAATAAAACTTACAGAGTTAATCGGGTTCGCTTAGCCTACGAGAATAAAGTTTGAGTAGTTCGGATTCAACTGATTCTAGAGATTGTTGAATATCCGTGAAGATTTTGAAGAACGGCTGCCGGCCATTTAGCTACAGCGTATCAACATTGTATTTTCTCTGTTAGAATAGGAATATCTTCCATGGATTGTATTGCTAGACTTGTTTATTCAGTATACTGATCATAGTAAACATAACTTACCGGTCAAACAGCAAACTTTGCGCCTTACAAGCTTCGATTGTATCAATGAAGATCAGGTAGCCATTTATGTTTAGTAGACTGTGTTGGCTCTTTCGCGGCCTTCTCTTCTTCCAAAACGATATTATTTTAAGTCATGATGATACTTTCTACATTTCCTCCGCCATAGTGAACAAAGATTTAAAGCCATTTTAGTATACAGAAGCAATAACGGTTGTCCAATACTGTCGACCTGATACGGATCGTCAGTGAAGCTCACGATCCGTACGGTTCGTGAAACTCATTTGAATGCATATTGTTATCTATGACTATGTACAACGTTTTACGGTAATCCTGTGTAATTATAAAGTGTTTATGGTCACCCTGTGGTAATTCCGATGTTGAATTAACAAATAGATCAGGCTTAGCTATGTTCTGTTCTCTGATAAAACACGACTGTAGCTGTAGGACACGAAAAAAGTTTTAGAAATCACGAGCCGTAGGCGAGTGATTTCTAAAACTTTTTGAGTGTTCTACAGCTTCAGGAGTTTGAGGAGCTTCAGGAGCTTTATATAATAGATTTTCACGAGCAAACGAACGTAAACTTTCGGGGAAAAAAAATCTTGTTTATGAAAAGAGAGCGCGCGGGTCTGACGTCAAACTCACGAAAACAAATGTTTTAAGCAACCCACGTCATTTCTATGTTTATTTTGTATAGAAAACATGGTTTTGACGTCATATCTATCATTCTACACTCTGATAAAACATAGGTTTTTAGCCAATCAGAGCGCGCGCTCGTGAAAATCTATTATATAAACTCAAATAAAAGTAAAGAACTGCATTGCACAAAGAACTGCATTGCACAGAGATCTGCGAAGTCCTACTCTACCTCATCCTGAACCTCAAATACAGAAAATAAAGGTTACAGTTATAACACTTGGAATATTGTGATATGAGCTTATTGCTAGGACAGAATGTCAATAAATAAGGTCCTAGTTCGGCAGTCGAAATATTTAATAAAAATCACGGCAGATACTAGGTAATGTAGTGAAGTAAAAGCGAGATGACCTTGTTTAGGTTTTCAAAACTATTCTGATGAACGTGATCACTAGGGGATTCGACAGTTATTAATATTTTTTTGATCTGAACTGATTCCTGGACATCCAGCCTCTAGAAATACTCTGTGTGCGGCAGTCGCCCAGGTCCTAATGTCCAGGGTAACTGCGAAGTAAAAATTTATTAAAAAATTAACAATGAAGGGCCATGTATTTTCCAGAAAAATAAGGGCGACTGGGTCATCACAATTTCTTTCTGCTTGAGATGAAAAACTCCAGTCCTCAGTCCTCCCCCTCATTAAACATGTACTGTGCCTTAGACTGACTAGTGTGATATGTTCTCTCTTTTACATATTAAAATATAAATTATTGAAATTCTTTTGGCCTTTTGGTTTGCATAAAGGAAGGAGTTCCATATATATGTTGTAATAAATTTATGGAAATATAATGAAGTGAAAAAATATATTTTAAAATAATGTGAAATGGGTATAGTTTCCCTAATGGAACTGACAGAACTTTTGAGCTTGAATGTTTGATCAACAAACTCAAATTCATAAAAATTTTTTTAGCAGTTATGGATTCTTTTCTAAATGAACCTTAGAATGCATTTATTGTAAGACAGATATTTACAATTTTTAGAAATCACTGCAGTCTGTTTCACATGTGTATATGGAAAACACATTTAAGCTTGTCCAATGCAACCGTGAGTGGGAGATTAATGCAGGATCGGGGTATTATTATATATAGGGAGCTATTTTTGGTTATTATTATCCAACCTGGAACTAAGGTTTGAAGCCAAAAAAAAAAAAAATACTCAAAGAAACTTAAAGCTTTCAGAGTGACAAAAGCTAGATTATAAGTTGTTAGTATGGATGTATGAATGGAAATAAGTATGTTATATTATCTGTTATATTTATACCTAGAGAAAATTAAAAAAGGTACATAAAGAGGTCTTTTATTGTTTACGTTTGTTTCTTCCACTATTTTTTAATATAATACCCTGATGATGCACTAGAAGTGCGAAAGCTCGGTATTATATTAAAAAATAGTGGAAGAAACAAACGTAAACAATATGGTTATTCCCACTTACAATAACATTTTAGACATAGGTCTTTTATTGTTATATTTTGGGTAAGAAAACTGTAAAGTGATTTTTAAAGAGCTTATAAATTAAAAAAAAATCCCCTGGACTCCCCTACACAGCACACGCCTTGTGGATGGGAACTTCATTCTACTGAAACTGATATATTAGTTTATGTAATGCGTGAGTCAATATGAACCCCAACCCCTTCCCCACCCCGGGACAAGGTGGGGTTACAAGGAGAAATGTGGGGGATTTGTTATGAGCCTTGAAATGTTAAGCCAGTAGTAGCCATTATCAATTCATTTAGACTATGCTATCCAAAATTTTAAACTTTTTTGCTATTTGACATAATATTTGGCTAAAACTTTAATTCTATGGTTCACCAGTACTTATAATCCCTTGATCCACCAATTCTTTGTTTTGTTATGTTCAAGGAAAATGTTCAAATGTCAAGTCTTTTCATCTATTTTAAAACGATAGGATTATTAAAAATTAAGGCTATTTATACCCTGTCTTGTTTAAACGAGAAGTTGTCCTTTTCTTCAGTATATAGTTATAAGGAAATGTTTGTTAACGTCACGAATTAAATGAGATCTGAAAAACCAATAAATACAACCGTGAGTCATAAATTTACGTTGATTCTTGTCCCATGATCCACTGTGATAGTTGTGTTGATATTCGAGCGAGGTCTATGCTATTTTGAATGGTTACTTGTGATTTTGATGCGAGATGATCACGATACAATACTATTTTGAATGGTTTCTTGTCCCAATGATCCACTGTGATAGTTGTGTTGATATTCGAGCGAGGTCTATACTATTTTGAATGGTTACTTGTGATTTTGATGTGAGATGATCACGATACAATGGGAGGTTTCACGCGTGACGTATTTCCGGTGGCAAATAGAACTTTGCAAAAAACATAAGTTTAAAATACTTGTGTGGTTTTCATTTTATTATTTTCGAAAAGCGAAAAGCACGTTTGAGCTATCACTGAAAGCACAGAAGTCATGACTGTCTTTAAGTTAACCGGCAAATAAATTTTTCGTCTTCACCAAAAGAAGATTTGCGAAGCCATTTTGTGGTTGTAGCTCTGAGAAGAAGTGACCTAAAGACCAGAAAAACTTGATTGCACTGCAAAAATAGTCCTTCAGTTCCATAGAAAACACTTCATAGAAGGTACATACATTGATGTTAACTAAGATTTCCTAAAAAAATCGACACAAAAATACGTAAAACTCTCGATACGATAATACAAAAGAGGGTCGCCATTTTGAGATATTGAGATATTTGGACAGAAATACTTGAACTGTGGTTGTTTTTTGGTGTTTTACTACATTTTACACTTTGATCATCTTTGTCTTCATTACTAGCAAGAGAAAAGTGATATTTGACGCTTTGAGTTTTTGTTTTTTAATCCCATTTCAAGAAAAAAAAGACTAAATTTGCATAGCTTTCCAATAAAATTTGACGGCCAGCGAACCGCTCGCGCGAGGTTGTTACGTCAAAAAAAGATTCCATGAAATCTCCCATACTATTTTGAATGGTTTCTTGTCCCAATGATCCACTGTGATATATAGTTGTGTTGATATTCGAGCGAGGTCTATTACGATAGATTAGCTTTTGAAAACGACGCAATTCATATATTATTTTGAATGGTTTCTTGTGATTTTGATGTGAGATGATCACGATTCTTGTGTTGATATTCGAGCGAGGTCTATTACGATAGATTAGCTTTTGAAAACGACGCAATTCATATATTATTTTGAATGGTTTCTTGTGATTTTGATGTGAGATGATCACGATTTTTACCGAATGATTCACGGATTGCACGAAAAGTACGAAATGATAATTAGATGCACGGATCGTACGATCCGTACGGATCGTACGAATGGTGAACGATGTGTGTTAGGGATCATCTGATTTACCACAGGGTGACCATAAACACTTTACACAGGATTACCGTAAAACGTTGTACATAGTCATAGATAATAATATGCTTGTTTTATGCATACAAATGAGTTTCACGAACCGTACGGATCGTGAACTTCTTTGACGATCCGTATCAGGTCGACAGTATTGGACATGACTGGCAATAACACCAAGTAAAACTTCTTGACTTCCACACGAATCGAACTCCCAAGCTTCGAAGACCTCAACGAACTTTTGAATCTGGCCGCCAAGCAGCCGAACTATTCAAATCTAGTCACGTGAAAAAATGCTTTGTTTTCATTCGTCACTTTTGCTTCTGCCCACAGGCAGCCCAAAAATGTTCGAGAATCGATAGGAAAATAAATCACTTACTGGACAGATCTTTTCTGTCGCAAATTGTCTTTGAGTCATGGTTTATCTGCTACCCACTACGTTTAAATAATATTTTTGTTTTTATGTAACTCAGTGAAGAGTTTTGAATATCCTTTTCAGCCAACGCCTATTTTTAGTTATTCTGTTGAATACTTTGAAACGCATATAAAAGATAACGTAGTTGGGTGATTATTGGGCCGCACAACATAATAATTCGTAATATAAGCTGCCGTTACATGCTGCATTTATTCTCGTGCTGCCAATGCAAATTCGGATTTTTGTTGCAGCAAATTATTGCAATGCCTACCATACGAAGAAAGTTTCTGGGTCAAAATAGATCCTTTAAAAATCCTGTTTGGCTAGCCTGAGTACGATTATTGCCTTCTGCTCCCGCCGGTATATTCTAGTGTGATGTAATACTCCAAGTTTTCTAAAGTATTCGATGTGAAAAATCTAGAGAAACGTGACTTTTTTAAAGCGTATTGAATACCCTTGAAAACGTAAAATCAACAAAGAGTTTTTGACGACTAAGAGATAAATATATAAGCTGAAAATAACTCTGTATACGCATCCAGTGCTTTTTCGCTATCATAAGTTTGACAAGGCGAGTTTCGATGAGATAAGCGTTGCGATTAAAATTAAATATAATTTCAAGTTTACTTCTTGAATGATGCCCGTGTACTTTGCTTGTTATCGTCACCCTAGAGACGTACCCTAAACACTAGGTATACGCTCCCGTATATTCTAGTATGATGCAGGACTCGAGGTTTTCTTAAGTATTCGATGTGAATATTCTAGGGAGACGTGACGTTTTTACTGCGTATTGAATACCCTTGAAAACGTAAAATCAACAAAGAGTTTTTGACGACTAAGAGATAAATATATAAGCTGAAAATAACTCTGTATACGCATCCAGTGCTTTTTCGCTATCATAAGTTTGACAAGGCGAGTTTCGATGAGATAAGCGTTGCGATTAAAATTAAATATAATTTCAAGTTTACTTCTTGAATGATGCCCGTGTACTTTGCTTGTTATCGTCACCCTAGAGACGTACCCTAAACACTAGGTATACGCTCCCGTATATTCTAGTATGATGCAGGACTCGAGGTTTTCTTAAGTATTCGATGTGAATATTCTAGGGAGACGTGACGTTTTTACTGCGTATTGAATACCCTTGAAAACGTAAAATCAACAAAGAGTTTTTGACGACTAAGAGATAAATATATAAGCTGAAAATAACTCTGTATACGCATCCAGTGCTTTTTCGCTATCATAAGTTTGACAAGGCGAGTTTCGATGAGATAAGCGTTGCGATTAAAATTAAATATAATTTCAAGTTTACTTCTTGAATGATGCCCGTGTACTTTCCGTGTTTATGTCACCCTAGAGACGTACCCTAAACACTAGGTATACGCTCCCGTATATTCTAGTGTGATGCAGGACTCAAGGTTTTCTTAAGTATTCTATGTGAATATTCTAGGTTGACGTGACGTTTTTACTGCGACGCGAATACTCTTGAAAACTCAAAATCAGGAAAGAGTTTTCGGTACCTGTAAACTCTTGAAAATTCTCCTTTTCGCGCAGTGTCAATCGTGGGATTACGTACGATTTATGAAGCAAAAAAATTTATTGAATAAACAGCTGAGACTAAATCCAAGAAATCTTTAGGTTGATTGTGCAGGTGGTTTCAAATTTACATAATAATATTAGGATAAGACTTCAAAAACACATACATCAGTGACCAAGAAGATGCGCAAAACGGATGTGCAGTAGCGAGGGTCCCTCACTATTAAAACGAATCCTGTAAACGATAGTTCGTACGTAAAGTTTTTGCATGCTTTCGGGTTTGTGGTGTTTTATGATGCGACCCCTTACACATTCTGTAAGTATATATTGCCCAGTATCGTGTCTGTACCAGTATCACCTACGTCCTCCGTCTAAATTTCACAACTCGGCTTTTGTCGCAATTTTGAAACGTTCTTGTGTCGCTTGTCGGATTTTCGTCGCGTGACGAAAACGCTGTCGGTAATTCATTTAATAGAGCAGTTTGTCGTTCGTCGCAAGTTCGCGGCTCTCGTGTTGCCGTTTCAAGGCCATGTCGCTTGTCGGAATGTACCCTAACATGGCCTCAGTATCGTGCCAAACAGAAACTATAAAAATATTTGGCTGATCAAATTTCGCGACGAGTAATCATAAATTCAGAAAATTGAAGATTGCCGAAAGAGAGCCCAACTTTGCGGGCTTTTTGCCTCACTCGCTTGTTGGATTTATTACAGACAAACCAACACACATGCATTCCTATCAATTTTGGAGGATTCATTTTATTTTTTGAAATTTGATATCAAGTTTTTGTTTTGAATCTACGAAGATGAAACGTTAACGGAACTGCGTGTTTTTGCGATAAAAACTTTTCCAAACCGAGAAATGTTTTTCTCAGACAAACGTCTTCGCATCTGGTAAAATTTTGGACTCGGAATTAAAGATTTTAATCTTCTACAGTATGTTGCCCAGTTTCGTGACACTTCAGGTTGTGAATACTATATCTTCTCTACGGAAAAAGATAATTCTATAAAATTTTCTCACATAAAGACAAATTTATCAGGTAACATTGTGATGTAGATATTTTCTTCGAATCTTTTAATTTGATAAAATAAAAGGAATATTTCGACGGCCACTTAAGTGCCCAGTTTCGTGACAGCTGGCCCAGTTTCGTGACACGTTGTAAAAATGCATTGTTTTCAAAGTAATTCACAACCAAATTCGATAAAACAAATCAAAAACATATTTTCTTACCTTTAACTTTATTTTGTTGTGAAATTTGAAGTGCTCCTTGTTCAATTTTTAAAATAGTTCAAAGTCCTATCTCATAGTAAATTTGCGAATGATTTGGCGATATTATCTGACATTGTGTTCCATAATAATAGCAATACTTGAACAGAATTCATTCAGAATTCATAACATGTGTGTTTTGAAACAAATTGCGACTATAGTTTTGTTTATAATCATTAATTGTCAGTGTAGTCACGCTTTTGTAATCACTGGTGTTTGCGTGTCACGAAACTGGGCACCTAATCTTAAAACGGACTCAATATTATTCATCTAATATTCTTGCAAATATAAAACTTCCTAAACATTAAACAGTTGTAGAATGAAATTTAACTATCTAGTTTCCGTCAGTACTAATCTTAAGTTGTTTCTTTGAGAATAAGCAACTTAAATGCCTAGTTTTCGAGCGCAGGGCAATTCACTGCGCAGTGAAAATCAAAGATTTTCGTCGAGACAACTCCACTCACCTGACAAAAATGGCTTCTCCTTGACAAACACGTTCTTTAAATCGCCAAAACATGCATCCCGAAGTTGAATGTTAGGCTTTCTTTCGGTTCCCTTCGTTTCCCGAAATATTAAATAGCCGTCGCTAAAAACGAGTTTAATTTGTAAGTGTCACGAAACTGATACTGTCACGAAACTGGGCAACATACTGTAATCCTCTAAAGTCTTTAATTCAGTCTAAAATTCCCTCAAAAATGTAATTTTTCTAGTTTAGTTCTTTGATTGACGGCCATCGAAATGATAGTTTGCAAACGAGCGAGACATCAAACTTCGGGGGTCATACTTTAACGATAACGGTTGTAAAGTGAAGACTGGCACGATACTGGGCAGCATACTGTATCCGAGGAAAGTTGCTGACGCATTCGTGTCGAAAAATGGCGATCCTAAAAAAGCCTAGAAATTAATTTTTGTGCTTCAGTTGATTGTCTTCGCATCAATTTCCTAGGTACGAGAGAAACTGCTGGCTTGAACTAACATGTCTGCTGAGGAAATTAGGATTGGCCAAGTTGAGAGGACACGTTTACTAGTGAAAGAAACTGGTGTAAGAGTAACAGTTAGAGATGAGGTCCATGCAAAAACAAACCATTACATCAAGCAGAGCCGACCATACTTCCCAAACACAAAGTTACCCACCTACATCGACTTCCCTAAGTTATTACGACTTGCGTGTTTGGTATGGTTGGCGAGTTTGTTCGGATGTTGGGGTGTTGTCGCAAATGATGTCCCAAAGGAGCTTCCTCTGGGCTTTTTCGTTGCTTGCATAGTATTTTTCCTAATTTACTGCCAGCACGAGTGGGTGAATCAAAAGTCTCTTCCATTTGTTCAAAAACAGCCTGTCTTCAACGATCAGCTAATGGCCAACTGGTTCTATGAAGTAACTCTCACAGAACTCAAGGGTATGGCTCTCGAAAATTATCAAGCTGGTATTGGCTTCGTCGAGGTGACTAATGAAAAGTTCAAGTTCCAGGCCTTCAACCCGACCGCGGTTGAAAAAATGTCACGCGCTCGATGTTATTCAAGGCTGATGCTGGTTCTCTTCTTCATGACATCTATTTACAATCTCGTGTTCATGGTGTTGGCTTATGTGAGTTCCTGAGTTCACTTTACAGCCAATCTCAGACACACGCGCACTGTTGCGATTTTTTCTGTTGCAACAAAGTAAGGTTTGGTGGACGTCAATCAAAGCGTTTCCATGACATTCCATACGCACATGCCTTTGTAACTTTGTGTTTTCCGAGAGTGCTATGGCAACGATTTTCATTGACGTCCACCAAAAACCAACTTGTCGCGACAGAAAAATTCTCAAGAGTCCGCGTGTGTCTGAGATTAATGGCTGTAATATCACGCGACTCAGACTAGACTCGAACTTTGTAGTATGCATCATTGAAATCTTTTGATTATAATTCTGTAGTTCTAGTGTCGCGCTTTGAGTAAGAATCATATGAACCCACACGTCATAGACCCTATGCAAAACGCCACAGAAAAGGAACGTATTTCCATTGCATTGCTATAGTTACCATTGCTATGGTTACCATTGCTATAGTTACCATGACTAGTATGCACATTTGAAACAGCATGTTCAAATTAGTGACCGCCATATGTAGATCTTGTTTTTAACCTTTGTTGTACATCGTGCGAATTTTCCCACGTGTAAAGACTGCAAGTAGAGTGAACACGCGCTCTCTAATATTCAATAGTTGATAGCAAATGACGGGCAGTGTTTGCATGTTATTAATTGTAGGCTGGTAATGAGATTCATTCAGTTGATTCATCATGATACCAAGCAATAGAATACTCTCTGGTTGATAGCACATGACGG
The DNA here is from genome assembly GCA_964019055.1 of Anthopleura xanthogrammica. NCBI lineage: Eukaryota > Metazoa > Cnidaria > Anthozoa > Actiniaria > Actiniidae > Anthopleura > Anthopleura xanthogrammica. The sequence continues at coordinate 11,951,735 of OZ025210.1, forward strand.
ACAGTGTTTGCATGTCATTGTAGGCTGGTAATGAGATCAATTCAGCTGATTGATCATGATACCAAGCAATAGAATACTCTCTGGTTGATATCGTGCGTTTTAAAGTTTGCTTTTTTTTTAGGCTTTCGGCTCTACCTGTATTTGCACACGGCCTACCCGTTTGGCGAGCTCAAGCTACCAAGGGCGGATCCAGGAATTTTTGAAAGGGGGGGGGGGGGGGGGTCTCACCAGCTGATCTAAAATAATGACGTAGAAATGACGTCACGTTTACCGAGCGAATCGACCGCTGTAGGCTGGAGCCGTTTGGGGTCATCGGCTCCCCGAAAAAAATTGAAATTCAGACTCTCGGAAATGCGATTTCCAGCGGTTTGAGAGGCATTAGACTTCCTTGAAAAGTCGAATATTCCATTTGGTTCAAAAGAAGTGAAATCTTGAAATCGAATTTATAAGCTCACTCGATATCTTTTTGCCTTATTTGACGTTGCACGATATTTTTTTAAGGATCGAGACTTTGCTCGATATTTTTTTGGGATTTAACGCACCCCCAATCAAATATCAAATTGTCCGTCCCTAACCTCGGGTATGACAGGGGGTCGCGACCCCCCGACCCTCCCCCTGGATCCACCCTTGAGCTACGCTCAATAACTGAAGTAAATTTCCAGAATAATCTGGTATAATTTGGAGTACAAAGTCTACTGATCTTACTTCCAATGAAACACCACAAACCTTTGATAATTTCAATTTATTGATAATCAAGACAAGCTGTGCTCACTTACTGCTCTTAGTTTTATCAATGCTAACCTCCAGGGTTTTCCCAGGGTTCCTATTCCACACATAGCAGATCAGTGTACACAGAATTATCAAGGCAGATATTATCAACAAGCAAATAGAAACGGTCAGCATGATAATGGTCTCGTTCATCAGCTTGTTGTCTGAAACTAAAGCAAAGATATCCATCAGTGGCGTAGCGAGAATTGCCAAAGCGTAGCGGATTATGGTGCGAATGTTAAAGTACCAGCCAAATCTATTGGGGAGGAAATAGAAAACGGGCGAGCGAAGTGTTAGAAGAAGCACAACCATTATCCATGCATTGCTCTCATAGTGCCAGTACACCGATTCCGGCTTTGCTTGTCAGAGTGGCCACCAAACAATGGTCACTATTTTCGACTTCGTGCGCTTCAAGAACAATAGGGAACTTAAGCAACTCGAAATCTAGAACGGGAACGCCGTATCTAAACAAGAAAAGACGATATCGTTCTCGCCAGAATGCGATATATTCAGCAATTGCACGTCGTTCACGTCTTGAGATCAAGAAGTAACACCTATTTCCAGATCTTTCTCTATCATTAAATTCAGTTCTGAAACCTCGGGTCTCACGTCCCCGTCCTAGATTTCGAGCTGCTTAAGGTCCCTAGTGTTAACTAGGGAAGCACAGGTGGCGTAGCGGTGAGAGCGCTCGCCTCTCACCAATGCGACCAGGGTTCGAGCCTCGCTGGGCTCGGTGTCGTATGTGAGTAGAGTTGTTCGTTGGTTCTCTCTTGTGCTTCGAGGGTTTTTCTCCGGGTTCTCCGGTTTTCCTCCCTCCGCAAAAATCACCTTTCAAATTCTAATTAGATCTATCGGTTGCCTTGTAATTGGGTCCTAGACCTGTAAGGCTTTCCGTCCACCCCAGAGTGGTAAAGTGGCATAAATTTTAGGCCAGGTAAAGGAACTACGAAATGGATTCTGGTAGCAGTGTACCTATCAAGATGTAATGATTGGAATGCGGAATTGATGAGAACATTAGTAGGCAATTAACAGAGCGACCTACCTTGAAAAAACCAAACTTGATGACGCATTGCTTCTTGTTTCCCTGGTAAAAAAAATCAATAAATCGATTAAAAAAATAGAGAGAAAAGATAACAAATATATGCTTAATGGACAGGTACGATAACCATTCTTACGGCATGTCGTACCGTGTACGTGCTGTAAGTCAGTACCGTGAGTTTCCCACTCATACGATAACCATTCTTATGGCTAGCTATTTTAGAGTTTCGCCATGTCGTACAGTGTACGTGCTGTAAGTCAGTACCGTACGTTTCCCACTCATACGATAACCATTCTTATGAGAAGCTATTTCAGTGTTACGGCATGCCGTACAGTGTACGTGCTGTAAGTCAGTACCGTACGTTTCCCACTCATACGATAACCATTCTTATGAGAAGCTATTTCAGTGTTACGGCATGCCGTACAGTGTACGTGCTGTAAGTCAGTACCGTACGTTTCCCGCTCACACGATAACCATTCTTATGGGAAGCTGTTTCAGTGTCGGTACCACTTATTCAAATGAAAGGGGGGGGGGGTATATTTATATATATATATATATATATATATATATTTACCTTTATTAGCAGAAGCGGTAACAGTAGGCTTCACAGATAGAGTAGGACTTGGAGTAATAGCGGTGGGGCTGGAATATAGGATGTGACTTGAAGATGCACTGATTTTTGCCGTTGTGGTGGTGCTTAGAGCAGGAGTAGATTGTATTAGTCGTCTACTTATTATTGGCGTTCGAAATTGTCCACATGCTACAATAAATTAATGAGTTCAGTTTGAAAGCTAAAGTATACTGCAAATATAGAGACCATGTTCAGAATGCCATGACCAGACCATAATGACGAAATTGCAAGACAAGTTGTTGAGAAAATTGCACATTATAACAGGGCCTTTGAAATCTGTAGTTTAGTCCCAGGAAAATGAAACCTTGCTAGCCGAGAAAATGAAATACTTCACATCTTTGGAGAATACTTATGACAGTGAAGATCGATCCTCGTATCTTTAAGACAATCTGTCCCATGTGCAACTCCTCTCGTAGACAAAGTACTCGTACGGATCCTCCTATTTGCTTTTACTAAACTCTTACTCTCAATTCAATAGTCCCCTTCACAGTTCTCTGCGCCATCTTGAAAGCTACAGGCCTTGCCGTTATATCAAAATGAGACATGAGGTCAGTGACCTTGCTATGATATATAGAGACCTTTTTTAACACCTTGGACAATTATTCACATATCTGTACCATTGGAAGGTTACCTTATGTCTCGCTTCGATGCAAAAGCACGGCTATCTTTAATTTGAAGACGGCGCATGCAGGGAACTGCGAGGGGGACTATTAAGGCCAGTTTGCACGGTACAACTTTTGCTTACAACTGTCGAATGCAATCTGCCTACGCCACGCTTACAACACGAATTGAGTCGTGTAAATCAACCCTACAACTTGCTACAACTTTTTTCTTGTCGTACACAACAGTTGTGAGCAAGTTGTAGGGTTGATTCAATGCATACCGCTGGTTTGGATGACCGCAGACTTATTTGTTCAATTTTAGCCTCGTTTGTAAGTCGGCAGCTATTCACAGACATTTAATCTCCGCATACTTCTATGCAGGGTCTTTTTGTTGCCAGACGGGCTTTCACATGACCTATATTTGGTAAAACCAGCCAGCTTCACATCGAAATAAACCCGTGCATGGAAGTATGTGAATACATTAAATGTGGTCATACTTTAGCGCGTTCCGCTGTAAACCAGGCTAAAAATGTACAACTGACTAGTCTGTAGTCATAAAACACAGCGGTATTTACTGAACGAGAAAAGGGCCCGGTAGTAAAGGTGTTTCAAAAATGGGTTGGTGAAGGTTTTGTTGCATGTTTCATTTTGCTTTTCAAGCTCGAAATGTATGTATCATATGTAAATAATGTCAGCACAGAAGAAAATATGCTGGAAAAACCTGCAGACAAAGTTTAGGAAAATCCATATTATAATACCTAGTACTTTTCGCTCTGAAGATGCACTAGAAGTGCGAAAGCTCGGCAACTGAATAAATAATCGTGGAAGAATCCTCACGTACAAGAACATTTTAGAAATCCCATATTGTTTAGACCTTTCTCTGCTTGGATTAAGGTCAGCCAAACTGCATTTCGGGCTTGGCATACGACACACAACATAAATAAAACTAGCTACAAAACCTTCACCAACCTAAGCTTTTTTGAAATAGCTGTATTTCATTGGTATTCTGAACTGAGTTCTTTCCAATTCAGTAAAGTTTTATAGTAAACCCATATGGGCATGCAAGACCAGTTTTTCTATAGCTTGTACGTACCTTGAATAATGTCCCAAGATATACCAAGGAGAAAGAATATTCGCAGAAGGAAAATAACGGATTTCATCATCTCCATAGATCGGACACGAGTGCTCGTTTGAACACAACTGGCGAGAGAGTAAAATGCAAATTACTAACTCTTACAAGTCAGTCTTTTTGAATAAGTCAGTTATCTTGCACGAAATGCACGTGAATATCTCAAGCATGCAGGAATTCAAATAAAAGTGTGGCTATGCATACGACAAACAGCAAAATAAAGGCTGGCGCTCAGATACACGCTACAAAACATGTGCATGCAGCAAAGCTTCAATTGCAACATTACATGATGATACAGAATACTATTAATTTCAAAACAGAGAAAATCCCGATGTTTCTGCTTATGATTTATTATACAAGGATAATAAAAAATATCGTCAACAAAATATGTAAGTGTAAGAAGTTAGGCGTTCAATCTTTATGTTTTAGTGTGTAATGTTGCACACGATGTTGCACCGTGTATCCGCCTCTCACTTGCACCGCCTTCCCTGCATTAAACAGCTACACCGACAACAGCAATAACAACAGCAGAAGCAGAAACAACAACAACAACAGTGGCAACAACAACAACAGCAGCAACAACAACAACAACAACAACAGTAACAACAGCAGCAAAAACAGCAACAACAACAACAACAGCAGCAACAACAGCAACAACAACAGCAACAACAACAGCAACAACAACAGCAACAACAACAGCAACAACAACAGCAACAACAACAGCAACAACAACAGCAACAACAACAGCAACAACAACAGCAACAACAACAGCAACAACAACAGCAACAACAACAACAACAGCAACAACAGCAGCAACAACAACAGCAGCGACAACAACACCAACAGCAACAACAACAGCAACAACAACAGCAACAACAACAACATCATCACAACAACAGCAACAATAGCAGCAGCAGCAACAACATCATCACAGCAACAGCAACAATAGCAGCAGCAGCAACAACCTTAACAGCAGCAGCAGAAACAACAGCAGAACTGGAAGAAAAAACAAAAGCAGCAACAGCAGCAGCAGCAGCAGCAGCAACAACATCAACAACAAAAGCAACAGTAACAACAGCAGAATCACCACGAGAACAACATTTCGGCCAACCGGGCGCAAATACCAGAACGTGGGGGTAGGGGGTGGGGAAAGTAACATCCAGCGGTATTCCCCAATCAGACAACAACTTTCAACATGGCAGCTGAGTCTGCAGCTCAGGTAAAAATTAATTTTGAATATTTTCCCTCTAGATTTCCTTAAAGTTGTTCCTTTTTACCCTGTCTCATATATTCCAAGATTAATTTATCATATTGTATCAAACTTGTCGAACTTTTTTATAAATTTTTAATTCCAATTCATTGCATCATTGAATCGACTTTCGAAAACTTCAGCGTTCTTCAGCTTATTTTGCATCTGAAAATACCTTCTTGAAGCTAAATTTTGGCATTTTATAAGTTAAAGCTAGTTAGAATTGTGAATTTGGAAATCACAGATAAAAAAGATCAATTCTTTGGCCTGTTTTTGAATTTGTCGAAGTCAAAAATTTTGTATGAACTTGAGCTAAACAGGGTGTTCATTTTTAAAATCATATAGACTTAAGATACGATATTCAATAAAAAAATTGAATTTGTATTTCTACATATATGTTATTGTTTGAAATTTGGGCCAATGATGTATTTTATTCTCTTGTTATTTGCAGTTATTTTCCCGTCTTGGTTCTAAGCAGTCTCTAGAAGGTTTAGACAATTCTTTATTTTCTGACATCCCTCAAGGTGTAAAACCAGGAGATGTGATAGAATTTCATGGAGCAGAAGGTTGTGGAAAGACAGAGATGCTCTTACATTTGATAGCAAATTGTATTTTGCCAAAATCTTGGAAAGATTTACATCTAGGAGGAAGAGGTGTTGGAATAATATTTATTGATACAGACTTTCACTTTCAACTTCTGAGACTGGTTACTATAATGGAATATCGAATACACAGAGCTATGAGAAAAATTCATGAAAAAACTGGGATTCCAAACTTTGAGGAAAAGTTTGTTTTAAATCATGCCTCGGCATCATCAAGTGGTAATAGTTCGAAGGATATTGAAGATTTTATTAGAGTGTGTTTGGCACGATTGTTCATATTGCGCTGTAACAGTAGTCTGGAGCTACTTGCATCTATGTTGTCACTCGAACAAATGCTAATAGCTAAGCCGGAGGTATGTGTTGTGATGATTGACAGTTTGAGTGCGTTTTATTGGATTGATAGAAGTACTGGAGGAGAAAGCACGACAGACCAGGAACAAAACATGAGAAAGATTATTGAAGTGATACAGAAATACTCCAAGGAACATCATTTAGTATTCATCGCTACAACACATGCAATTTTCAGTGCAAGCAAAAGAACTCAAGATGGAGTTGAGAATTATTTATGCAAGACGTGGTTGAATGTCGTAAGATATAGATATTTATTAAGGTCCCACACAGAGTTCGACACGTCCTCTGGATCTCAAGCAGTTTATTCTGCTCAAAGAACATCTCCAAAAAGTAATGTTGTTAAAAAGTTCCATATTTATGAGAAAGGAATTGAATTTCTTAGATGATATATATTGAATTCTCTGATTTTGAGATTGAAGAGAAATGCAATCAGTAAAGAAATTATATATTTGTAAATAATTTTATTTTCTTTTTCCAGGCAAATGGAAAAGATTAAATTAAATTTAAAGTTAAAGATCAAGAGTTTGAAAGAAAAAATAGAAAATATCCTTACCTCCCCAATAATGGAGAGGATTGGAATTCTCAAGGAATGGGGAAGATCTGAGGAGGGTACATTGTGTAGTACCAGAAAATATCCATACCTCCCCTATGGAGGGGGATTGTATTTCCAAGGGTGGGGAGGGTCTGAGGAGGGTGTATTGTGTGGTCCCAGAAAATAGCCATACCTCCCCTATGGAGGGGATTGTATTTCCAAGGGTGGGGAGGGTCTGAGGATGGTATATTGTGTAGATGAAAGATGATAAAAGATGATATCAAGTGAATTTGTTGATTATATCTTGAAATAGAAGATGGGAAAGACATATGGAAAGTGTTAGCAAACTGAGTGCATACTTATCCCACTTTTCCGTTTTTCATTTCTTGTCTGTAAATTCTCATTTTTGGAAAACCTTTCTCAAAAATTTAAGTGTTACTACTCTCGATTTACTATTAAAAAACCTAAATAATCAATTGAACAAATGAGGATTTTTAGGTATAGACCTCTTGCAGCACTTTGGAAAGATTGAAATTCTTTTTTTTCCTTCCAAATTGAGCTGTTTTGAAATCATGTCAAAGAAGTCTATACAACTATTCCAAAAACGTTTTGTGAAGGTGTTGTCGCATGCTGCTTACCAAGCTTGAAGTATTTTATATTCATATGCAAATAATGTCAGCACAGAAGAAAAAAATACTGCAGAAAAACATGCAAAGTTTGGTAAATTTCATATTGTAGTGACCTCTCGCTGATTGGATTCACATTGTACATGCTGCATTTTGGGCTTGGTATGCAACATACATCATACAACAAACCTACAAAAACCATTTTTTGAAATAGCTGTATATATTTAGTAAGACTTTCTACTGTGCTTATACTCAAATAATGAATACTGTAAGTTGTTTTTGTTCTTGTTTTAATGAGTCTGTTTTGACATTTTTATCTTTCAATTACAACAGGACAAAACTATTACAACAAATGAGCTCATAGTGTCTGTTACCAAATAAAGACAGAACATGAACCAACAACAAATTAAAATTCAGGAGATAAAAATGGATATTTTCTGGAAATCATTAAGTTTAGTTAAAACTCAATGGCCAAAAGTATGACCACATTTAATGCATAAATAAGAAACACTTAATTTTTTAGCCAGCACTTTTTATGCAAAGCTGGCTGGTATTATCAAATAAGGTATGTAAAAGCTCATTTGCCAGCATACATTACTCAATGTTCTGTGAACTCAGACATTTCAACACAGGGACCGCGCGACAGGGGGGGCTGGGGGGCTATAGCCCCCCCAATATTTTTTCCGCCATTTTGTTTTTTTATTATTATTATTATTATTATTATTCTCTCTCTCTCTCTCTCTCTCTCTCTTTCTCTCTTTTGAAAATATAGAAACTTGTAAAACTTGAGCTCTGCTATCCGGCGCTCGGCAAAATTAGAATCGTGTAAAACACGGAATAAAAATGTTAACTTTTCTCCTAAATATTTAACAAAAGCCATTCAGATTAAAATGAAGACAGAAAGAATTAAAAGCGCTATACATGTTGTACTGTCGAACCTCTGTTAAGCGGATACCCATGGAAATTAATTGGTGTAGGTGTCCACCTTTTACAGGCTGTCCGCTTAAACGGTCTACTAAAATTTCGATTATTGACAGCTATACGTCTTATAGTCTTGATGATGAAATATGATTCTTTGTTCTATTCATTGTGATTCATATTGTATTTTTCGCATCAGTATGTACATGTTTTTATACATCTATATATCAGTTAGTTTTTTAAAGACTATCCATTTGCGAATAAACATGAGACTCTGGTTACTTTATCAAATGCAATTATTTTTGTCACAATCAGAAATGCCTTTTCTCATTGCCAAGTTATTCAATATTTCCAAAAATTTGATGCCTTTTTATATGCTCTCGATGCCCCTCAAAACGCTGGAAATCGCATTTCAGAGGGTTATAATTTCAAAATTTTCTGGGGGAGCATGCCCCTAGACCCGCCTAGTAACTCCAGCCTTCGGCGGTCGTTAGCCCCCCCAATCCAAAATACGTGGCGCGGTCCCTGCAACAGCTTGTTGAAAAATTGTTTTTTCGCTGCCGTCAATCAAAACTAATCAGTCGGAAGTGACAGGCGGCACTGAAAAACCAAATTCCAACAGGAAACTCACAACTACAGTGTTCACAGAATATTGAGAATCGCAGTAAATGTGGTCATACTTTTGAGCATCCTGCTGTAAACTGTACCCTTCTATATGGTTAAAAAGATTCACCTTCAACACTAGATATTGTTTACAAAGTTAACCAAAACAACATCATTGTCGTCAGTTTTTCAAATTCATAATAATATCTAAATAACCTATAGTATTTATACACAGTAATCTTTTGACACTACATCAGTTTGAACATATCCTTGGTCACAATCAAGGTCTTAATAACAAAATAATAAGCTTAACTTTATAATAGAGCTCCATATTATGATAATTTTCCTTTCAGATCCTGTGCATTATCCATTTTCTCTCATCATATACACCCTTTTTATGCAGATGTAGCAACTATGTTTGATTTCTTTTTTTGAAAAAGGAGTTCAGAATCAAATGTGCCATATTTAGATGGATTATTTCAGTAAAACTGTTATGGATTGTAATTACTAAATAAACCTTTTGACAAACCCTGAAACAACCTCTTGGTTGATCTACAGTAAGTCAGGGCATGGCTAACTCACAGATTGAACCCTGAAACAACCTCTGGGCTGATCTAAGTCAGGGCATGGCTAACTCACAGATCCAACCCTGAAACAACCTCTGGGCTGATCTAAGTCAGGGCATGGCTAACTCACAGATCGAACCCTGAAACAACCTCTGGGCTGATCTAAGTCAGGGCACTGCTAACTCACAGATTGAACCCTGAAGCAACCTCTGGGCTGATCTTAGTCAGGGCATGGCTAACTCACAGATCAATTCTTGAAACGACCTCTGGGTTTATCAAAGTCAGGGCATGGCCAACTCACAGATCAAACCTTGAAACAACATCTGGGATGATCAAAGTTAGGGTACGACTAGCTAGTTAAAGATTGGATTATGGACAACATTCATAAAGCTTTACCGTTTTACTAATATTTATAATCATGACAATCTTGATGACAGAAGTCTTTTTCTAATCAAACAAAATATCTTCAACTGTACTAACACCAGCAGAATAAGGGCTAACGAAGGTTGCAATCTATTTAGGGTTTAGAGGTAATATGCAAGGGCAATAGAACATGCAACAGCAGATGTTGCCACGACAGCACCAGTCTTGATAAGGGTTGGCCAGTTAAAGCCCTTACCCAAGTCCCAGGCCTGTAGATTGGAACAAAAAACAATTATTCACTTGTCTATATCATTGCAAGCTCACTGTTCCTCTCCCTTGATGCGAAGGCCCGGCTACCTTTCAAGATAGTGCAAGGAACTGTGAAGGGGACTGTTGAAAAGGCCATGTTAGAATTTTAATTCACCATTTTCCATACATTGGTTCACTGGTCACAAATAAAGTACTCAACCGAGGCTACAAGGTAGTTTCAAAGGATTATTGGAATTTGAACCTTGCAGCCTCAACTGAACAAGTGAATCGATACATGTATGGAAAGTGGTGAATAGCTTGGTGGTGGCATATTTAACAATTAGTCCTCGAGTCCGAATGGTCTATGAGTCAATAGCCCATGAGGCCGAAGGCCGAGAGGTCTAATTGTTTTAGTAAAAACCTACTAATCAGTCCAATAAAAGGATGCAAAAAGTTTTGGATTTTGCTTTAAATATATTTTTTTGGTTTTCAAAACCGGCGCTTTTCGCTACTAGAGGTCTATCACTAATAGACCCCTAGTAGCTCAGCCAATCACAGGGCTCGATTGGTGATAGACCATTAGTAGGTTTTTTCTAATTGAATTTAGCATGCTAGGTTCTGTAGAAAGAGTAGTACTGGAAAACCCAGAGAAAAACCTTTGAATTTTAGACATGTGAGACATTACCAAGTGTCTGATTCCATTGATCCCATGGTAGGTGACTGGGAAGGCCAGCAAGGCTTTGAATGTAAAGATGATTGGCCTGGGAATACCAAATGACTTGACTATATTCACATAGTGCTCCAGGTTATCAGGTAACGTCAGGGCACACAGCGCAAATGTTGTCGTAGCTTGGAAACAAAAGAAAAAAAACAGTTGGACTGTAATGGTTAAGGTTGATTTACACGGTACAATTTTTGCTTACAGCTGTCACATGCAATCTGCTTATGCCACGCTTACAACATGAATTGCTTCATGTAAATCAACCCTACAACTTGTTACAACTGTTGTGTACGACAAGCTTAAGAAAAAAGTTATAGCAAATTGTAGGGTTGATTCACATGACAAAATTATTGTTGTAAGCATGTAAGCGTGGTGTAAGCAGATTGCTTGCAACAGTTGTAAGCAAAAGTTGTACTATGTAAATCGGCCTTTACATGGCACAGATCCAAGTCATCAGTCCCGATCAGTGATTTCCTAACATTTATTTCTGATATGTAATTATTAATAATGCCTAATCATATCTAACATAATTTACGAGATTATTACCAATAGTCATGAGGAAGCCAGTCATACGATGAGAACCAGACAACAAAGCATGAAACTCCCATCTGAAAAGAAAGACAGAAACAGTGTGACTACTTTGAACACTCTAAGAAAGCTACAGTCCATCTTCGACGTCTTCATAATTTATATTGTATGTGCCTATCTGCAGACATTAAATTATCTAATAATTACGGCCTCTGAAAATGGAAAAATAGTTATATGTGGCTATCTCTCTCTCTCTCTCTTTATATATTTAGACGGTTTTCGTTTGCATAAAAATGTAAAAATTAAGCTTACATAATTTTTCAATCAAACAGAATTTTTTTTCTTACTTGTAAATAAGAAGATGTGGGGACATAGGACGCTTGAGTTTTAAATTCTTGGCAACATAACTATCTGTTACTTCCTTCTTTGGAGTGGTATTAACAGAAACTCTGCAAAATAGATTTAAAAGGAAAGAAATTAGGATTAATTTTGTACAAAAATTACGTGCAACAAGTCACATCTCAATATTTTCATTTACCTTTGCATCAAAACACAAGACGTTCGAGTCAAACCTGAACGCAAAAATGGAGAAAATCTTGCCGAATTCCTAGAAGAAGGATAGTAGAATTATGTAAGATGTGTTGGAAGTTGAATTTGGGGATCTATTTTGGAAAAAATGAGGTTTTTTTGGACGAACCTGAGAAGAAGACTGGCCGCCATCTTGGAATATTGGAGATTGGATGGGAATCATGGGAAGGAATAACAAGCACTATCTAGGGGTACCCACGGGTATTTGCACATCACGTCCCCCTCCCTAACGGGTAATTTTTGCTCTTTTTCTTGAAACAAAGAAAAGAAAAGAAAAGAAAAGAAAAGAAAAGAAAAGAAAAGAAAAGAAAAGAAAAGAAAAGAAAAGAAAAGAAAAGAAAAGAAAAGAAAAGAAAAGAAAAGAAAAGAAAAGAAAAGAAAAGAAAAGGAAAGGGAAGCAATGCGAAGGAAAGGAAATTTATAGAGATGATAAAAAGACTATTTTTGTTCATGCTTGCCCAAAAATAAACGTGCTTTTCCTCCAATTTTTACTAAACTTTCTGAAATTGATAATACCTGACAAAACTGATCAAGATGATCAAGTGACGTACCAATGATGTCTATTACTTGCATTATGACGTCATAACTTGATGCATCAAACTACATGAGTAAGGCGAGTCCAATTTAATTACAATGACGTCATTAATCGCATTATGACGTCATAATTTAACATCATTGAATCAATCTGCGCGAACCACCCTGCCTGACGCATTTCTAAAGGCCGCGTCGAGAATGTGATGATTTTTGGGCTTATCGCATTCGCGATCTGGATTATTTGTCTATTTGTCTACCTCTTCATAATCGGAAAAAATGCCTTAGGGTTCAAAATCTCTAATGTTGGTAAGACGTTAATAGACTTTGGTCGACAGTCTTCGTTTGATTTGCGCAGGGTTCCCAGCCATGAAGGAGATGATGTAGTGACGTATTTGAGTCGTCAAGGTTACAAGGTTGGATCCAGGATCGGTGAAGGTGCTTATGCGGTGGTGAGGGAAGCTTACTCGAACCAACTTGGAAGGTAAAAAAGCTATGATATTTGAATATATTTTTAGAGCGTATTCTGTTCATCCATTCGTATGACTGTGGTCCCTTTTATGTTGGCAACGCGTGCATTGCCTTTTCAGGATGACAGTCATACGAGATATACTCCATGCGCTGATATTTCCCTTCTTTGCCCTTGCCCGCGCGCATTCAAAAATTAGATCTTTTTGTTTTCAACTTGTAAAGGTGAGTGCGCCCAAAAGCATTTGCAATGCTTTGCATACCACATCCTTCAAAAATACTTCTTTTGTTGCTCTTCCATCTTTTCATAACTTTACGCATTCGTCCATGCCATATCGGATATGTATTTACTAGAGAGTACGGAGTACGAAACACGACTCGGAAGAACGTCACTTGCGGCGCGCGCTCATATGGCATATCCATGTAACTATTGCATAACTTGACATCGTCAATAATTTTCTAAAATGCCAAAACTAGAGTCAGCATCTTAAACTTAAAATACACATATATCATGCATAACATACCACAACAAAAATAAGATCGAGTTTAACATCAACTACTACAGCGCTATTTTCTTCAGCTAGTTTGGCTATCGAAAGAACAGACGCATTGGTTCATAAATGATATATTATCTCAAACGATCGTTTTTGTTCTAAATCTCTTAATTTCCTATCAATTTTAATTTATGAGTGTCATTCTTATTTCCTTTTCAACACATAACAGAGATGTTGCAGTAAAGATTATTGATAAACAAAAACTGTCCGATCGAAGTCTTCACAAGTTTTTACGACGTGAAGTCGAAGCTCTGAGAAAAGTAGACCATGAAAATGTCATCTGTCTTGTGGAAGTCATGGAATCAGATCAACGTTTCTACATCATCATGGAGCTCGCGCACAACGGTGATATGTTAAAGCTGTTACAGGAACGAGGGGAGTTAACAGAAAATGAAGCGAGGATGATGTTTAAGAAGGTTGTGAAGGGCATACTGCATTGTCATCAAAAAGGTACGCATTTTTGGTTCAGATTTAAGAAATAAAAATTTTCTCCGTGCCTTCATAGCCTGGTGAAAACCGAGGCTACGCGTTTGGGAGAATTCGAGAGCAGATCAGTGAAAACCCGAGACGAAGGCATCGGAGAAAATGTTTTATTTCTCTAAAAAAATACTTTTTACCTTGCCCTTGCTTGTTACGTCATTTCCGTGCCTTCATAGCGTGATGAAAACACAGCTCTCGACCAATGAGAGCGCGCGTACTATCTTAAGTATTTTTTAAATCTAAATGATTGCTGTTGCTGGTTATCGATCAATCAGCTGAATGAACTCATGAATCTCATTACGAGCCTACGATGACAGGCAAACACTGCCCGTCATGTGCTATCAACCAGAGTATTATATTGCTTGGTATCAATCAGCTGAATATATGAATTTCATTACAAGCCTACGATGACAGACAAACACTGCCCGTCATGTGCTATCAACCAGAGTATTATATTGCTTGGTATCAATCAGCTGAATATATGAATTTCATTACAAGCCTACGATGACAGACAAACACTGCCCGTCATGTGCTATCAACCAGAGTATTATATTGCTTGGTATCAATCAGCTGAATATATGAATTTCATTACAAGCCTACGATGACAGACAAACACTGCCCGTCATGTGCTATCAACCAGAGTATTATATTGCTTGGTATCAATCAGCTGAATATATGAATTTCATTACAAGCCTACGATGACAGGCAAACACTGCCCGTCATGTGCTATCAACCAGAGTATTATATTGCTTGGTATCAATCAGCTGAATATATGAATTTCATTACAAGCCTACGATGACAGCCAAACACTGCCCGTCACGTGCTATCAACCAGAGAGTACAGTACTCTATTGCTTGATATCAATCAACTGAATGAATCTTATGAATCTCATTCACTTATATTTGCTTGGTAAGACTTCCACGCTACACCGGATATGATGTCTACTGATTGCAACCTATTTTTCCTTTTCGACAGGTATTGCACACCGAGATTTGAAGCTCGAGAACATTTTGTTATCAAACAAGAACGAACCAATCATATCGGACTTTGGGTTCGCTCGATATGTTGGCGGGAACAGCGATTCGTGTCAAACTCGTTCAAGAAGCTGTACATTCTGTGGATCATATGCGTATGCAGCACCAGAAATACTTCAAGGTTAGTGTTCATTTTTAGTAATTTTTTAAATTTGTTGATTTTATTATTACGGATAGAAGAGAATCGGAGAACTTCGCGTGGGAAAATGACGTCACTTTTTGTCACACCACAGGTATCCCATACGATGCCACTTGCAGTGACGTATGGAGTTTAGGTGTGGTCCTCTTTGCCATGGTAACGGGTCGGTTCCCATTCGACGATCGAGATACGAAACAGCTTCTCCGAATGACCCTGGCAGGTGACATCGACTATCATACACGTGCAACGAACCTGTCTGAGCAAGTCAAAGATTTGATTGAGAAGATGCTAACAGCGGATATATCCACTAGGATCACTCTTGAGGAAGTCCTGGACCACCCTTGGATGAAGAAGAGGCGGTCTGTAACCATAGAGACAGAAAGAGACAGGACACATTCGTTTTGTGTTGAAAATGACGGCGGAGAAACAAGTGGTGAATGAGACTAACTCCTCTAAAATGAGGGGTGGAATTTTCGAGGATCTTCTTGCTGCAGAACTCATATCCAAGAATGAGAAAATCTATAAGTTGAACTGTTGAATAAACTTCCCTCTGCCAAAAATGTGCACATTTTTGGCAGAGTGAAAAATAGAAAATAAATTTCCTGTCTCACAAATATGGGTTTCCTGTGTCTCATTTAAGGAATCTTAGCAATAAATATGTTGCCATAAAAAAAACATCAAAATGCATCAAAAACAGAAATAAAAATATCAAAAACAAAAACAAACATCGCAAACACAAACATCGCCCCGGTAGTCCCAAAAATGTGGGTTTCCTGTGTTTAATGAAAGCGCGTAGTCCTGGACTTTTTCCAAGAGAACAAGATGGCAGCCATTTTGTGCAGTCGAATTTGCAGTCGAACTGCTACACGTTTTGGTAAGAAAACCACCTCTATAACATTAAATATACCTATTTTATGACCAGAACATATAAAAGATACGTTTTTCTTTCTATATTTGTAGTTTTTAACTCAGCGAGGCCGGTTTTAGCGTCTTGTTCGGTGACTTGTTCGCCGAAAATTCAGAATCAAAATGGTGAGTTTGAAGACGTGCTCTTTCTCATGTTCAACTATTTTGTTCCTTTTTTCTTTAATACTTCCTTGCTTTTAGACTTTATTCATAGGTATAACAACGAAAATGTCCAAACATTTATTTTTGTTGTTGTTTTCGCTCTTCATTTCTTTTTATATATATATTTTTTGATCATAAGCAACAAAAAATCTTCTACTTAAGCTTATTGTTTTTTTTTGTATTTTCCTTTATGAAAGTTCTGCTGACCAAAGCCATTCACTCTTCATCGTCAAAGAACAAGACTGCTTTAGGTTTGTAATCAAAATCATAACCCCTACAATAACAATGATCTTGATCAAGTACTTGTATGGGCCATTTCACATGAGACATGAAAAAATGTTGAAAAAAATTGAAAACCTTACTGTTTAATTGATATCAGTGCAAAGCTAATACATACATACCGTGGAATGAATATCCAACTTGTCACTTGTAATTTTTTGTACTATTCCACTTTATTTTCAATTTTTTCCACACAATCAGATGCACTGTTTACTTATGTATTGTGTGCATGGATAAAAAAACTTTCACAAAGAATCTCACCTTTTTCTTCAAATCTTTCCTGCACAGAAATTGCTCCAGCTTATGCACCAACTCACTGGTTGTGGGAGAGAGGTTTTAGCGTAGCTCTCCTGGCTCTCATCCCTGCTGGTATCTTCTATCCATGTGCGGCAGTTGACTGGGGTCTTGCACTCTGCATCCCTGTTCACAATCACTGGTAAGTGGAAAAAAAATTAAATAAATATGAACAGGGTTTATGACATACCTTAGCAGAGCTCAAAATAACATAACGGCAGGTCAACGGTCAATGTCGGGCCAAATTTGGTACTTGACCGGTCAAATACGGTTTTGAACGGACATGTTGACTGGTCATATTTGAAAAAAATTCCAACTCCCACTCCCCAATATAAAATGAAAGATCCCTAACCCTAAGCACCAGAGAATTCAAAACTTAAAGGGGCACTTGGATAAAAACGCCCCATATTTTGAAAGTCTGAATAGTTTAAGTATTTAAGAATAATATGACTCAATCATGATTATGAAAACCAGATTGGCAAAAATTTTAGCCTGGGAGCCACTCGCAGTTGAGAAATTTTGGTTTAAAAACTAAAACAACAATTTAGGGTTGAGTAAATGACGTCATTTACTCACAATTTAGATGCTATAAAAAATATATAATTTTTATCCGCAAATTTTGACTGTGAAGAAAATATGTTGCTTGGCTACTATTGGGGCCATATAGATAAGTTTAACCAAGTTTCAAGGCATTTCCAATTTTCATCGTTTTTCATCCAAGTGCCCCTTTAAGTATTACAGCTACATGTACCTACAATTTATTTCAGGGGAATCCATGCAATACTGGCTGACTACGTCAACAAAGGACCAAAATTACCAACTTATGCTAAAGCAATATGGCTCGTCCTCACTGTCTTACAGTTTGTTGGTCTTTGCTACTTCAATATCAATGACGTCGGCATTTGTCAGGGAGTCAAGATGATTTGGAACATTTAGATATTTTATTTTGTTAAATAATATGCTTTAAAAAATATTGACAATCCAAGAACTGCACTTCTTTGTTGTTAGAAGAAAGTCAATGTGACAAATAGATAAGACATCAATGTCAGTCATTTAGATTTGAATTTAAAGAAACCACAGGCAACCCATGTGATTGATTTGACTATTTTTGTCTTTTTGTGCAAATATTGCATTGAGAATGACTGTTTATTGTCTTAAAACTAATTTTAGTACATGTGGATGATAGTTAGAGGACGTTTTAAGGCAGCTATGTTGTAGGGCATGAATAGTACAGGCTTGAAATAACAGCTGATAAAAAAACAATGTCTGGCCAGAATTGGAACTTGTCTGGTCAAATTTTTGCATTGGCGGCCATTTTGACCAGTAATGTTGAGCCAGAAAAGGGGTATGACCAAGCTAAAACTCATTTTGCCAGTCAATATGACTGGCATCTGACAGGCCATTATTTCAAGCCCTGCAGTGGAATTTTTTTCATGGAGAAAAGTTCTACTGTTTTTTGTACAATATGGTTTGTGTGAAACTCCTCGTTTGTTTGGTAGTATGTAGGTGTTTTTGTTATGGTTTTATTAGATGTTTTGTGTAGTCGATGAAAAATAACTAAACATAATTTATAAAAATAAAACATTTTCCCTTCATTGTTTGGTTTTATGGTAATTAGGATGATCTTAATGTACCCGTTAAGCAAAAATTACTTTTTAATGTGTAATGGTCTAACAGACACAAAAGAAAACAATGGAAATAAGATATATTAGTTAACAATTAGACCTGCAGCCTGAATGGTTTATGAGTAAATAGCCCATAAGGCCAAAAGCCGAGTGCGCTATTGACTTGTAGACCATACATGAGGGCAAGAAGTCTAATTGTTTTAGCATAAACCAACTAATTGGTCAATTAAATTGTTATTTTTGCCATTGAATAATTGTTTTTGCCATTGTTTTGTTGTTCAAAAGCTGTCTTTTTCACTACTACAGATCTATCACTAAAAGACCACTAGTAGCTCATCCAATCAGAATGCAGGATTTGTGATAGACCATTAGTAGGTTTATACTGTCAAATAGACTTTAACCATGGTTCCGACTCCCCATAGTTACGGTTGCTATGTCCCACATACCAGTTAGAATATCTCAAAACTCTGATGTGGGATATTGATGATAAATTGTTTCAGTTGTTTGCTGCCCTGTACCCTGTGTTCCAGAGGCTCTCTCGCTCCAGTACTTCTCGGTCGTGGGATTCGTTAATTGCTTTTCTTTGGCGCCGTTCGACCACAGAGCGAGAGGACCTCTGGCACCCAGGGTAGCTGCCCAGTGAAAATCGAAGAATATTGCCTCGTAATCCTTGAAAAACGTTTTAAATTAAGACATTTTGTATTTAATTTGTTGGATGGTCTTAATTCCACTGGGAAAACTGGAGAAGGGAAATATATTTTTCAGTAGATTTTGATTGGATGATTAACCAGGACCATACTTCCAGACATCGAGTGCTGAATCCTCGTATGGACTTACAGCTACGCTGGAGGTTTCGGCCCCAACACCGCTATCCCGGGGAGAATTACAAACTGATCAGGAAGCTCGGCTGAAGCCTAAGGGAGAGGTTAGTCGGCCCCTAGACCGTAGATGATTAACCCCTTGCTATGAACAGCAAACTCAGAAAATTGAAGTGTCTCTCACCTCTTACCATCAAAGATCACTCCTTTCCATGTGGGATGCGTCTTTGAAAAGCTCGAATATGAACGCGTGAGTGCCATTACGTATTGCGCACGCATCTTTGGTTAAAAATCAAATTTGCGGTCTTGACAGGAAGTAGTTTTAAAGGGTTGGAAGTAACAAAATCGATTAAAATAAATCTTTAGGCTATGTCAGATAGGTTCAGGCAATCAATGATGACAATGTTTGATAAGTAATTAATTAAAAACAACCTTATGATATATAGAAAGAGTCGTGAAGGGGGAAAGTGGAAGCTGGGGTTCGCCTTTTTTGGGGGTGGGAAAATGGGATTTCATGCACTGACTGGGATATAACGATTACTGGGATTTGGATTTTGCATAATTTCTAACTCTAACTCTTTAACTTGGACTGAGATTTAATTTTGCATGACTGGGAAGGGATTTTGCAAAATTATGGGCTGGGAAATAGGATAAGGACCCCCCCCCCCCACCCCCCGCAGGACCCTCAATATACTATGACAAAAAGTGCTACTTTTTGCATTACGTTTCAGAGGTGTTTCATAAGTTATAGCCCTTCCTAATTGCTTCACACACCGACGCAGCTCAATGCTTACTTTGCTAGTCAGGTAATTTAAAAAAAAGAAACACTTGAAAAGTTCGAATGTTGACACTAGAAGGGGTAAACTGCCGATGAAAGTGGGTCTCGCAAAGATGTCAAACCGAATACCGGTGCTGGAGAGGTAGTTTATAATGGCAAATGAGTCTTTGGTAATAATTTAGCGCGTTTTTCTTTTGTTTGTTTGTCTCCTTCTTTCCTTCTTCCCTCTCTTTCTTTCCTACCAAGATCACAAGACCCACTCTCGATCTTTAAACCTGTTTTGCCTTTGGATCCTTCCTTTCTTATTTTCTTTCTTTTTTCCTTCACTTTTCCTTCCTTCCTTCCTTCCTTTTTGCCAACAAAAATCCCTTAGCCCAGTCCCCCCACCTAACTCGGTCTCCCCCCAGGCCAGGTACCCCAGCATTACACCTGTTTATATTTTCCACCAAAAAAGAACAACTCATCGCGAATCTCCAACAAAAGAACGTAAATCACTCCTCACAAGGGCTTCCACTACAGGAAACATGGAATTTGACAACGTTCTAAAGATCGTCGGTGAATTCGGCCCTCATCAGAAGCGATTATATTTTTTACTCTGCTCTTCAATCGTCCCTGCTTCGATTCAACTTCTCTTACTTGTGTTCGTAGCTGCTCAGCCATCGTGGATCTGCTTGGATTCCCCTTCGAATAGCACTTGTCCAAAGAACAGATCTCACTGCTTAGAAAGACAATACAATACAAAATTCACATCCATTGTGACTGAGGTATGAATTTATAGTCTCAAAATTGTAAGCTTAATTTTGCACCGTTCACCGTATTACTGACAAATGACTTTGTAATGACCTATCATAAAGTTATTTTGATGCAATTTAAAGCTTAAATTTTACGATCATTATTATTTTCGCATCAAGTTGAATACTATATATTATTCTTTAATCTAACAGTATTTGTTTAGCGAGATTTTAAAAATATGAAAAGCTAAATTAAAGCTCTCGTTCTATCGTTTCCCTTTTTTTAATATTTTAAAAATTAAAAAAAAAAATTATTACTCACTCAAATGTGGGCTGATTTATTTAGTCGTATGATGCAATACTCGATAGCTAAAAACGTAGAAAGGTACTAATATTTATACTTTTAATAAGAATGATATAAATTTTTATCTTTTTTAATTGTTACGGTCAAAATTTTTCGTCAACGAAATGTTTTGGTAAATAACATTATGGAAATGTATGCAAAAAAGTCATTCAAATCAGCTGATTTTAATTTACAAAGCCTGATATGAATTAGAAAATTTATGAATGAAAAATTATATTTAATCCTAATTTCAAAAAAATATTCTAATTTTCAATAAAATTGAATAAAATTTCTAGGGTTTCAAAACAGAGTCATTCAAACTTTCATGTGATATAGCATAAAATTGATAAGAATGAATAACTATAGAGATCTTAATTTTGATTAAATTAATATTAGTGAAATGCACTTCTGTTGTCATAGTAACTGCGATATTTAACGCATGAATGTGGTATATTTTTATGAAAATATTCATTAAATCCCTTACTGAAAAAATCAACAAGGTGAATGAGTAGTGTGTGGATAGACAGTGTTCAAGACATATATTATAATGAATTAGGAACATATATTATTGTCATATTTTATGTTTGGAGCTTGCAAGGTTTATAATCAAGCTTAAAAATCCCCCCTAACATTATCATCAGAAATATAAATTCCATGAACCCCTTCTACCTTGCTGAGCTTTCATTCCCATACTTTGCCGATGAAAAAAATATTGCAACAGCAAAGCAATCCTTCAACTTATTCTATTGATTATATGGTCCCTGAAACGAATTAAATCTGGGCTGATCTAAAGACATTGGGCATGACTAACTCAAATATAGAATACTGAAACAATTGCAACCTCTTGGCTGATCTAAGTCAGGGCATGGTTAAATCACAGATAGAACCCTGACACAACCTCTGGGCTGATCTAAGTCAGGACACAGTTAACTCATGCATGGGACCCTGAAACAATTCCTCAATCTAAATTTACTGTTTAACTTTACTTTTTGCTTTCTCAGTATATAGTCATCATTCTGTATACGTAACAATACTTGTTTTGCTTTCAGTGGAATCTCACTTGTGAAGATGCATTCAAAGCAGACCTGGTTCAGTCTATCGTCATGGGAGGTACACTCGCAGGAGCAATGCTATTTGGTGCCCTAGCAGATAAATATGGCAGACGAAAAATCTGGTACATTACATTCTCAGGACTGGTTGCCTTTGGTTTTGCCAGCTCTTTTGCACCAACTTACAAAATTTATTGTTTATTGAGATTTCTCACTGGAATGTGTGCTGGTGGTGAAATATTGTCGGCATTTGTGCTTGCGACAGAACTTATTGGACCTACTTATAGAGGTTTTGCTGGGATAATGGCACAGTGTTTTTTTACATCTGGACTTTTAATATTACCAATTGTGGCTTATCTTATAAGAGACTGGAGAACATTATCAGTGGTGCTTTCACTCCCAGCTTCTGTTTTTGTGCTTTTCTTCAGGTAAGCAAATATAGGGAAAAATATACTTAAAAGGAATGATTAGGAAAATGGCAATCCATTGATTGATTTCATTCTTTCCTTCCTTTTCTCATTCAATTCATCCATTCATCCATCCATCTATTCATGCAATTCATTAATGACCATCCATCCATTTGTTTCTTCCTTCATTTATTCATTCATCCCATTTATTCAATTATTTGTTTCTCCTTCCTTCCATTCAATCATTCATTTATTACCCCTCCTTCAATTCTACTCCACTAATTCATTCATTCATTCACTGCCTCACCCATTAACCCATCCACCTCACCAGCCAACCAATTCTCTTTCTCTCTCTCTCATCCATCCAACCTCACTTCTTTCATTTTATTGTTTCCATTTTTCTCATTCATTTGTTCTTTCATTTATTTGCTAAGAAATATATATTTTTCTCTCTCTTTGATCTTTCTTTAAGAACCACTTTTCCTGCCTGTTTTCCCAGAAGTTACTTGTAAACTTTTTTTTAACATTCTTTTTCTGTTGTTTATCAGATATGTACCAGAATCTGCTCGGTGGTTGATGATAAGAGGAAGAGTATCAGAAGCAGAGGATATATTACTAGACATTGCCTTAAAGAATGGGATAGCAATCCCCAAGAGTCTCATTCAGGTCAACAGACCTTTCCATATCGGCACAAGATATGGGTGTTTAGATCTCTTCTGCACGAGGAAGATTGTCAAGACTTCATTTATTCTGATATTCCTATGGTAAGTAACCATGGAGATATGGGAGAATGTTGCCATGGAAATAGGTCACACATTTAATATTTTGATGTTCTGATACTTCTGATATTCTTATGGTAACCATAGAAACATGGGAGTATACTCAACAAAGTTACCATTACCAAAATATATTTGAATATATTCTATGGTAACCATAGAGACATGGAAGTATAGTCAAAAAGGTTGCCATGGAAACATGTTATAAAATGTTTGTTGCAACACTGTTTGAATGCCAGATAACTATGGAAACAGGAGATAAGAAACAATGTTAAGGTGTTCATGCTGTTGCTAAGGTATACTGGTAGGTTACCATGGAAACATACTAGCTACTAAGAAACGATGATAGGTAAATGCTGTTGGCTCATTGCGAGGCATAACACTTTTACAATGCCTGTTGCTAAGGAATAATCAAGTTACCATAGAAACAAGCGAGTTGCTTAGATACGGCGAACTTGATATTACTAAAGTATCAGGATGTATTTTTCATGTACTGTTTTAAAAAAACATTTTGTCATTGCCTATGTAGGTTTATCAACACTCTAGTATATTATGGTCTATCTCTGAACACCAAGCACCTAGGTGGTGATATCTACATGAGCTTCTTCTTGTATAGTTTGATGGAGATACCTGCATACCTGACATGCTTTTGTTTCATTAATTGGTGAGTAACATTAGAGATTGCTTCAGCTTCGGCTAATCCATTGTATCCCCCTGATGATGGACAAGAGTCTGAAAGATTGGGAATAAATAAAAATCTTTTGCTGGTGACTGACCAGATCAGCCCAGAATTTGTTTCAGGGTTCGATCTGTGAGTTAGCCATGCCCTGACTTATTAGATCAGCCAAGAGGTTGTTTCAGTGTTCGATCTGTGAGTTAGCCGTGC
The DNA here is from genome assembly GCA_964019055.1 of Anthopleura xanthogrammica. Lineage (NCBI taxonomy): Eukaryota > Metazoa > Cnidaria > Anthozoa > Actiniaria > Actiniidae > Anthopleura > Anthopleura xanthogrammica. The sequence goes on from OZ025210.1 coordinate 11,976,060, forward strand.
CCTGACTTAGATCAGCCAAGAGGTTGTTTCAGTGTTCGATCTGTGAGTTAGCCATGCCCTGACTTATTAGATCAGCCAAGAGGTTGTTTCAGTGTTCGATCTGTGAGTTAGCCATGCCCTGACTTAGATCAGCCCAGAGGTTGTTTCAGGGTTCGATCTGTGAGTTAGCCGTTCCCTGACTTAGATCAGCCCAGAGGTTGTTTCAGGGTTTGATCTGTGAGTTAGCCATGCCCTGACTTAGATCAGCCCAAAGGTTGTTTCAGGGTTCAATCTGTGAGTTAGCCATGCCCTGACTTAGATCAGCCCAAAGGTTGTTTCAGGGTTCGATCTGTGAGTTAGCCATGCCCTGACTTAGATCAGCCCAGAGGTTGTTTCAGGGTTCGATAACATTGAACACTTTGTTTTTTTTCATTACAGGATTGGGCGTCGAAAAAGCATCTGTTATTATATGTTGTTAGCAGGAGTTGCGAGTATAGGCTGCTTATTCGTACAAACCGGTAAGTTCTTCAAAGGTTTCGCCCATTTCTTCCATCATCTGGTTAGTTCCAGCTCAGTTGGTTGAGCATCGAACTCATAGTGTTCATCTGTGCGGGAGCTCCTGGGCTCAATCTGAGGCCACACCAACGCCCACTTAGGGTATTCAAATATCTGATTAGAATGTACTGCGGCCTTTGCTGTAAACATATCTGCAAATGATATAATAAACCTTCGCCGTGGCTTGGAAGACCACGTACAATGGCAGCCATAAGTTTATCAGTGCTCAGTTATGACTTCTACGAACAACCATTCTTAATAGACCTCTTTATCTTGGATGTACTGTTTTCAAACCATTTGTCATTCCCTTGAGAATAAGATTCTATGTTTGAGTTGTATCCATGTTAATAGACCCCTTGCAGCACGTCGGAATGCAGTTCAATTTGGAGGACAATTCAAAACAATAGGTTCTAATTCTCAGGAGATTGAAATTTTTTTGTTTTGTCCTCCAAATTAAGCTGAATTGATGTCACGTGAAAGGGGTCTATAGATATTCTATGATACTCTATGGAATGACACGTGGTCTGAAATAGAAAACGTTACGCCAAAGAGTAATGCATAAAAAGGCATCATTTTTATTCCGTTTTTCTTTGATGGGTGTTACAATTTTTTTGTTTTTCCTCAGAAACAACTGGTGTTAGTCAATCACTAACGATCATATTTGCCATGATCGGCAAGTTTGGTATCTCGGCTTCATTTGCTGTTATCTATGTCTATTCAGCAGAACTACTTCCTACAGTCGTCAGGTAGTTTGTCATTTTTTTGTACAGAGGGGGAAAGAGGATGGACAGGGCAGCAGGAATCCAGGGTTGGGTCTTGAAGCTTTTACACAGCATAAAGGAAGGGAGGGGGGGGGGGGGGGGGGTATCATTGGTATTTTCATTCAATCCAAAATTCTTCCAAGGCCGAAAAGAAAAGGGTAGGGTCACGACATTTATTTCTTTGAAGGGAGATTTTGAAGAGTCCATTTATATTCTTCCGGCCTTTCTCCTCTATAACAAATGAATGCTCCCTAACAAAACTAAGGCTTCCCAAGTAGTGGACCAATCATGATCCATAAAAAAATCCATGTCAACCAATTAGAATATGGGTATTTAAAAAAGCCTTAGAGAAGCACCCTAAGGCTCTACCCTGACCTTTACACCTGTTGATCTCTGCTTTCTCATATAATGTTTTCTTTTGAACCTAGAAATGTTGGGATGGGAGTGTGTTCTGTTTCATCAAGGATCGGTGGAATCTGTGCTCCATTTGTGGTTTATTTGGTGAGTGGCTTCTACTTTTACTTTTAAAGTGTATCTCAGGTCTCCGTGTAGCTTCAGCTTTGAATACTCTTAAAACAGAGCACTGATGGAGAGAGAGAGGGTGAAGTGCGCACCGTCGGCTTCCATTGATACCAGCCACGTAGCTGAAGGAACTACCGACGTTAAATGTAGTTAATTTACCTTTACCTTCGCCTTTACGACTTTTTGACGGTTCCGGCATCTTTGGATGATGTAGATAAATATCCTCCCAAAAACATTAAAGGGGCACTTGGATGAAAATCGATGAAAATTGGAAATGACTTGAAACTTGGTTAAACTTATCTATATGGCCCCAATAGTAGCCAAGCAACATATTTTCTTCACAGTCGAAATTTGCGGATAAAAATTATATATTTTTTTCAGCATCTAAATTGTGAGTAAATGACGTCATTTACTCAACCCTATTGTTCTTTTAGTTTTAAAACCAAAATTTCTCAACTGCGAGTGGCTCCCAGGCTAAAATTTTTGCCAATCTGGTTTTCATAATCATGATTGAGTCATATTATTCTTAAATACTTGAACTGTTCGGACTTTCAAAATATGAGGCGTTTTCATCCAAGCGCCCCTTTAATATTTCGAATTGTCTTTACCCTCAAATCAGCCTTCAAAGTTACGGAATGCTTTTCTGACCACGCCTGATATACACTTTAATCATATCCATTTTGAAATCATTAGCAAATCCTGCAATCTGATTGGCTACAAAGTGTGCGATTTAAGCATTAATTGCACTATTTTGAATCATTAATTGCATCATTTTGTCAAACAATCACTTTTGAAGCTACATATAACTGTTGAGTATTTTAATATATTAAGTTTCAAAATGGAAATGATTAATAGGTAATAGAACTGAGTGTCTTGCAATTTTGGGCAGAAATCACACTCGTGATTAACAAATTGCATTGTCTTTACCCTCAAATCAGCCTTCAAAGTTACGGAATGCTTTTCTGACCACGCCTGATATACACTTTAATCATATCCATTTTGAAATCATTAGCAAATCCTGCAATCTGATTGGCTACAAAGTGTGCGATTTAAGCATTAATTGCACTATTTTGAATCATTAATTGCATCATTTTGTCAAACAATCACTTTTGAAGCTACATATAACTGTTGAGTATTTTAATATATTAAGTTTCAAAATGGAAATGATTAATAGGTAATAGAACTGAGTGTCTTGCAATTTTGGGCAGAAATCACACTCGTGATTAACAAATTGCACTCCCGTTGCGCGGTCGTGCAATTTTGTAATCACTCTTGCGATTTCAGCCCAAATTGCACTCCACTCAGTTCTATTACCATTATTAATCACTAATAAACTTTCAGAGTGTCATTCCCTTGAGTATTATTTATTCTCTCTCTTTTTTTCTTCCTCCTCTAGGGTACATACTCATCACCCCTCCCCATGGTCGTGTTCGGCATGTGTTCGTTCAGTGCAGGGATACTGAGCCTCGTACTACCAGAGACTTTGAACAAACCCTTACCAGAAACACTAGATGACAGTGGATACGAAGGCCTTAGAAACGATTCCTCTTTCGAACAGCTGCAAATGAGTCACCTTGCTTATATTCGGGAGGAAGAAATGTTTAAAGCAAACGAATCGGATTTTGATTATGATGACGAACTTGTCTCGGAGAAAACGACATTTATCTGATGAAAGAGATTTATTTAATAGAATTCATTTTCTGGCAAGAAGTTCATTTAAGAAGATTTAGCTTGCACAGAGACTGGAATACCCAAAGAAACGGCGGCCCCGTTGGTTTAAGGATATGGGAAAAATCTGGACATGGCCGCCATGTTGGATGATATAGAAAAAATCTTGGCATATATAGCCGCCATGTTGTATGACAAGAAAAAATCTTGGCATAACCGCCGTGTTGGATGATAAGAAAAAATCTTAGCATAGCCGCCATGTTGGATGACATGGAAAAAAATCTTGGCATAGCCGCCATGTTGGATGTTAAGAAAAAATCTTGCCATAACCGCCATGTTGGATGATACGAAAACAATCTGAACAAGGCCGCCATGTTTGATATAAAAAAAATCTGGACAAGGCCGCCATGTTGGATAATATTGAAAAGAAATCAGACATTGCTACCATGTTGGATGATGTGAAAAATGTTGATATGGCCGCAATTTTGGATATAATGAGAGAAATAGTTTTAAGGGGCAGCCATGTTGGATAATATTTATTAGACTAATGTCCATTGTTTCCTTAAAACAGTGGAATAGCTTACTTGAAATGTAGAATCCAGATTAGAGAGGAAAATCATGCCAGTTTGCTATCACTAAAACAAAATAAAAATAAAACATAACACAGTTTTAAAATGTTTTAAATCTTTCTGGGTCTAGAAGAAGTGTTGCAACAAAAGAAATGGCCGCCATGTTAGTTGACATGACAAAAGAAACCAAGACCAAATCTTTTGTTCAAGTCAACCAACATGGCGGATATGACATCACATGCACGAGGACAAAAGTCATGGCCGCCATGTTGGATGACATAACAAAAGAAACCAAGACCAAATCTATTGTTCAAGTCAACCAACGTGGCGGCTATGACGTCACATGCACAAGGACAAAAGACATGGCCGCCATGTTAGATGACAAAACAAAAGAAACTAAGACCATATCTATTGTTCAAGTCAACCAACATGGCGGCTATAACATCAAATCAAAAATCACGCAATATTGTCGTTAAGGAGGGATGATGAAGTTGGCGTAAAAATGTGATAAAATGGCAGTGGCATATTTTTCTTGAATTCATAAAACACCGCTGTGTTCCTTGATTACAGACTCATTTACTCAGGGTTAGCCTCAGTTCAGTGTCAAAATATTCACAAATACCAACGGTAAAGTTAAGAATGCACAACTTCAACAATATACAAACACTTTGAAATTCCACGGACCTTCACTGGAACACATGTTATTCAACACAAAATTGAAGCTAACCCTGAGTGAGAGAGAATTTGAAACTATGTAATATTGTTACCTGATGGACGTCTCGACTGGTAATACGCTTTAAATGACACAGTGTGTTGCGACTGTCTTCGTTTGACCTTAGCAGACTTTATTCTTTTTCTGTACGGACGACAAAAACAGCACCAACAACAGCAAGTCAGGAAAACGAGAATAACGATTGCTATGGCAACCACGATGGATAGACAAGCATAGGATGACTGGGAATACCACCACACGAGAAACGCTGCGTGAGAAAAAAAAGATTTTATTGAATACAGTGAATATAGAGACTTGAATTCAAAAACTAGCGGTCTTTGGCATCCAAGCCAGGCAGCAACTACCACAGCTACACCATCATCATCATCATCATCATCACCATCATCATCATCATCATCATCATCATCATCATCATCATCATCATCATCATCATCATCATCATCATTATCATCATCATTATCATCATCATCATCATCATCATTATCATCATCATCATCATCATCATTATCATCATCATTATCATCATCATTATCATCATCATTATTATCATTATTATTATTATTATTATTATTATTATTATTATTATTATTATTATTATTATTATTCACTGACAACCAACAAGTAAAAAGCCTGAAATTGAACAGACAACTTACAGCCTGACACCCCTCCTCCACTTATATATCCAGACCCTCATTCTTGATTCCTAAAACCTCGCTCTCTTCCCTCAGATACTAATAACAGATCTCTATTGCCTTAATTTGTTGAGCCAGGATTGATAACTCAACCAAAATAATGTAACCAATCATTTTAATTTTGGTTACAACAAAAGTTGATAAACTCACAGCATCCTTTGGTAGAGAGAGGGACCACGTGGTCAATGATGGGTGTTTCTGTGATGCTCATCATCTTTGTGCCATAGTGAAACCATAACTAGAAAAAATTGATGAGTTAGACATAGTAGAACCTTAGTTTAAGTTGTTGGGAATATGCAGGGGGATATACATAATTATATTTTACATGATTATATTTCATTCCAGCAAATTAAACGGGATGCACTGTGCAGGGAGTTATGCTTGCAACTGGGATTAGGAAATAGAATTGATAAAAGGGTGGGAAATTGAAAATTGGTTTAAGATAACCCTTCGGGACCCTGTAATAAGGTACATTCTGGTCTAGCTTGGGTAAAAACCAACACCATAAAAAGTGAAGATTAATAGATATTTGCATCCAAGCTAGACCACAATGCACCATGTTCGTCATCTTAGAACAACCCTATTCCAGTCACAACTTTAATTTCCATACATCGGTTCACTGGTCACAGACAAAGCATTCAGTCGAGGCCGCAAGGTTCAAATTTGAACAATCCTTTAAAACTACCTTGAAGGCTCCATTAAAATATTTAATTTGTCTGTGACCAGTGAACTGATTTATGGAAAATGTTACTGCGATTCTCAATATTCTGCGAACTCGGTAGTTGCGAGTTTCCCGTTAGAATTTGTTTTTTCGCTGCCGCCATTCAAAAATATAAAAGGTACCGACTGATTGACGGCAGCGAAAAACCAATTTCACAAAAAGCCATTGAAATGTCTGAGTTCACAGAATATTGAGAATCGCAGTAAATGCATGCTTACCTTCAGTCTGATACTTTTGTTATCATCAGCTGAAAGAATTGAGTTGAGAAAAACTCCATAATTAACAGAGAAGTAGTTGTAATGGAATCCTGGAACCGCTGCACTGCTGTTTGTAACACCTTGTTGAGTCCAGTCCAAATCGGCATCAGTTGACTGAAAAAGAATGCGAACTAGCAGTATTGATTTGATTGTATTTGAGTGACGTGCAAGCCACTAAAATGTTGCAATGCTCACTTCAGATAAATAGTTTTTTCCTAGTAGAAAATCTTCATTTTCTCCTCCAATTTCTTCAAAACAAGTTTTATAAAAGTGTTCTAACATTAAGTGACCATTTCCAAAGTCATTGGGACTAAATATGCGAGTTTTCACAGCTTTTGACTTGAAGTTCGATCATTCGGCTGGTTTTTAAAATATGTAAAACTTATCTCTGTGATTGACGTTGAAGCTATTGTGAATGCTTCAAATGTTGCAATTCACATAATTTTTTTTTCTGGCGGAAAACCTGATTTTCTTTTTAATTTCTTTAGAACTATTTTTATTATCTCTTTGAGTGACTTTGAAGCCACTTAAATGTCGTGCAATGCTCATAACAGACAACCCCTTCATGATATTTTACGTTACCTTGACGACGGTAGTTATAGCAACGGGATCCCTACAGCGCTGAATGATTATTGAAACTGCAGCTTGAGAGGCAGAAATGTTACTGAGGCATGTTACGTGTGTGCAGTTATTCGATATGTCACAATTACTTGGCATTTTATTCTCTCTGCAATTCTCTTCTTCAAAGATATCTTGCAAAAAAACATCTATTGGTTTCGTAGCTGGAATGATAATAAGGAACGTTGCCAAGTTTTTAAATTATTTGTAAGATTTGACTTCATTTCTAGACAGTGTTTGCTCAAAATATTTTGTAGCTTTGTAACTATATGTTGCGAACAATACCTTGACTCTCTGCAGGAAAGAAAAAGTAGTTGATAAAGTTTATCCATAACGCGATTTTGAGGTATTTCATTGCTTAAAAATCCACCACAACAAGTTGTTCTCGGCTGACTACACTTTGAGTGACTAAGCGCTTTGAGATTTGATTTGAAAGTCTAATTTTTGGTATTAGAGCACTTTTAAAGCGTTCCTTCTCTATAGACCCCTTGCAGCACGACGGAATGCAGCTCAATTTGTACGACAAAATAATAGGTTTCCAATTCTCAGGAGATTGAAATTCTTTTGTTTTGTCCTCCGAATTGAGCTGCTCTGACGTCACGTGCAAGGGGTCTGTAAGCAACACATTTTCTCGTGTTTTCTTGTATCACTATGAACTCAGAATACTTGTCTGAGTACATATATTTTTGCTTTGTTTAGGAAAGCCAAAACGCGCAACATCGGATGTTATCATAGGAAAGCATAGAAACATTTTTTCATGGTTTTCACTAGCGAAACAAACACAAACGCAAACACGAGGAAAAAAAATTGGGGAAAAAATTAGATTCTTGTACTTGTGTTGAAACTGAAATTTCACAATGAAATTGCTAGTGAAAACCAGGCTTAAATATCGGATGTTATCATAGGAAAGCATAGAAACATTTTTTCATGGTTTTCACTAGCGAAACAAACACAAACGCAAACACGAGGAAAAAAAATTGGGGAAAAAATTAGATTCTTGTACTTGTGTTGAAACTGAAATTTCACAATGAAATTGCTAGTGAAAACCAGGCTTAAATAAAAGTTGTATAAATGTAAGTTGTTTCACGACGCTTAGATAATTTATTTAATTGATGAATAGCAAATAATTCAAATTTAAAGCTTAAAATCGTACAAACATTGTTACGTTCTTTTATAGTTGCACATCTGAACGCGAAAACATTTTCTTTACATGAATAATTTTATTCAGTCAAAGTAAAAAATAATATATTTTGTGTAAATACTAATCGAATATGGACTTCAAAATATGATATTTCTAACTATTTTTATTTTATTTTAGCGGACTGCAGTCACAATCAAAACTACATGGCCGGGAGTTCTAAAATTAGCCAAACAAGTTACTTGCATTTATTATTAGTGTCAACTTTTCTTGCTTTTCTATCGAGTCCTTGCTTACACAGCAGAACTTAGAAAAGGTTTTCTGATTTTTATGAAAATGAATTGTACAGAAAAAAAAACCAGAAACGAAATAAAGGCATAAACAATTAAAGGTTAAAGAATCCTAGTCAACTACAATGCACTGCGCGCCGAAAACTATGCAATCGGCCATTTTCTCTGCCAGGCAAAATGGCGGTTTTGTAGATGAAGTTTGGGAATCCACCTCCATCGGTCTTGTTATTCAAGCTAAAAGTAAAAATGTAAACCGTCAAGATATATAGGATATTACATGGTCGCGCGGAGATACGAATTTTATCTTCGAGTGTTGATATTGTCTCTCAAGAGTGAGCGCAGCGAATATCAACACGAGAAGATAAAATTCGTATCTCCAAGCGGCCACATAATGTTCTGTTTATTATATGAAATCTTCAATGAAAAATAATGGAGAATTTGACTTTGGTCGAAATTTGACACCACCAGCGTTGATAAAAAAATCGTATCCCCACTGGCCACTGGTGGGATTGGGGATATCAATTTTATCATTTTGATGTCACTCATTATAACACTCTATTTCATATAATAAAATGATTTATATATATAAGTAGTTATTTTATGCTTTTCGTGAGATTTTATAAATTTTGACAACGGATCTAAGGTAAATTTCGTATGTAAACAATAATATATAATGATAATGATATGGGCGCTAACTCTAATATCCTAAGTCTTAAACAACCATAATAGATCATGCCTATCGTCACGTTCTGTTCAATCATCAAACTCTCAAACGAATATCAATTATCAATATTAATTTGGAAATTCCGCATTCCATTTCCAGAATCAATCCGTATTAGAATAATCAAGTGAATTTCTCTTTGTAATATAAATATATTTCAAATAAAAACCACTGTATAGCATCCGATTCGACTACCGTTTGTAATCAAAGACCGTACCAGGATAACGCGTTTCATGGAGTGTTTTTAGCCTAATCATATATTGAAAGTTTGAGAAGAAGACTTTTGATAATTCACGTTTATATACACATGAAATCAAGAGCTCAAAATTTTGATCTTTAATCTCTAGTATCTTTAGGATGATCGAGTTTTGCTGCTATGCCACAAACTGTCTACATTCATTGAAAAAAAGAATTTGTTACAAAGAAATAAAAAACCTACATTATGAAAGAGGTCTATAAATAAGACTAGATTCTGAATTTAACAAAAGTGACGTCATTAGTGACGTAAAATAACTTGTTGACGTAAATAACATGCTTTATAAAGTAGGGTATATTAGACTCTTGGACTCTTGGACTGATTTTTTTCCTTGTTATGAATTTGAGTTATATCAAATTTAGTTGGGTCGATACCGAGTTTTGAAGGGCCGGACATAAGAGCAAACATAGCTTATAGTGGCTGTTATGTTATAAAATGTGTAAAGAACTTGCACTTGTTTTTCCAAGGTTCTTATAGTGTATACAACTATATTATTAAGACTAGATTAGTTTATGAAAATAAAATTAAATTAAATTAAAAAAAAAACAATAACAAAGAATGAAAAGAAAACGAACACGAACACGAAGACATAGAAATATGGTTTTGGTGAAAGTCACGTAAACTACAGCTTGAGAAATTTTTCCCATGCGTTCCGTGATGAGAGCCCATGCAATTTTCATCAGTAGAGATAGGGGTGGTTGACTTTTTAACGACATCTAACCTGGTACCGATATCACGCGTTGTTGGCACGTTTAACCTAAGGTTGTTTGCACGATGGCGGTTGAAAGAAAGAAACAAAGAGAGGCTGTAAGAGAGAAGAAAAGAAGGGAAGAGAAGAGAAGAGAAGAGGAGAAAAGATAAGAAAAGGAAAGAAACAATTTTTTTTTACTTTATTTACCTCATTATCGAAAATGAACGTTCTAGAACGATTCAGTGAAGCAGTAATTAAACTGTTATTAAAAATAATTAAAAATAACTATTTTTAGAAAGGACATATCTCTAAGGCATTGAAGGAATATGAAAGCAAATATCAGTTAAGTAAAGATAAATATGAAAATGTGCATAAACAAAAAAAAAAAAAAAAGAAAAAAAGAGGCGTAACGTTTGCTTCTGTTGGCTTCTGTTGGCTTCATGGGATCATGAGAAGTGAGTTTATTGTGGACACGAGTTGCCGTGATAGTGTCCTAAGTTTAATTTTAACTTAATATCTTTGATCATCGATATTGGATAATACACTTATTAATCATTAAAATAATTATCTAGCTTTAATGATTTACGTAAGAAACACTATTTTTATCATGAATGAAAAGCTTAAAAGGGACCAGTTTTGATGCGATTTTCACTTGTTCCATTGATAACAGTTCGAACTCAGTCCAGACTACTGCTTCCAAGATGGCGAGATACGAGTATGCATATGCGTTTCTGGTAGTTTTTCTTGTGGCCTTTTGCTTCGACTATGGCGAAAGTGGTAAGTTCTTATACACATTTCAAAACTGATTATGCGCGAGCTTTGGCTTGCTTCCCTGGGTTTATTTGCTGTAGGAAATTCTTATGTTTTATTTCTTGAATTAATGAGAGTCCCGACAAAGCAAACTAAAAAGAGTAGCAATGAACAAATAACTGACATTTTTGTCAAAAAAGTGGCGCTTTGTATCAAAGAGTAAAAATATCTGACCAGATGTGATAGGAAGAGGAAAATGATATATTTAGGTTAAAGTCACATCAAAACAATCTATTGTTTTAACGCTGAGGATCAGCAACAAATATTGAATCACATTCAATAAAATTTTTGTTAAGCTAAATATTATGCTAAATATCGCGAACGAAAGACAATTTACCAAAAACAAATGCCGGTGAGCCAACTCATGAATCAGGACATTCAGCTCGACTGAAAAGAAATTTATAACAGAATCTATAAAACACCTATTCTAAGTATTTTCACCTTAAAATACTTAATAATATTCTGTACCGTGACCTCTGTCGTTTCAAAATACTTGATAACTCGGATTGTTCTTTTAAGTTCTTTTTGTCGTTTTGCTTTTGCAGGCTCAACTCAAACCAACCAATCAGCGCAGCGCGTGTAATTTCGAGGAATGTAAAATCTAAACTCAGATTATTACTCAAGGAAAAACATTTCGAAAGCCTTTGTTTTTTGATAGTATTATTTTTGTGGTATCTCTTAGGGGTTAAAATTTGCCAAGCCACGCCCTTTTGAAAAAACTTCCGGTATCTTTTAGGGGTATTTTTGGAAATTTCCGACAAGCATACCCGATACTTTACCCCCTGAGTCACCCCCCCCCCCCCTCGGGAATGTCACTATTGCCGTACAGTCTCTATAGATGAAATTAGCTTTTGTATAGGTAATCGCATTATTTGTAGCGATGTTTTTGGATAAGTAGCACGAGTGATATTTCAAAATTGTTCGTAATCTCCCGATCTGAGACGAGAACATTACAGTTTTCTTTGAATTATTTTCTCTGATAACATGAAATGCTCAGTCTAACTTTTGTATAACGTTTATTTGCAGCACCGGTAGCACAACAGAACCTGAGCGCAATATGTAACTTTACAGGTCCTGCTAATATTAGTAATGCTGTTAATGGAACTTACACTATTGACATAGAAAATGGAAATCACTGGATATGGATTGTAATCACCGAGCCTGTAAAGGAAAAAATAGGATCGATCAACATATTCGATGCCATTACTGGAAAGAAATATTATAGTACCGATATCCCTTCATGTGAACCAAACTTTCCCTTTTTTCAAGATATTGTGTTTGAAAGGGAAGGATACGTATTTTGCATAAGAATTGAAAGGCAAGCAAATGGCAAGATAAGGGTAAGTGTCACTTTGAAGTAATTTTTAAGTTCACAGAGTTATGTCCAAAATGTCATGTCAGCTACCTATCTAGGTTAACCTCTATGGTTATTATAGGTCGCTTGTATCCGAATTCCCGTATATTTTCTTTATATATTGTAATATTTTGTACTAAATAAAGAAATGTATGCCATGGATGTATGGTCCACCGACTCAGGATGTGAATTTTTTATGTTGGATTGAATGTCGAGTGAAGTTAATTTGATTTTGAACAAATATTTCACTAGAATCACATCTGACCAATATCTATATTTTTCTACTGACAAAAATTGGAATCGTTTAACATGGTTCACAGTAGGTTTTTCTTCTTAAAATCGCATTTGACTTTACACGCGTAGTTTGAAACTGACATTGCATATTTCACTTCCATTTTTGCAGATTTATGTTGCAGTGTATGAAAATGGAAAACGGATATACTTAACGATAGTGGATACCTGCTAAAACTTTGATATTTACTCGCATAAGGTACTGTACAATTGTGTTCGCTAATATTTAACAATTTTACTGTTTACATACGTTGTCATATTATAAAATAACAAAATAACAAATAGAATTTAATTAGAGGTTAGAGACTGATGTGAGTGTTTTGTTGGCGAATAAATGCACGCGCTGACGACACGCGTGAAAAACGTCTGTGCATGCTCTAAGTCCGCATGCAAATTAGTCAAAAGCGTCTTCGTGCTATTGTTTAAGAAATAAAACATTTTCTCCGTGCCTTCATAGCCTGGTGAAAACCGAGGCTACGCGTTTGGGAGAATTCGAGAGCAGATCAGTGAAAACCCGAGACGAAGTCGAGGGTTTTCACCTGCTCGAGAACTCGACCAATGAGAGCGCGCGTACTATCTTAAGTATTTTTTAAATAAATATGCAAATCTGACTTTCACACTTGCCTAAAGAATAGTCTTTACAAAATGCCAAAACTTAAAGTCAGTTCTTGAAACTTAAGGCTAATTTTTTTATATTGTCTTTATTAATACAGTATCTTGGTCTTACAAAAGTATACCAGCGAAATTTTTTGTATACTTGGAGAAAACAAGCATTAAGAGGGGCTCTCCCTAAAAATCGCCTATACCTATGCAAGATAGAAAAATCGAAAATTTTCAAACTCTGTCATATTAAAGGTATTTTCGAAAGCTAGTTCTAAAAATCTAATTCTCAGTTGATTCCGATCTTTATTTATTTTTTTACGGCATTTTTTCTATTTATGCCCCGGACACCCAGGAAAACAACTTCAAATTAAGGGAAATTTCGACGGCTCGCATGGAAATATTAAAGCATGATTTATAAAACTGAGGACATAGCTAAAAAGAACTGTCTTTGGCCTATCATTTACCGTTTTTAGATTCAAAATAGGTTAAAACCAAAATATTTGCACGATTTATCATCATCACCTGTGTTGACGGTATTTAGTCACGCAAAAATATAGGCAAGTTTCAGAAGTCAAAATTGCAACTTGGTACATGGCTTTGACATGAATAACTCCACTCTGAAGATCAAACATCATCTAGTCTGTGATTTTCTAAAATAAAATTTTTGGGTAAATAAAAAGACGATTTTTGGGAGACCCAAACGTGCAAGGTATTTTCAGCAAAATTCATGCCCTCTTGACCCCGGCTTGTGTAACGTCAGTCGTAAACAAGACTCCTATATTTCGATTTGCATGGGTTAAGCTTGCCGTAATTATCAAATTATGGTCTTTCAAGAAAGATAAGAGCTATAGAAGTGTACAAACTTGACCATTTGTACAGTTTTACTTGGCAATGTAAAGATTTTAGAAGTTTATATTGGCAAGAATCGCCGTTGCCGAAGTTAAATTAACCTGATTTTTTTTTGTGATCGAACATACAATTTCTATTAGCTTTGCTTAATACAGAAAATAGCAATAACCAAACCACAAAAGGCTGATTGTCTTCAGTAGTCTTAAAATTAACTCACCTTACAGCCCCAAAGAAATAACAATCGATCAATTCACCATCCCAGTGATAAACAACCTTCCACCCGGGACCGGCGGTAATCAATTCAACAGAGGAAACCCAACCAGTGTCAGGTCGTTCGAACAGCAAAATATACATCGAATTATTGACATTCAGTGACCAAGTCCGTAAACTTCGGCAAACTAAGTAGGAGCTGTTAATAAGAACCTCAATCACAGGGTGAATCACTGTCTATTTAATTTGTGTAAACATGTGGAGAGAAACCCTGGTCCTGTTATATATTGATCCTACTAAAATCAAATCCTGCCTGTCCAGTCAAGACAATGTTGCACTATTGGGGTTAAATTTGACCGTGCCCCCTTCAATGAAAGCAATTTTTAGAACCCCCCTACACTTTAACTGAAAATATTTAAATGTAAATATATATTCATTTATCATTTATTTCAAGCCCCCCTTTCCAGGGTCACTAAAATTTCAATTTTTTTTTTCTTGCCAATCCCCTCTTTTCTCGAAAACAGAACGGTCCCTTATCTGAGTCGGACAATTCGAAGATTCTTTTTACTTGTAAGCAACCCATGCAGTGAACGCCTAATGGCCAGGGCGTCTTAAAAACTGACGTCTCGCGAGATAAAAATTGTTAATCTTCTTTAGTTTTTCTATTTTTTAGTTTTTTATTTCGGTTGGCTTTTTTTTGGTTAGTGATGTTCTGAAAACGGGTTTTGGGCCCCCAGGGCAAAACCCTGCCTCGCCCCTGGTCTGGAACTGTAATGTTTAAAGTAAGAGTTGTGATAAAAATTTCAAATTTTACACCGTAAAAAATAAGAGAGATCACTTACTGACGTTTCGGACGATATTCGTAAGAACGATCAAACCAAACCAGTTTCCCGCCATTTCGATTTGCCTAATCATTCACCTTCCGACTTTCTTGTTTTCGGTTTGTCTTTGGTTAGCGGCAACAATGATTGTCGCAAAACCAAAGAGATGCGGCTCATTCACCTATTGGGTACTCATAATCCCAATGGGATGAATGAACGCTTCGCTTTTAAATAATCTATTCTTTTGTCTTTTTATTATTTTTTCTTGTTTTTTTCTTCTTGTAACCTTGCCTACTTTGCTCTCATTCGTTATCTATTTTCTATCTTTATCATATATACACTACCTTCCACTCTTATTCTCTCTTTTACTCCGACGAAGGACTAGCGTCCGAAACGTCAGTAAGTGATCTCTCTTATTTTTTACTGTGTAAAATTTAACTTTTTATCACAACTGTTTCATTAGAAACACCGACGCAGCCCACACTAGCTTACCGCTAGTTATCATATTGTTTAAAGAAAGCATTAGCTGAAATATGCTAAATTCCATCACATAATCCAATCAAATTTATTATCATTATTATCATGACCATTCGAAACCTAAAATGGTGAATATGATAAAAAGAGAAACTAAGATCTTGGCAGCATCCGCTGATTAAAACTGTGCTTTTGCCGAGTTGGGGTGTTTTCAGATATTAATCTATGATGACTAAACTAGGTGCTCTTACATACCCACTACAAAAGTTAAGGTTACTGGAGACCTTCAGGGGTATCTTTCGTTTAAAACTCTCTCTACGCAACACTTTCAACAAAACCCTATAAAACTATATATCGTTCTAAAGCTCATATGATAAAGATTACGAAAAACATATTTTTTGAAAGCAATTTATTTATTTTGAAACGATGCCGGGGCCTTAAACACAAAACGGGTACGTTCCGTAGATGTGAATTAATGGACATGGCATTAGCGGGTATATCCAAAAGAACTTCACTGTGTGAATTAGCGAAAGATAAACTACAAAACGGTGTGAGCGTTTTTTGATTTTTTGATTTGTTAAAAAAATATTAAATATTTAAGTTGGAGTGTCGAAATATTTCCATGTCGGCTGACGTTTTACCGCATAAAAGACGAAATAGTCAAAATATCAAAAATCGCTCACAACCTTTTGCTTATCTATACCTATTCATACTTTTTGCCAGATTATATTGAAATTGAACAAAACTATATACCCTATTAATTCATTTAAAGATAGGGAAATTTTGTAAAATCGATCATAGAGATTTTAAGCTTTAAAGATTTGGGCAAGTTTCACACCTCGTTAAGACATCTGTTAACAGAGAGATACCACCAGCCAACCAAAAACAAGGAACAACGGGACCAACGGAGTGTTGACAAACACTTTGAACTACGCGGGAAATCATCTAAAAATCGAACACTTCGTTTCTCTGGTAAACTTTTAATAAGGACACAAAAAGAATGTAGAATTCCCAAAGGTATCGAAAGTATAGCGTATTCAAAACGAAAAAGAAACTAGAAAGCGCCAGAGTTTCGAAGCGTGGTAGGACACGAATTTCATGACGCGGGAAAATCGAAAGAGTAACCGACTCAAGTATAATAGGATTAACGAGGATCACGACGCCTTCGGTTTCGAATTATTTTCCCTTCAAATCATGTTTTTTTTAAATAACTAGCAAACTTTCAAAAATTTCGAAACAATTTTTGTTCAAAAAGAAAGACTAATATAACAACTTTTAATTAGTGAAATAATTTTTTTTTAGAAACATTTTACCCGCGAAGGTCTCCAGTAACCTTAAATCTGCAATGATTCACCATGTGATTGAGGTTCTTATAAACAGCTCCTACTTAGTTTGCCTACTTTGTCCTTGAGAGTAGATCATGAAAATGATTATCTTTTATTCTGAATATAAGTTATTTTATCTTTTACTTTAATTCTTTGAATGTCAATAATTCGATGTATATTTTGCTGTTCGAACACTGACAACCTGATACTGGTTGGGTTTCCTGTGTTGAATTGATTACCGCCGGTCCCGGGTGGAATAGAAGGATGTTTATCACTGGGATGGTGAATTGATCGATTGTTATTTCTTTGGGGCTGTAAGGTGAGTTAATTTTAAGACTACTGAAGACAATCAGCCTTTTGTAGTTTGGTTATTGCTATTTTCTGTATTTAGCAAAGCTAATAGAAATTGTATGTTCGATCACAAAAAAAAATCAGGTTAATTTAACTTCGGCAACTGCGATTCTTGCAATATAAACTTCTAAAATCTTTACATTGCCAAGTAAAACTGGACAAATGGTCAAGTTTGTACACTTCTATAGCTCTTATCTTTCTTGAAAGACCACAATTTGATAATTACGGCAAGCTTAACCCATGCAAATCGAAATATAGGAGTCTTGTTTACGACTGACGTTACACAAGCCGGGGTCAAGAGGGCATGAATTTTGCTGAAAATACCTTGCACGTTTGGGTCTCCCAAAAATCGTCTTTTTATTTACCCAAAAATTTTATTTTAGAAAATCACAGACTAGATGATGTTTGATCTTCAGAGTGGAGTTATTCATGTCAAAGCCATGTACCAAGTTGCAATTTTGACTTCTGAAACTTGCCTATATTTTTGCGTGACTAAATACCGTCAACACAGGTGATGATGATAAATCGTGCAAATATTTTGGTTTTAACCTATTTTGAATCTAAAAACGGTAAATGATAGGCCAAAGACAGTTCTTTTTAGCTATGTCCTCAGTTTTATAAATCATGCTTTAATATTTCCATGCGAGCCGTCGAAATTTCCCTTAATTTGAAGTTGTTTTCCTGGGTGTCCGGGGCATAAATAGAAAAAATGCCGTAAAAAAATAAATAAAGATCGGAATCAACTGAGAATTAGATTTTTAGAACTAGCTTTCGAAAATACCTTTAATATGACAGAGTTTGAAAATTTTCGATTTTTCTATCTTGCATAGGTATAGGCGATTTTTAGGGAGAGCCCCTCTTAACTTTCTCACTAAAACTCTTGTAAATTCTTGGAAAGCGTGCTGAAAGGCACGCATGCGCAAACGTTTTTCTCTAGTGTACGCGCTGACTGTATAATGAACGAGAAATTTTAATACTGCATGCGCGAGGCAGAGCTTGAATTAATAGGAATCAATTATTTTTTTTGCAAAACAGACTTAATTATTTCACTGTTTTCAAGGTATAGACTGACATTTTCGATAACATTATGTTCAGAGTCAAAATATGAAAAAAATATTTCTAATTATAATGCAAACTTCGTACGCCAAGTTTGCCAAAATTACGCCAAAATTCAAGCAGCTCATTGGCTAAAATCGATCGCATGATATTATTGTATTTGAGGTCAATGGGCTTGTCACTCAAACGTGGTCATGACTTCATTCGACGGTTAATTTGTGCGATGCGTTGTTTTGTTCGTTGGTTTGTTGTTTCTTTTGTTCGTTGTTTCGTTTGTCGTTTCGTTGTTTCGTTAGTTGTTTCGTTCGTTGTATTCCATTTTGTTGCTTGGTTCGTTAGTTGTTTCGTTTGTCGTTTCGTTTGTTGTTTCGTTCGTTGTCTTCCATTTTGTTGCTTGGTTCGCTAGTTGTTTCGTTTGTCGTTTCATTTGTATTTTCGTTCGTTGTCTTCCATTTTGTTGCTTGGTTCGCTAGTTGTTTCGTTTGTCGTTTCGTTTGTCGTTTCGTTGTTTCGTTTGTTGTTTCGTTCGTTGTCTTCCATATTGTTGCTTGGTTCGTTAGTTGTTTCGTTTGTCGTTTCGTTGTTTCGTTTGTTGTTTCGTTCGTTGTCTTCCATTTTGTTACTTGGTTCGTTAGTTGTTTCGTTTGTCGTTTCGTTCGTTCTCAAGTAACTTAGGGCCTGGGTTTTTTCTTGTGGAAAGACCCCCCATTAAGAATTGAGGTTTTTGGCTTCTTACTTCAGAGATAATCGTTAATTTTATACGAAAATCATTGTGGATGTTGATATCAAAGTTCTTAATTTCTTAGCGCTGTTTTTTATGAGGTCACGTTATATATGACGTCATGACAGCAAAAGAAAAACTAAAAATTTGACACCACCAGTGTTAATAAAAATCGTATCCCCACTGGCCACTGGTGGGAGTGGGGATATCAATCTTATCATTTTGATGTCACTCAATATCACACTCTATTTCATATAATAATCTGGCATATTATAATACATACTTTGAATGGCCATTTTTACCACGAATTCGCCTGAAAAATATCGCATGATAGACATTCATTGTGGAGAAGACAAATGTAAGTAAAGAAACTTTGACTAATAGACTTTTATTTCCCGATTTACAATTTTGTCTTGGTTCTTCATGTCTAACATCAAGTCTGTATGAATCTAAGAACTTTAGCCAGTTTAATGTAAATTTTGCGTTACCGGAAGGTGAACATTCAACAAAGTCACCTGGTATCTATATGCTAATTAGAAAATATTCCGGATATGACCTCAGATTGTGTGCGATGGAATGAAGAAATAAATAAACGAACGAACGAAACCACGAGCTAAACCCGAACGAAACAATGAACAAATGAATTAATAAATTTTACCGCCGTGTTCATGAAGCCTTCTTCTTCATTTTTCAGGAATGGCTGCTTGGAATGATGTTTTCCTTATCCTAAGACCTGGAAGGCAGACAAGTTTGTAACTCCTAGCACTAACTCTAGATCTCCTTATGCTTTGTTAGAAATAGAATAAAAAGGCATCAGCTAATAATGATGTTTAATGAGTATTATAATACTATAATCTTTCAGTTTCTGTGCCAAAAGGGCAGGTACACCTTCAGACTTATATTTGTATTATTGCAAGCTAACAAATGTTATCACTCAGAGTACTATAATGTCCATTCAGTAGTCATTTGGTATTTAGAACCGATTATATCAGAATGCACGTTCAATAAA
The DNA here is from genome assembly GCA_964019055.1 of Anthopleura xanthogrammica. Taxonomy (NCBI): domain Eukaryota; kingdom Metazoa; phylum Cnidaria; class Anthozoa; order Actiniaria; family Actiniidae; genus Anthopleura; species Anthopleura xanthogrammica. The sequence continues at coordinate 11,996,105 of OZ025210.1, forward strand.
CTAAAGGACCGTAAGGCACCCTTAAAGTGAGTGTGTAATTGTCTTAATTGTCTGTTTGGGGTTGTTGGGTACTATTATGCATTAGTAAGACTAAATAGTTGGGGGGAAGTGGCTACAATATTTAGTAGATATTAGCAAAAAGTGTGGATCTGAACCTTAAGAGAGGGGTCAAAAAGGTTGGGGGGGGGGGGGGTTAATTTTTTTAAATCTCCTAATGAAAGAGTCGGTAAAATTACAGTTAAAAAGTACTTTGCTATTCCCGCTTAATGTTACATTCAACATTTCATTTGCGACAAAGGCGGAATGTATGGAGACGAGAAATTATTGAAAATCCCAGAGCAATTTTTGAACTTAAACCGTCGTAATTTACCTCGTATCTTCATCTTGTTATTTAGAAGTCTCTCTACGCAATACATTTCAAGAAATTTGTCTTTATTCATTATATTATTTTGGGCTTCCTGTGGGAACGCTAGCGGACTACTGAAAAATGCAACGGAGGGTTTAGGTGTAAGTAATTCTTGACCGGAAGCCAAAGTATTTTATTCATTGACCAATGGGGGTAGGGTTAGTATTTATATCTTTACCGGAAACGTAAAATAGTTACTCAGTTACCCCTGGATAAGAATATTTAGCTGCAAAGAAGGAAAAATCAGACTCAGTCCTGATTTCTAATTTTCAGTAATCAGAAATCAGACTTTTAGAAAACTGGAATCAGAAATCAGTCATCGATGCTTGTAATGCTGTTTTACTGCCCTCCCAATTGAGTATACGAATACAGGGGAGGGGGTGCGTTAGCAAACCCCTCGGCTTAGGTATTTCTTTGCATTTTTTAGGATATATGTGATAAGGAAATGTTGATTTGCTCATAACAGGAACCAAATATTCACGAACGCATCCCCCCGCCCTGAGAGCACGCTACGGGTCTGCTAAAATAAAAATGGATCGATAGAAATTTCCGATTTTGAACAGTCGGAAATCAGATTTTAGGATTGACCACAAAACTACCTGATTATTACGTTGTTTCGGCTAAGTTCCTTGAATATTACATAATGTCGTTGCTTGTTCCCGTCTCTATATATTACGTGATGCATTACAAATACATGACTTGTTATATCGTTAATATTAAATAAGTAAACTTGATTTGGTCCACTGATCAGGAACATCTTCAAAATGACCGGTACCTATCAGTGAAACAATCGAAATTATCAATGTACACTTATAACCACCAGCTCCGGCTTCAATGATGGCAATGACTATGTTGAAGCATAAGGCAACAAAACAGAGATTGAGAACATGTCGACTTGGTGAAAAGAAAATGTGTTTCAATATAAAAACGAAGTATAAAGAAGTTAGGAATATAATTGAGTTCTAATGGAAAACGATCACGTGAAAAGTTTCGCACGAATTGAGTCTGACTGTGTATTTACAGCGGGTTTGATGTCTTTAATAAATAGCATCTCATACACCAAACAATTCGTTTTTACTAAGATTTTTGACTTGATAATGACGTTATGCAACGTCGAAACGTCGTCTCTCTATAAATTTTAGAAGTTTTCGTATGGATTTTAAGAACATTTTAGTGTTCAATTTTTGTTTTAAAGTTTATTTCAATTAATATCATTTTCTACATCTCAAGGCCTTGGGAAGGAATTACTCGGTGAGTTTCGTCTACGCAAGGGTCAATATTTCTTTAAATGAAAATAAAGAAAAAGCTCATATTCGTTTGATGTCCTTTATTTCTTTGAAACCATTTAGAAAAGAATAAAACGTTTTTAGAAAGGGAATCGACCCTATCGAATCAAAACTTTCCAAACTGTATTCCGATGGGATTAAAGCGAAGCCTCCTTCACAACTAAGTTCACATGTACAATAATGATAAATCATACTTGAGAGACGAACACAAGTGAATCAAATGTTGAAAATACCGTGTAATTTGAGCAATGCATATACCATGTCTTTAACATCCCTATAGATTATGCGAGACAGTCCATCTGAGTTATACTTGCATTTAATTCTGAGTTTACCGTGTTGGAATAAAGTTATTTCATATTATGTCCTGATAGCGTAGGACTTACTGCGTTTCAGGTAAAAAACAATAAGGCCCCCTTCTATTAAGCCCCCCATCTCCAATAAGCCCCCCCCCCCCCCCGCCACCCCACTCAAGCGCGCCTGAAATGAATAAGCCCCAGGGGGGACTGAATAGAGGATTTACGGTACTATTACTCACACAATTGTTTTAGTTTAGAGTTTATTTTGACTTTCAATTCAGTTTACATGTCCTGAAACATGTCCGGATATTCTGAAAGTGCTCTAAATCCATAAGATATGTTATTAATGGATAAGTTTAGTAGATTGAGGCGACCTTAGCGGAGCGCGATTCTTCAGCACACATTGACAACTGGTATGGTTAATCATTTTCAGAGCCACTTGTTTATTGGTTTTTCACCGCCTCAAATCAAAAATATAAAAAGTAAAAACTGATTAGTTTTACCAACAAACCATTGAAATGTCTGAGTTCGCAGAATATTAATTGAGAATCGCATTAACAGATTAAAAGTAACGTAAAATAATCTAGTCATTTAAATGTTCTCAACACTTTGAATTTTTATATATATTTTTGATTGTTTGTTTGTTTTGTGTTTAGTAGTTAGCAATTCTATTTAACAGTTTGTGTCCCAAATTAGTGTAAGGTTTTTCCCTCCAGTTTTCAAACATTAAACGCACCAAACATTTAATTTTTCACAACGGCCGTTAAACTACTAAATATCCATAGTTCGATTATTATGATTTACTTACTATAAAAATTTATAATAATGTAAAATTTAATGAAATTAAAAGTGAAAACGGCTCAAGTGTAACCCCCTAGAATCCATTAATGAATTGATTGTTGGAATATTGAGTTCATTATTCACTCTGACTCCAAACTTGAAAATAAGTTATCTACTTGAGTTTTGATTCGATTCTTCAATAATAGACCTCATCGGCTTGGGTGTAATGTTGTCCCATTTCAGACCACGTGTCATTCCCCAGAGTATCATTTCATTGTTTAACGGTTGCACACGAGAAGATACATGAATATGGATACAACTCAAACAAATAATCTTATTCTCAAGAGAAAGACACGTGGTCTGAAATGGGACAACATTACCCCAAGCCGATGAGGTCTATTGCCATGCCAAAGTAGAAAAACTCCCCAGAAAGGCATCCCTTAAGGCCCGTTTACACTAGCAACTTTGTCGCGCGACTTGAGCGACGGTTTTATGGCGATTTCACGGCGCGATGATCGCAGCTATGTAGCCGCCAATTCAAACATGATCAGTCGAAATTTAGTGCCAGTCGCTGCGATTTGGGTCGCGATAAAATCGCCATTGAAATCGCCGCTCAAGTTGCGCGATAAATTTGCTAGTGTAAACGGGCCTTTAGAATTTTAGCTGTGAAATGAGTGTGGAGTTTGGAGTCTTCGGATTTTCTATGCAAACTGAAAGTGAATAATCAACTCAATATTCGAATAATGAAATCATTAATGGAGACTAAGGGATACGCTTGTGCCCTTTTGACTGTAAGATAGTGGCGATAAACAAGAATAGTCGAATATTAATTCACCTAAACCTGAATTCTGAGCGATTACGACGGTACCTAGAAAAACCCGTAAAGGTATTCTGTTAAACTATGGTACATGGCCAACAAAATATTTAATATATAAATTTAGGCATTGCCTAATAGCGGAGCTCCCAGTTCAAGTTTTCGAGCAAGACTATATAAAATTGAGTGGTGAATGCGTGACAAGTGTGACGCGGCGCCAGTTACGAAACAGCATGACCACCTTTCCTTGTGGTTTTACAAGCAGAAATAAAACTGAAAGAAAAATCGATCGGAAAACTTACTCAATTCGAAGGAAAATATTATATATATAATAGAAGAAAGGATATCATCAAGAAAATGTTGTGTTACAGTCAAACTAAGAAAACCGTGAACACCTAAAATATGTCTGGAATGTTTATTTAGACCGTTGCTTTTAAAAAAGATGTTTCCCACCACCATGAAAAGAGTTTGTTTTGAATCCTTCTCTCGTGTATCTGTCTGCCTCGAATAGAAACTTCTAATTTCACGAGAATAAAACTAAAATATGAAGTTTGAAACTTTTAAACGGGAAAAAAACTTTGCGTGAACGCGCTGTGATCAAACACATAAACATTCCAGGCATATTTTAGGTGTTCACGGTTTTCTTAGTTTGACTGTAAACTTTTTTTAAGGTTTGAAATAAAGTGAACGGCTTTTATTTGTGTTTTCTGGCAAAATTAAGAAAAAAAAGAGCTATTTCAAATATAATAATTTTCTTACAAGAACTTACAAGAACGTGTCAAACCATGGCCAAAAGCTCAGTCTAATTAAATAAATGGCGAATATGTGGTGTACTATGTATTCCTTTTTAAGTTTCATTCAACATTAAAAGAAATTATCTGTAGAAATATCAAAACAATCGATATGTGCGAGGTTTCATGGCCACCTCGTTTTGACATCACAATCTCACTTGAGAGGCTTGCTGCCCGTCGAAATTGGATCGAAAAACAAAAATTCAAACCTTCAAATATCGCTTTTCTGATTTTCTAGAAATGAAGACAATGATGTCATTCTATTGATCTTCATCAAGGTAAAAAAAGTTTACAACAAAAACCCCTCTGTTCTTAGCCATTTACATGACATTCTATTATATATCTGTGTAAAATCCAATATATGCATTATAAATTATGTTACCAGTGATTTTAGTAATTGATTATTGATGTTCACATCTTTCAACCTGTATGTTAGAAATCTTTGACAGGTAGTCATAGTTTAGTCTAACCAAATAGGGTGAAAACACTAAACTTGTGGAATAAAAATTGTTTCTTAACGTGTAATAGTCAAATAGACCGCACAAAAGAAAACGATGGAATTTGGGTCTACTAAAGTGTAGTTGACCTTCAGAACACACTCAAGGTCAACCCATCAGAATTGAGGACTCGACATCGTATTTTGATTTGCATTTCCCATTTTTCTGCAAGAGAATTTATGAAATACTTCTTTAAATTAATCGTAAACGCTAGTCGAACTCATGGAGAAATTATATTTCAATCAAAAGAGAAAAGTCTACATTATATTATTAGGAAAATGCTCGAAAAATGCTAACCAAAAATAGTGACCCATAATTCCTTTCGGGGAAGGCGATAAACTCAGCTGGGTAATATCTGTTTAACGGGTTTAGTGACTTCACTCTATCGCTTTGACGACTGAAGTTTTATTGTAATTTGCTATTTAGTTGTAAGATATTGTAAGTTAGATATTTTCTTCGTCTCTAAGTTCAAAGGCTGCGCCTTTAAAATTATAAGAGAGGAGTAAATAAATGATTGGATAAATAAATGGATGAATAAAGTTTTTGCATCTCGAAATTTAGTCGATCTCGCGTACGAAATAAGTTCCCTAGGGAATAATATGACTAAATTAAATATCATTTTTGTTTAACATTCGAAAATTCTACAGATAAAGATAAAATTCCTTGTGTTGTGATCAAAAGTTTAAAAAATTAACAATGTACAAATACATGTCTTTGTCTTGTTAATATATTTCGAAAAGGCGTGAATAGGGTACAAAGGCCATAGCCATAGGCTTTAGTTCATGTATTTTTGTTGATAAATCGTGAGTTTTTGGCTTCATTTAACAATAACTAGTGGCTCTCATCGTCATGCATAAAATTACTAATTACTAATAAAATTCTGGAAATCCGTTTTAGAGAATTTACGCAATTGTAAATCATTGGCCTCATTTTAAGACTGAAATTGCTACTCACACACTATCTATTTCTTAAATTTCTTAAAGAACTTAATCATTTATTTCAAATTTCAGATTACTTAATATATTATATAGAAATGTTTTTGTATATCATAAACTAGTGTAGTATGATGTTAAATTTGATATTGTAAATTTTTATCCTCACGCCCCTTGTGGAAAGTCCTAGTAGTTTACTGGTGCCAGTAAAAATGCGCGGCTGCCAAACTGAAAACTGAAATGTATTGCTGCGACCGACACGCGTGAGAAACGTCTGCGCATGCTCTAAGTCCGCATGCAAATTAGCCAAAAGCGTATTCGTGCTATTGTAAAAATATGCAAATTTTACTTTCACACTTGCCTGAAGAATAGTCTTTACAAAATGCCAAAACTTAAAGTCAGCTCTTGAAAATTGAGGCTCATTCTTTCGTATTGCCTTTATTAATACAGTATCTTGGTCTCACAAAAGTATACCCGCGAAATGTTTTGTATACTTGGAGAAAACAAGTATTTACTTTCTCAATAAAACCCTTGTAAATTCTTGGAAAGCGTGCTGAAAGGCACGCATGCATCAACGTTTTTCTCTAGTATCGCTGCGACCAACGTTATCTTCATGTTGAAATCTATATCTTAACAGACGCCAGTCCCACGCGACTATCAAATAAGATTTGGAATTAATGAGCACAAAGGATTATGGGACTGAATTCAAGTATGTATGGTAATTTCTTTAAAATTGGTACAGAGGTAGCTTTAAAGTACAAGAGTAGAAAACCAAGATAAAAATGAAGGTAGCTAAATTCGTTTAGATGTTATAATTTTTTCTAAATATGTAACTTGCGTTTCGAACAAAAATGGAACCTTAAAATACAAGCTCCATCCGCCCACAACCAAAAGTTGGGGGGGAAAAACCAGGAACATTTAAACCAATCGCCAAGCAACAAAGGTACAAAAATCATTCAACATTGAAGTAATTTAATGCTGAACTTTAATACAGGACTTCAACAATTGTATTCTAATATTTTTCTTTTTTTCTGATGTGCATCTTTTAAAAGGTATGCATAACTTTTTTTGAAGCTAACATTGAAGGGCTCCAAGGCTTTATGACACAATATTGCTGCTAAATCATGATTAACTGTTACAATAAAATCAAATCTACATTATTCTTGATTTCACAAATCCTACAAATCAACACTTACATTTTAATAAAGTTTGAATAATTTCGTCCTTTACTTCATGATATATTTTTCATCTCGAACTTCTTTCTGTTTTGCCTTGAGTTCTTTCAAAGTTCGGTTTTCAGTTGCACTTGATTAATTCCAAACATGCTGTTTTGATGTTCTGGTTCATGAGGCCGTAGATGAGAGGATTTATAAACGAGTTCGCGAAGGAAAGGTACTGGAGCACTGGCTCTGCTGCATACATCCAGTCTTGTTTTGTTATGGTGGAGGTCAACATTACGAGAGGAATGATCCTGGTGAAGAGAAACGCCAAGGCAAGATATGTGACTCAAAACATAAAAGAATACTAGTCAATTAAAAGCTGGCGACAGAAGAATCGATGGGGAACGCTATTGTCAGATATTATTGAAGAACTTTTGATTTGAAGATAACGTTTAAAACTTAATAGGTAGTATAGTGGTCCGTTAGTACTTTGTCTAAGAACGAGATTTGCTCATTCAAACGTCTTTGTTTTAAAGATTTTGAGATAGCAATGTCAGTAAAAGTTCTATAACAAGGAAAATGGAATAATTTCCGGCTTCTTAAGAAAACAATTGTCATGGAGCACCATCTTGCTAGCTATTATAAGATGGATTTTAAAAGAGCCAACAGTCCAACTTTTTCAGCTTACTTTAGTTCTTGTTGTGATGTTGATATAGGTATTTTCCTTGAAATTTTTCCTAATAATCTGCCTTCGTTGCTAGTTTTCTACACGTGAAAGTTGAGGGAAATTTATGACAGCTGTATTGAAGAAAACTCAATGGAAGAAAATTGAACGGACAATGGTCTTTCCAATTTAAGGTATCACGATATGATTAGGACCCCTATACGCACTACCTCAAATTTCGCACGGGCTTTACAATATTTTGCCATAAAAGTAAACATTTTCTGAAAGCTAAATAAATGTAGTTTTCGAATATCTATTTATAATTGTCTGTTTTGAAACATTTAAAAAAAGTTATTGGGTTCAAAGTGACATTCTATCTCACTTCATTCGACGACTTCCCGCAGGATCAGAATTTCCGCTATATTGATCAAAAGTACATTAGCATACTCTGTGGATAATGAGCTTCAAAACGGTGTCTCAGATTTTTGATATCTTTTTTAGATCGTGCGCATGCAATGACACTATAAATAATGGTAATTGAACTAAGTGGAGTGCAATTTGGTCTGATATCAAACGCGCGATAACAAAATCACACGACCGCGTAGCGGGAGTGTGATTTGTAATCGCAAGTTTGATATCAGACCAAAATTGCACGACACGAAGTTCAATTATCACTTTATTATATCCATTTTGAAATCATACTAGATAGACACTAAATTTGTGATAAATACAAAAGTATTTATTCACAAATAGCCAGTATTTTGTTTCTTTTTGTAACAATTCCAGTCAAACTTGAGAAAAGCTACATTTTATGTTCCTTATTTGCTGTAATCTGATTGGCTGATTACATACAATCCTGTAATCTGATTGGTTACCTTTTCTAGTGTTGCATTGTGATTGGCTGACAAAAAGATGCGATTCGGACTCAAAATAGTGCGATTCGTGCTTGAATCAATCTACTGAGAGCCAATCAGATTACAGGATTTGCTAGTGATTTCAAAGTGGATATAATAAATCCGGAAATTTGAAATTTCGGTTGTTATGATTGCAAAATAGACAATATCTTTTGAATGAAAAAACATTTCAAAAATCTGAGACACCGTTTTTTAGATCGCATTGTCATTCATTATAATCCAAAGTTTCAGTTCGATCCAATGTACTCCGAAAGAGCTACAATGTTTTTAAAACGATATTTTGGTCACTCAAAAACTGCGGAGAAAGCCAATAACGTTTTTGTGTCGCGAAACAGAAAATTCCAAATTGATTTTTAAAAACTACGTTTATTTAGCTTTCAGAAAATGTATACTTTTATATAAAAATGTTGAAAAGGCAACGCGAAATTTTGATCGCGCGTAAAGTAATCTCGAAGGCCTCAAACGTATCCTGATACCTTAAAGAAAGTACCTACTTAAGGTAATGCGATCGTGCATTCGTGCGCATCTTTCCTGCGCTTTATTGAATATCTAAACATTTTACACGGTTACCTACCCTGATTTTTCTACTGTGAGTCCAGAACAACTTAGGCTACAATATATCAAAAAATGAAGGCAGGTAATTCGACTAAATTTTTAGTAATTTCACGAAGTGTTAATTTTCAAAGTACTTTTTCGTGATTGGGTTTCCTGTGGCCAAGGTCTTTCAACTATGGCGGATAAGACATTTTGACCTTTCTCCACGTTCAACGTGAAATATCTAAAAATCTTGCTCGGTGACCTACCCTGATTTTTTCACTGTGAGTCCAAGTTTACTAAAGCTACAACATATCCAAAAATGAAGGTAGATAATTCGACTAAGTTTTGAGTAAATCGCGAAAATGTCCGGAAATTCGGATCGTAAAGTACAGTCAAAATGTACTGTTTTGGACATTTAAACATCGAGAACTCATTCTGAACACAATAAAATGAACAATTTTGGGGTTTTAATCATAATGTGTTAAGGTATGTATCATTTGAAATCGTTTATGCTACTTCTTCAAGCCATATGGACTACGATAGCTTCTAGTTTACTTTGTCTTATTTTCCCCGAAAACACGGCCGCAAGCATTGTCTTTGAAAAATTATATCTTCCGAACGGATCCGGGTACCCCCATTTTTTATTTCATATTTTCACACTACAGCTCAAAAGGAATATTGTGCCAAATTTCAAAAAAATTCATGGGAAAAAAATGCGCGATCGCATTACCTTAACGTTTTGCTTCCCTTAAAATAAATGTTCTCATTTAAGATAAGAAGTAAAGTAGCAAGTAGATTCTTTTTTGTTAATTCGGTTAACATCAAAGCTGAATAATTTTCAATCTTATAGCAATATTTTCTTGCTTTGACTGTTGTTCTACTGTCATTGGTATCTCAAAATCTTTAAAATTGCACGGCAGACGTTTGAGAAAATTTTGAGTCTAAGGGGAATTCAGAAAGAAACACCTTCCTTCCTAGGTATATTTTTTCCTCATATTTCTTTATTGATATTGGATAATTCACTTTTTTAAAAGAGTATGAAAAGGAGCGCTCTGAATTCACCTCAAAGGCGCTGCTGCTCTTTGGAAACAAGTCAACCTATAAGTTACAGTATGTGGTTCTAATTTTAGTAAACACTTTTTGTATTTTTTTGTTATTTCTCGTCAACAAATATCAAGATTATTACAAAAAAAAAAAATTAGCTTTAGATACACGCAAGCTAACATATGATAATTAATGGTTGCTTTTTTATAATAAAGCTTAATGGAATATGTCATATTGTATCATGTCTGTTGGTGGTTCTAATGGTAAACACTTTCTGGTTGTTAGTTTTTTAATGGCTTGAATCACGTATTTAATCCGCGTTTTCCTGATTTAAAGCTCAATGTATAAGGTCCGGTGTGAATGGGGTATTATTATTAATTTATTTTTAGCAAGCAACTACAGTATTGATTTGTCGGACGTTGACCAAAGCTGCACAACGTCATCAGCAGACAATTCATCTATAACATATGCACGACGATGATTGGTGCACAGGTTAAAAAAGTTAAGCTACAAATACGGCAAATTCGGTAAATTAGAACGAATTAGAACAAGATCATTGAAAGGCAGAAAGTCCATTCTCGTTATTCCAATCTTGGCCACTCCTCGTAGGGCTGCTTAACCCGTATCTGTGTCTGAGAATTGACCAATCAGCGCGCGCGATTCCCTAGGATTTTTACTCGTCTGTATATTGACTAAAATATAGCAGGATTCGTAAAGGCATCTGGCGACATAAGATAAGATTATTCTATATGATTTCAATTCCAATATAAGACATGTTTTCTGTTTTGGCCACATCTCCTGCCCAAGAAATCAATAACCACCTTCTAAGTTAATTGCAGCTAAGATTTTATTTCAGTCGATTATAATAACTAATTTTTAAAGATTTAAATTAGCAGCCCTTCTTGGCATATACAACTTATACAAACATTTAAAGTTTGTTAGAAACGTTACGTTATTATTGAAGTTTGGTTATTTTGGGCTTAGGCAAAAATGATTTACGACTATTCATACAATCACACTTTGTGTGGTTCAACAATTTTAGAAACTCTTGTTTTGCAGTAGCAATTTTGAAAACTTTGATACTGACTTCTTCTTGTGAGGTGGCATGACACTGTGTAGTTGATGGATCTTGGTTACATCCACCTCCACATCGATGAAGAAGCGCATAAAAGGGATAATAGCGATCTTGTGGTTTGTCGACACGGATAGCTGTGGGGCGGGCTTTGCAGTAAGCCACGTGCTTAAAGGTAGAATCACAATTTGAATCTGAAAACCAAACCAAGGAGCCAAGGATTAATAGTTTTTCATGGTCAAATCGAACAAATATCCGATTCATTTTTCTACGTAGTATCAGTCATTATATTCACATCTTGAATCGCATTGCATTTTGGGGCGTCCAGGGGACAAAAGAAAACAAAAATGTCGGATAAAATAGAGAGTTTCGTTTATTTGTCTTTCTTACATGCCCATCTTCTTAATTCATCTCTTGTCAAGTTGTCTAGGGGTGAAACGTTAATTCAAATCGACGCCATAAGTGTAACAAAGATTTGTATATTTGCCCCCTACCAAAATGGCCGCCGCATCGTCGAAGTAGTCCATTAAATGGCTAGTCAGGAATGTATAGACCCCTTGAAGCAATTCCAAATGAATTTGAATTATTTAGAGGACAAAGCAAGATAATTTTACTCTGGGCCTAATTTAAAGTAACGAGTTTGTGAATGAAATTGCTAATATAAGTTCTCATAATTTCAAACTTACTTTGTAAAGAAACAATGACCAGTAAAACTCCAACTCAGCTGCATGGGTAATATCTGTTTAACGGGTTTAGTGACTTCACTCTATCGCTTTGACGACTGAAGTTTTATTGTAATTTGCTATTTAGTTGTAAGATATTGTAAGTTAGATATTTTCTTTGCCTCTAAGTTCAAAGGCTGCGCCTAAGAGAGGAATAAATAAATGAATGAATATATAAATGGATGAATGAATTTTTTGCATCTCGAAATTTATTCGACCTCGCGTACGAAATAAGTTCCCTAGGGAGTAATATGACTAAATTGAAATATAATTTTTATTTAACATGTATTCATGGTCATAAATTGAAGAAGGTAAAATTCCTTGTGTTGTGATCAAAAGTTACAAATAAATCATATACTAGTGGCTAAGCACAAATACATGTCTTTGTCTTTGTCTTCTTGTTAATCTATTTCGAAAAGGCGTGAATAGGGTACAAAGGCTATAGCCATAGGCTTTAGTTAATGTGTTTTTGTTGATAAATCGTGAGTTTTTAGCTTCATTTAACAATAACTAGTGGGTCTCATCGTCATGCATAAAGTTACTACTTCCCATCTTAAACGGCAACAAATAACCAGACGGATTTCTGGACATCGCTTAAAATGATAACCGGTCGTCTTCCATTTTTCAATGGGATATTTAAACTATTCTTTTGTGAAAAAACGGGCCATGTACTTGGTATTCAGGTTAAACGAAATGTCTTTCTTTCAAACATCTCTTGCACTTTGCAGAATTGCATTATGGCTCTCATCCTCATGCATCAAATTATTACTTCCCAGCTTCAAAGGCAACAGCAGGCTCAGACAACACCTTAGGCATGATTTACAGCAATGACCACAGCTGCAGTTATCTTCATTAGCAGACTTACAGCACTCTAATGTCTGCATGATGATGACCTTGAGGACAGCAACTATAAAAAGAGATTCATAGTATGTGTGATGATCAGCGTAACACGCACTAAGAAGCCTATCGGATCAATATGACAACAAAACAAATAACAGTTGTATTTATGATATGATGATCAGTGTGACACACACCAACTTTAGGGCCCTGACAAAATGTTTTAATAATTGACCCAATATTCAGCCAACATTCAGCCACTGACACTCGACCCAACATTCCGACCAAACCATGACAAACGGTCTCAACATTTGACCCAGCAAATGTTGCCTAAAAATGGGGTCAAATGACACATGCCTATATATACAGTGGAACACGGTGAATATGGCCACCTAAGGGACAGGCAAAAGTGACCGTATTAGCCGGGTGTCCGTATTAAGCGGGTAAATTTAATAGAAATTTAAAATGCGTTGCGTTAGGACCTACAAAACTGTCCGTAATAACCGGGTGACCGTATTAAGCGGGTGGCCGTAGAGCGGGGCTCCACTGTACTTCCACTGACATACCTATACTCACAAGCCAATATGCCATTATTTAATTACCCGCCTATTTTATCGATACGATGATCTATACTGAGATATTGATACTCACCAGCAACTATGCCAATAACAGCAACATTGATGATGATCATCATGATAGACACGCCCAAGTCGTCGTTATGCTTGTTGACAACTGGTGACATTTTGTCATTGTCTGATACCTTCAGCATCACCCCAATGCCAAGGTTTAGAAATATCGCCATCAGAGCCACCGTCTGTAGAAGATTCTCAAACTTGTTAGTGATGGGACGTTTGTAGACATATAATATCGCAAATACAGCAGATATGATGGCACCAAGTCCAATCTGTGTACGGCTGTGCTCGCCAATCAGTGTCAGACCAGAAATGAGAACAAGTTTCCTGAGCATCTCCAAACCTTCCCAGTACCAACAATTGGATCGATAGTTCTCGCTGAACAAACTGAGGCCAGATTTGAATGGGGATTCCGTTGGAAGAGGGGTGAAACGAAAAGCAGCCACTGCTGGCATATTAGTTTCTTCATTGTTCTCATGAGCTCCTGATGCTGGCTTGTGAATATATTTCCAAACAAGAATCAGAATTACCACAGGAAACCCAATCGGGTAAATAAGGAAAGCTGTTGCAACGCGTGAGAAGATGTGGTGTTCGGGAGTGTGGCACTGGACGGAGAGGTCACTTCTGAGATAAGAATCACAATGCGCATGCTTTTCGTCGAAGCACAGCTGTACACAGTTTATAGAAAGAACCTGAATGATACTTGTACAGGTCTTTGGATATGTAGCAAACAGAAAAACACAGATGTTACGAATACACGAACTCTTGGTTTTGGCCACCGACTCGTCGATTTCATTTTGTGAGTAAGATTTCTTCCTCTTTAGTATTGGAATTCGTATCATTAGATAGATGAGAATGAAGGTGACTACGGTGATGTTCAAACCGATGACAATAACAAACTGCTGCAGCACGTTAAAGGATAACCGAGGAGTAATACAGCTGAGTGGAGCGATCTGTAGGATGTTAAGTTGAATGAAGTGAAGAGCCTTCTGCATCCAAATGACCGATGATGGCCAAGTTATGTTAGAGAAAGCAGAATATAGTCCTGCCATCACCTGTAAAACATCATGAATTATTTCAAAAACTTAGCGGTACTAAGAACAATATATTAAAATTATTATACAAGGAACTTGCTGCTATTCGTTATATCAAGGCTTTCCTATAACTTGGCGCGATTGAGTTTCAAAATATACTTGCCTGATAAAAGCCAATAACAATCTTAAAACATGATAATATCTTGTCCGCCCATGTTCGCCCATTTTCATTCTGAAGTCTCTTTCTGTCTCCCCATAGAAGAGCAAGGAGAACGCCGACAAACAGAACGATCACTATAGCAACCTGAAACCCTGCCCACAATTTGGACGGACAGCGGATACATCTGCAATTTTAAAAAGTTCAAGTTAGTTAATTTAAGAAATGGTGCCAGTGTGGAATTATTAACTTAAACAAACCTGTTGATCTTGCTGTAATAGTGTTGTTTACAAAGTGCACATAGTGGGCCTTGGTAACCATTTTGGCAACTAGAGTTCAAGCCTCCTAAACAGGAGTCACGTGGACACTTGTGAGGATTGGGTAAAGTTCCCTCGTATTCCCATGTTCCTTCTGCAAAATCTCGGCTCTCAATCATGAGATTTGTGATGAACTGGTGGTACTGTCTTTCGAAAGTGCTGTTTTCCCATCTCCAGTAAAAACCTGCTGACAGGCTAGCGTAGTCGTTCTCGCATTTGAAAGCCTTACTGGTACAGGGAAAACATCTACCAAACCGATCCAACCGGTAAAAGTTTGGTAAGCACTTGCAAGCTCTGTATCCAGCCTTCTCACTGGTTTGTGTCCCTGAAACGAAAACAATTATTACAACATATGCTTTGTTGGCAGGTCTAGCATGATAGTATATAGCAAGAGGTCTATTATCAGTACATGCATAAGTACATATACACCGTGGTGTTTACCTTGTGGACAGGCCTGACATGATAGTATATAGCAAGAGGTCTATTATCAGTACATGCATAAGTACATATACACCGTGGTGTTTACCTTGTGGACATGCCCGACATGATAGTGGTGTAGTTGCTGGTGTGCTGTTTGGGTGTACATAAGTGCCCATACTGCATTCCTTACATTCGTTTTCTCCAACCTCATCTTGATAGAATCCACCTACATAAGGTACAAAAGTCAAGAGCAATAGCAAAACGTGTAACATTTACATTCGTTTTCTCCAACCTCATCTTGATAGAATCCACCTGCATAAGGTACAAAAGTCAAGAGCAATAGCAAAACGTGTAACATTTGTAACATTGTAAATTATGTACAAGTAGCTTACCAGCTGAACATTCTGTACATCCTCCTGGGGTGTCGAGATCGCTATTACCAAACGTGCCAGCCCTGCAAAAGCTACAGTAATAATCCTGAGGTGCATGTTTTTTGCATGTGAGACCTGATTTTGCGAGGGAAGTGGCGATCGGTTGAGGCAGATTTTGAATCTCTTTCAACGAAGATGTCGTACATACGCTGTTAAAAAGTTAAACAAATGAATGAATAAATAAATAACTAAATAGATAAAGAAATATATAAACAAATAGATAGATAGATAGATAGATAGATAGATAGATAGATAGATAGATAGATAGATAGATAGATAGATAGATAGATAGATAGATAGATAGATAGATAGATAGATAGATAGATAGATAGATAGATAGATAGGTAGGTAGATAGTGGCTGTGTAAGTCTATAGACCCCTGTCACATGACGTCAAAGCAGCTCAATTTGGAGTACAAAAAAAAAAAAATCAATAGTTATTAGTGAACATCGGTCGCGAAGGTCCCCATGTGTGCGTGAAAACAAAATATGTGTTAATTGAACCATTGTTTGATTGCATCCGGGTCATTGCAAGGCTGAATATGTTTCTTCATACGATTAATACATTTATACTAAGGTCTAGTACTGGTAGAAAGCCCTTTCACGCGACGTCAAAGCAGTTCAATAGCCCACGTTCATTATGTTTGGAAGCGTCCGACTGGAACCGAATATTTTACACCAAAGCGAGGTTTGGATTCTCACAGGCAGCCCAAGCAAAGTTCCTGTGTATGTTTTGTAGTGGAATGTATGGGAGTTAGGATACAGATAAAAAATTTAATGTTTCACTCCAAATTTTGCTTTAAGACTTCAGTCGCTGCTTGTACCTTGTTCAGTCTTCTGGCGTAGTTTCAGCCTGATTTGAAGCCGTTTAGTGTTTGTTTGTTTTTTAACCTAGGACAAAGAAACTTTGCTTGGGCTACCTGTGAGAATCCAAACCTCGCTTTGGTGTAAAATATTCGGTCCCAGTCGGACGCTTCCAAACATAATGAACGTGGGCTATTTGGAGGACAAAACAAAAGAATTTTAATCTCCTGAGAATTGGAAACTATTGTTTTGTCCTCCAAATTAAGCTCAATTCTGACGTGCTGCAAGGGGAATATACTCAAATTATTATCTAATATCAAATGACTTACATTTTTCCTTTTTTTAATAGAGGAAGTTCTGCAAGGTCTTTGCAATCGATATTTCTAAATCAAAGAATCATACGTGTAGTTATTAAAAAAATCTGATAATCTTTTCAACAATCTGCTGAAAGTGGTCCGACTATAAATTATTACATACTAGAGTGACGTCAAGGTCATTAGCATAATGGAAGTACAAACCTTCATAACTTAAAAAAGTATTATTCAAATCAAGAAATATTTCACCATTCAACTATTCACTTCACGTGGAAAGTACTGAATTAAGGGTTATAAATAGCCACTTTAATCGTTCAAAAAAAGTTGTACGCTTAGGCGTTACGTATACACTGAACTCTGCTATGCGGACAAAAATTCAAAGGCTTAGTCCCAGTTCAAACGTCGATCTTCTCATGAGTCGAACGCATTGAAAACGATGGATAATAAGTTGGTCTTCTTTGATGTCATAAGGTTCGGCTCATGAGAAGATCGACGATTGAACCGGGCAAATTTGGGGCCTCGTCCTGTGTAAATGTCATGTACTGGTCAAATATTAAAACGGTTAAAAATGTGTCCGGTACCGTACAAGGCAAGGCTGAGATTTATTGTTTGAGTTATATTATACGGATACTTAATCATATCAAGCGTTACAGAGAAATAGCAAGCAGGGGAATAAATAAATAGAAATAAATAAATCTTTATTTAATGTGGGTATCAAATACAGCAGAATATACTGAGCTGGTTTCCAATTTGGCCCACAACTAAAATATACAATGATAATAATAAAAACAACAAAGCTAACTACTGACGACGAGAAAGAAAAAAAATGTAGATCTAGATGGTGTACTAAAAACATATTACATAGAATTATGATACTATGATACTAATATTACAATAAACACACATGTAGAAATAGCTAATAAACAGAAGAGGGGTAAAATATCAGATGAAAAAGACTAGTACTGACGCTTAACATGAAAGGGTTCAAGAGAAGAGTTAGCTGTAAGGAGAATATTAAGCAATTATTGGATGAAGTTGAGCATGATATCGTAAATTATCAAGACCAAGGTCGTGTTATCTGCCGAAGCCGTAGGCTGAGGCGGATAAAACGGCCAAGGTCTTGATATTTTACGATATCATGCGAAAACCGAATTCAATAATTGTTTTATCATACATTTTGTAAACTAAGAATAAAGATTTAATTCTGCTGTCGAAAAAAAAGCAAACGTGTTTTCATTTCCATTGTGACCTTGAGTGAACTCAACATGATAAATGTATTATCTGCTACAGATAATACATTTATCATGTCGAGTTCACACGATATCAGGGATTGGCTGAGGGCTCTCGACCAATCAATGTTGAGATACTGAGTAAAATGTATAATAATAGAGAATAAAAGTACCACTTAATAACCAGCTTGACTTACATCGTTACTTCATTTCCAAGATCTTTTATGTAATTTTCGTCAATATGAACGATATCGTTTGAAAATAAGTATCTAAAAAATAAAAAGTATGCGTCGGAATCGACCACGACAACAACAGCACAAAAAACTGCGTCTTACATTCTCTGAGTTTGCTGAAATCAATCTTGGATGTCAAGAATATAGCTTTGTTACTAATCATAGCATAACGATACTTTGACGGTTAACGAGCAGTAATTCCATTCCATTCCATTCCCAGCCCCTGCTCACTACAGCACAGGTGGTATAGGCTGCTAATGCGTCGCCTCTCACCAATGTAAGCCGGTTTTGATTCCCGCCGGGCTTGTCGTATGCGAGTACAGTTGCTTAATAATTCTCTCCTGTGCTTCGAGGGGTTTTCTCCGGGTTCTCCGGTTTTCCTCCTGCCTTAAAAATCAACTTCTAAATTCCAATTCGATCTTGGGCTTTCACCAGCCTAGTTCGAGCGTAGTTTTGTTGTGATTGTCCCACGCTGTGACACAACAGCCAAAGTTTGATAGATTAGATAGATCGCAAAGATGGTGCAGTGTTTTAATCTAATGACTTACATCGATGTTTTGGTTTTCTTCATCCCTTCGAATGGTCGTCCTGTTAAATTGTTGAATTTATTCTTGTTTAAGAATCTGTAAAAAAAGTTCTTAATTATGAAACTTAATGGTCATAAAACATGTTTTCTATTTATTAGTTTATACATTTTTGTATATGTAAATAGGAAACTATTTAGAAAACTAGTCCCCTAGGATAGCAAAAGAGCAGCCAAAGCAACGGCCAAGTAAATCACTTTGCCGGTGGATTTAAATATGCAATGTATGATGCCCTCTTGACCCAAGGGTCGACACGCGTGAAAAACATCTGCGCATGCTCTAAGTCCGTATGCAAATTAGTCAAAAGCGTCTTCGTGCTATTGTAAAAATATGCAAATTTGACTTTCACACTTGCCTGAAGAATAGTCTTTACAAAATGCCAAAACTTAGAGTCAGTTCTTGAAACTTAAGGCTCATTCTTTCCTATTGTCTTTATTAATACAGTATCTTGGTCCCACAAAAGTATACCCACGAAATTTTTTGTATACTCGGAGAAAACAAAAATTTATTTTGTCACTAAAACTCTTGTAAATTCTTGGAAAGCGTGCGGAAAGGCACGCATGCGCAAACGTTTTTCTCTATTGTCCCCAGGGTCTGGTCTTGAGAAACCTTGTACTAGTTTACCTTGTTGCTTAGTCTTCAGGGATGAATACTTACATAAATTGAATTGGAAGATTGGAAAATATTCCATCGGGTAAATGTCGAATAGTGTTATTAAATAAATATCTAAAGAAATATAATGAAATTAATTAATATTAAGATAAACACGATCGCTGTAAAAATATAATAATAATAAACATCTTTATTGAGGATGCCAACATCACATAAGTGGTTTACAGAAGGGTCCTCGAAAATAAAGTATATAAACAAATAAGATAAAAACTAATAAACTTAATAAAATAATAACAATAATAGTGATCCAAGGCCCGGCTTAGATGTCGAATCCCACATGCGCCGAATGCAACGCAAACGAACTCAAACAAGGTTTAATTTTACTCATTTGCATCACACTCAACACATGCGAAACCCGACATCCAAACCGGACCCGAGAATGTCAAATATTAAAAAAAACGATCCTAGACTAAGAAGTATAAAAAATCTAAATATATAACATATATATAACCCCATAACCCCATAACCCCGAAACTTTATTAATAAAATACAATTAAACTATACTTAAGAATTAAAATTTAGCTCTACTTAGGCCATGCTTAAAATATGTTAATGAATTGGCCTCTATATACAAATTAAAAAGGCAACACTAACAACAAAACCAAGAAAGAAAGCAAAACAAAACAAGCAAACAAAAAAAAAACGAACAAGTATAATCGCTCTACCTTCAACGTATCGAGCACTTTGGACTGGTCTTATCACCACTTTTTTATTCATATATATTATATATATTAAGTTATTACAAAGTGCGACAGCTTTTTTTATCACAAAATGCGACAAGAACAACATTTATTACAAAGTGCGACAGTACAATGTTGCTAAATACTAAGATAGTTTCAAAATCATAAATATTATGTAGCGACTTACATTCCCTTAATATTTGGTAGACCAGCAAAGCTTTCATTGTGGACAAACTCAATTTGGTTGTTGTACAAATATCTAAGAAAAGAAAAAAAGTTATATTTACTGTGGATAATAAACCAAAAACTGACATAGAAGCTGAGACCAAAATAGCGAAGCACACAGATGACGTCAGTATTCAGTTTTGTCTGAGTTTATAATATATTCTAAGCCTTCTTGCACACAAAACAAAAGAAAATGACTATTTACGAGTCCTTGAGATTCAGTTTTGGTTTGTTTGTATGAGTTTTGGTCTATTAAAAGTAACTGTGCGCTTTGCTATTAGAAGTATATAATAATAATACAGTGATACAACTCGTGTAATGTCAATACATTGGCAGTTGAAAGGAGGCTTTTAACACGTGTTTTATGTCGACTGCATAATAAGAGATGTTCACTTACAAAAAATTTGTGTTCTGAGGTCTTTTTGGATTTTCGAGAAATCGAGGGGGTATTTGCTTGAGTTTGTTGTTTGAAAGGTCCCTGAAACAAAAAGCAAGACTTTAAAAGTATGCATGAATCGATGCAAATTTGTTCTAACACTATCAAATTAGTGAACCACATTTACCACCATTTCATATATTCATACCACTAATATTCAAGTCGAATCCAGCTGAGTTGACCTTCAGAAAAAACTCAAGGTCAACCAATCAGAATTGAGAATTCGACATCTATATTTGATTAGCATTTCCCATTATTCTGCCAAGAGAATTTATGAAATAGGAGTTCTACCTTCTTGAAATTAATCGTAAACGCTAATCGAACTCATGGCGGAATTATATTTCAATCAACAAGAAAAGTCTACATTGTATTCTCGAAAAATGCTCGAAAATGCTAACCAAAAATAGTGACCCATAATTCCTTTCGGGGAAGGCGATCAACTCAACTGGATTACAACCTGTCCATTCTAAATCATACATCTAGTTTAGGAATATTAACTATATTTTAACTATATATATAAAAAAAAAAAAAACACTATATTTTCGCATCTCGTTCAAACGTACAAAGTTCGGATATGAATGTGTTTAAATACATCATCTGGGATCACTGAAATGTTGTTGTGGTTGAGTAATCTGAAAAAAAAAAGTGAAAGATGAAAAACACTAATATTCTCAAACTCATTAGTAATATGTGGTTTGTTACACCAATGTCATGCTTGCTTTAGCGGCAGGTACATATCCTTGTATACCCGATCCTTACGCTTCATCCGTTAACAGGGAACCCACGGCTCCAGTGCGAAAGCGTTATGTCAGTGCTATTTTAATTTCTTGACGGTTCCCTGTCTCGATGTTTAGCTTAATGCCGGGGACAAGATTAATGCCGCGGGTTCCCTGTGGCGTAAAATGAGACTTCACGACACGTACTGCGGTCAAACGCACTGCGCACACTAAATCCATTTATTGTCTTTTCCGGGAATTCGCGGCTTTTTGCGAATATTTGCAGAGTTTCAAAGAAAACTTTAAGCTTTCTGAAATAAGTTATCGTTTGAAGACACGTTTGGCAAGGAAAGTCCATCGCTGACAATGCTTTTGATTTTTACATTAATATACTTATATTCAAGATTAAATGATAAAGAATCTTCTTTCCCTAATCGTAACGGGATTGTACTGTGTTGTTCGGTAGATGATAATGATGATGCTGATGATGATGATGCTGATGATGATGATGATGATGATGATGATGATGATGATGATGATTTTTTTGACTTTAGATTTTGGCTTCTCAAATAGACGATACAATCTCAAATTCTTTTTTGTTAGCCACAATTTGGTCCATACTACTTGAAAAGAGAAACACAAACACAAGGAAACTGTGTTTATTGTTTGAGTTACTAAATAGGTGAAGTAAATAGAATGACTTTCAGTTTATCTAAATAAGCAGCCAGTATTCGTCGATCGACAGAATAACTTCCATTCCAATTTGCAGTATTCAATTTGGTCTTTTACGATATGAATGGGGTTTACTGAAAATTGGCCTAAAATTTAGCAGTTAACTGACATGTGAAAGTTAGCAGTTAACTGACATTTCTGGTATTTCGGTTAAATATTATGGCCAGCGCTTGTAAAATTAATTAGTAGCTAATTGACAATTGGCCAAAAAAATAGTAATTTATTGACAATGGTACTTCCATTTGCACCTTCGTCTTTTGTTACTTGTCTTTCCACATTTCCTTAGATTATTACATTAGTTATCGTTTTTGAACAATAATAATGCTTAAACTCCGTTAAAACCATGCTATGACTAGCGTTTTTCTGCGCTGTTCTACGATCTCTTCGCCAAACTGGTCTTTAAAAAGATATGGCCTCTTTAAGAAAGATAAGGATTCTTTGGGAAGCCATAGTATTTAGTTGCAATGTATTCATAAAATATACAGCTAATTGAAAAAACGTTGTTACTGACCGGCTCCGCGACTACGCGACTAGCCCGAACGGGAGTATGGGTAAAAATCACTGAAGTGGTTGAATTCTTCACTGATTAAATATGCACCGGGCTTACAGTAATTCGCTGGCGAAATAGTATTTTAATGACTTAACAGTTTCAAAATTGGGAACATCTTTGACTGATGTCATATATATAGACTTTTGTCTTCCTTTCGCAAAACCCGAAGACAAACGTTGAAAGGGTTACTGCTTGTGTTAACTCATTAGTAAGCAAAAACAACTACTTCAGAGCGAATGATTAAGCGCTTCAGCGATTTCTACCCATACCCCGTTTCGGTTCAGTCGCGTAGTCGCGGAGCCGGTCAGTGACAACGTTTTTTCAAATGACTATATGTTAACGTGGACCCTGTCTTTGCAGTAATTTTGTTTGTTTTAGTATATTTTTCAGTATAGCTTTTTCGATGCTAACAAGCATTCTCCCCCAAAAGAACACTCGAGCATGCGCATTGCGTTTGACCACCGTGTTTCTGAATTGCCAAACCGACTAAGTTTCAAGACAATGCATAGAAAACCTAGGAATTGAATTAAACTTACAGGGTTTCAAATTGTTTGATTCCAGATTGTGTAAGCGAAGAGATATCTACAATGTTGTTGTCTCCCAAACTCCTATAAAATACATTTAGAATTTTATGTTATGTTATAATTTGATGTGCACAACCTGCTGTGGATTTTCCTCCCGCGACCCACTTTTTAGAAGTAGATGCATCGGTATTTTTTTGTACCATATTTGTACCATTTTTCAATACCTTCAGTACTGATTCTACATGAAGTTAATAGTTGAATGGTGATATATTTAATGATTTGAGTGATGCGTCTTTACTGTAAGTATTGAAGATTTATATTTTCAATTGGTTAATGACAATTAGTATTGAGCTGCCGTGCAAGATCAATAGACCTGTGACATGTTGCGTGATATACTCACAAATGATTGACGTCTGGCAATCCTGTTAGATTAGGGATGGAGGATAACTGATTCCCATCTAGATATCTAGAAAATATTGGGGGGAAAAACAACAGTAAATCCCAACATTTTTAGTAGTAACAGTTTTATGGCATTCTTTCCTATCCTTTCTTCTTTTCCTTAACAATTATTTGCAAATCAATATATTTAAAGATGACCTGGGGGAGGAATCATGGTATTACCATAAACAATATGATATATTATGAAAAATCATACAGATGCCTTTATTTTATTTTGTGAACCCTTATTTTGACAGTGAAAATGTTTGGTCGCTTTGGAGACAACACGAAGATTGAGAAACAATGGAATTGATGTTCGGACTGGGAAATAGTGTAAAGGGTTTACTTTTGGAATATTCCTTCCTCCTCTTCTCCGAAAGAGGCACATTTTTGCATTAATGTTACTCTAGTAATGTGACTTACAGTCGTCTAAGGCCGTAGACACCTTCGAAAGCGCCGTCTTCGACATGAGAAATCTGATTGTTAACAATTTTCCTTGAAAATATCAGATATAATACAACATTCATTATTCATTTTGCGTTTGTGTTGAAGGGTTTCATGATGACGGTTTCACTCAGACAGCAGCATAAGTAAAAAGGAAGTAAGATGTTTTTACTTATCCGGCTTCTGAGCGGAATCATGATCTAAACTGTACACATTAAACATACATGATATAGCAACTGAAAACAGCTAATCATCCCTAAAAATTATAAGTTGTCAAAATACTTATTAACAATAAAAAGCAATCATTGGACTGACGAGATTGAGCAAAATATCGTGATTTGTTAGTGGCGAGCAAGCAATTACAGTATTTGCCGATGCCGTAGGCAGAGGCAATTAATTGTTTGCGAGACACCAGTCTAACAAATCACGATATTTTGTCAAAACCGAGTCCAACAATTGCTTTATGATTCAAACTATTTTTTGTGTTTTGGCTGATTTCGCTATTAATCATATCCATTTTGAAATCATTAGCAAATCCTGCAATCTGATTGGCTACAAAGTGTGCGATTTAAGCATTAATTGCACTATTTTGAATCATTAATTGCATCATTTTGTCAACCAATCACTTTTGATGCTACATATAACTGCTGAGTATTTTAATATATTAAGTTTCAAAATGGAAATGATTAATAGGTAATAGAACTGAGTGTCTTGCAATTTTGGGCAGAAATCACACTCGTGATTAACAAATTGCACTCCCGCTGCGCGGTCGTGCAATTTTGTAATCACTCTTGCGATTTCAGCCCAAATTGCACTCCACTCAGTTCTATTACCATTATTTATTAAACATGCCAAGTCATTTTCTGTCAGCTCAGGGAAGTGAGTCATGTTGACAAAGGTAACGTTAATGCGCATGAGCAGACCATTATTTGTAGGCAGTTATTTGCAGTTATCTCGGCCAATCAAAACAACGGAAAAAATAATTTGAATGATAATCACCGATATTCACTTCGCCTTTGGTGAATTAATTGTTAAATATAAAACATATATATAAATAAAATGAACAAGTGATCGTGCAATTTCCTATACAAATATACATTGTGTTATATAATTTATTTTATTATTTATTCAAAATATTTCCCCGTTTCTGATTGGCCCACAGCTCCCGGTTAATTTTTCATAACAATCATTGACTGACCAAATTTGGAAAGAAACGTCATTCGTCCAATATTTTTTTTCAATTATTGGACTATTGACGTCATTCGTCCAAAAACTAAAAGATTATTGAACGATTGACGTCATCATAGCCGCCAAACAAAAATGGCTTCCCAACAGGCAAGGTTTGCAAACTTATCTGAAATGCTTTCTTAAATGACTGAATTGGGAAAATATTTTGAATAAATAATAAAACAATTATTGGATTCGGCTATCGAATGATATGAAAAATTATGCATACCTTGAAGATAACAGATAACACTCTCCTCGTTATGCATAATTTTCCATATCCTACTCAGCCTCATCCAATAATTGCTAAATATCCCATACTTACAACATAAGTGATTCTTCTTTTGGACTACTGATTCCACGAAACGCTCCCCTTTTTAAGGTTCTTATTTTGTTGTTAAACAATCTCCTGATGAAGTTAGGTTATCATTGTTATACTTCAGTGGGATAAAATTATTATTATTATTATTATTATCATTATTATTAAAAATCCATGAATAATAACCTAACCGATAAAAACAAATTCCTAGTCTCATCTAAACAACATATTCTTTAAAGTAGAAACATTTTAAGTCTTACACCCTCGGCTAAATGACACTTCTACTTGCATATTTGTACTTGTATGCTATTTTGTTTTGTTTTCATTTCTTCCTACTTCATCAATGATTGGGCTCGAAAAGACGCATGGGATTGATTCTTTTTCAGAAAAGTGACTCGCAATCTGATTGGCTAATCATTTTTCCTCAGACCATCTGGTATGTTTTAGTTTGCTTTCTCTTTATTGTCTTTATTGTTAGGTAATAAGAATTGAAAACACACTTACAGCTCTCTCAAGTTGGTGAGTCCCAAGAACATGTTTTCCCCAACATCTTCCAAAGAGCAGTGACTTAAAGTTCTGTTAAATATCAACATTAGTTAGTATATATTTTAGTGAAACAATTAAAGAGTCACAAAATTTAGAAGATGCAACATTTTGCTATACTAGCCAACTAATGGGCCGAAACAAAAACGGGCAAGGGACTGGGGCGAGTTTTAAATTTCAATCTAATTAGCAAAAAAAATTTGAAAATGTAAAATGTTTTTTACAGAATGTATGGCTCGAGTGGACACCCTGTCCCTACAATCTCTCTAAATATTTGACACATTTGAAGCCTTATAACTCTGGTTCTTTTTAACAAAGCACATTCAAACTTGCTAGACTTACTAATAAGGAGATGCTCTCTCAGATGATATAATGATTTTGCTAATTAGATTAAAATTTTAAACTCGCCCCAGTCCCTTGCTTGTTTCCGTTTTGGCCAATTTCAAGCTAGAAAGGGGGGTCATGGGCACCCTGTGACCACCCCTTGGATCCGCCACAGTAAGAGTAATATATAGACTATAGACCCCTTGCAGCATGTCGGAATGCAGCTCAATTTGGAGGGTAATTCAATAGATTCCAATGGGGATTTTGCACATCTTGCGTGACATTTCAAATATTGCTTCGCTGGTCCCGAAAATACCATATCTGGAAAGAGCATCCTAAAATTAGTAAATTTTGAAATTTTGAGGGAAATCAAATAAATACGAACGAAGTTATGAATTTTTAAAGATGGCCTTTTCTATAAAGAAATGTATGGAAAATTGTCTTGGTGGGCAAGCTGTTGCCCACCACATACATTTCCTTATAAAAAAAGGTCACTTTTAAAAATTCATAACTTCGTTCGTATTTATTTGATTTCCCTCAAAATTTCAAAATTTACTAATTTTAGGATTCTCTTTCCAGATATGATTTTTTCGGGACCAGAGAAGCAATATTTGAAATGTCACGCAAGGTGTGCAAAATCCCCATTCTCAGGAGACGTTGTTGCATGTTGCATGCTGCATCACCAAGCCTGAAATGCACTATGGGCAATGTGAATCCAATCAGTGCCCAAAACCTTCACCAACCTTTTTTGATATAGCTCTGTCGTTTTAAGATAATTATCAAAACCTAACATTATCGCAATACTTACAATCGATTCACATTTTTAATGCTAGAAAATGTTCCAGAGACGAGTTTTTCCCCCAGTGGGTTATATGACAAATCACTGAAATAATAATAATTGAAAATATGTTTATAAGCACATAGACATTACAAAATGGTGTCTTTAACCAAGACCTCCCGGGAGACGGTAAAAGAATGCACAGCAAGGTTTGACATACGCTTTTCTTAATAATCATTCATGAAGTGCTTAGTCTCACTTCCATGCAGTTCTGACACCACAATTAATGTATTCGCATACTTCCATGCACGGGCTCATTTTGATGTGAAGCTGGCTGGTTTTACCAAATAAGGCATGTGAAAGCTCGTTTGGAAGCAAAAAGTGTGTGAATAGAAGTAAGTAATTACATTAAATGTGTTCATAGCTGCATGAACGTGAGGCTAAGCACTTCATACATAAATATTAAGAAAGGCCTATAAGATAACCATAGCTAACAAAATCCATTTATATTTCAAATTTTATTATTTTAAATTTATTCAAACATGAATATCTTACAGGCTTCGTAGTCTGGTAAGACCATCAAACATCCCAAAAATAGTCGATGCGTTCAGATTGTTATGATTTAGGAGCCTAAAAAAAACAAAAAAAAATAAACAAAAATACAAAACATTTTTGAAAAAAAAATAGGAGTTGCTCATCGGCAATACTTGGATGAAAAGTTTTAGACCTTATATCATATCCCATGGGTATATTTTGACTTATTAGACCAATCGATCGAGGATATAATTTTGAATTGGTTGGAAACGTACATAGCAACGCGTTAGCCGATTAGGTCTAGCAAAAAAAGAAAAAGAAAAAGATGTAAGGGACCGGTCAGTTTTATAGTCTAGGAGGGGTTGGGGATTCGGAGGGTTTAGGGATAAGGGGGGGGGGGGATCACATAGTTCTTAGACAACTGGAGGGGGATCACCTGTACATTGACAGGTATCAAAGTAAGGGAGGCCAGGGGAATTCCTCAAAGATGAGAAGGTAGCAACCACTATTGAGAGAGGGGGGGTCGGTAAAAACAAAAGTGCCTTTTGAATAGGATCAGTAAACCTACTGTACATGATGTTGCAACAAAAATCCTTCAATCCCCTTGATCCCTAATATTTTAAAAGAGACTAAGTATATCTTACAAAGTTATTATACGTTTTGGAAGATAAAACTTGTTTGATATGTTGTTAAACTGGAGGTTTCTAAAAAAGGATTAAAGTAAATGTTAAATATAAGAAACAAGATAGTAAATGCTAACAACTAGTATTTTCACTTTTAATCATAAAATGTTTGACTGAAAGTCGTCAGCTGATAGTCAACATGATAGCTCTTCAAGCTCAGTGTCATTGATGGCTTGTACGATTGCTTGTGGACTCATGCACAGTGGTTAAAGGTTCGGGGTTCGATCCCCGGCATTAAGGGTTAAAAACCTGGCTCTCTTCGGGTCGTTTCATACGGGGATGCTCCGCCCAGACTCTCGACCCCTTACCCTTTTTATATTCCAAATTTTAGCAAAACGGTACCGCTTTATATACCTTTTTGTCTGAAAAGGTACCCCTTTTATATGCCTTTGAAGAAAAGCTACCCCTTTTTATACCAAAATTCACAAATTCCCACCCCTTTTCTATACCTGTGGCCTGAAAAAGGTACTCCTTTCGGGAGGAGCATCCCCGTATAGTCCATTATCGGGAGTACCCCCCCCCCCCGGGAAACCCCTCATGGCTCGGTTGACTACGTTGAATGACAGTCCCGTCTCCAGAACAGGGATGTAAAACGGAGAACCGCTGAGGATGAAACGAACCCTAGCTTTGATCATTCTCAGTGCCGGCAAAGCAAGGTCTGCTTGGCGAGAATCTTCCAAATAGACTACTAGTGAATGAGACCTTTAAATCATGCTTGTTAACAACATTACGAATTACAGCTAGTAAGTCATATGTGAGGAGACTGGGTGCTGGAAAACACCATAGTATGTACTAAATGATTTGTGGGGGAAGATAAGCTAGTTTTTCGTGTGACGCCACTGTGACCGAAATTTGATTATATTGTTACTTACAATAAGAAGAGATTCTTGAAGGATAAAAAAAACTTCTGAGGAATTTCTTTGATGGTTCCCTTGAAGAATGTTCTGTAATTGCAGGAAATTTACGACATTTATTTCTTTATGATTTAGCTGTAAATTGTTTTTTGAAAATGGAATTTCAAAATTTTGGATCGTTGCCCCATATTTAGACAAAATTGATAACAAGAAAGCATACATAATGATAATGACTAAAATATATTGTATTGAATGGGGGCGGGTCCAAGATAAAATTATTCTTCGAAATGATCTGAGTAGATGCAGATCGTCTCATTTGCCATTTCTTACGTCCTTTGATAAAATATTTACTGTGTTATGAGCTTCCAGATGTCACCGATGTGTTTTCAGTCTTCCAAACCATACGTTCCTTGTCTTTTTGGTAACTTTCTCTCAGTTAATAGACTCTAACTCTAATGACGTTTCATACCTAAACTATCACAAGCCTTTCAAAATCTTTTTTTCATATTCAAATGTTCAAACTCCTTAGAGAATACCAAGACAATAGTGAAAATTAAATTAGCACAACAAAAAACTACCTAAAGGGGTTCGCTGGACACTAGAGAAAAACGTTTACGCGTGCGTGCCTTTCCGCACGCTTTCCAAGAATTTACAAGAGTTTTAGTGAGAAAATAAATGCTTGTTTTCTCCAAGTATACAAAAAAGTTCGTGGGTATACTTTTGTGAGACCAAGATACTGTATTAATAAAGGGAATATGAAAGAATTAGCCTTAAGTTTCAAGAACTGACTTTAAGTTTTGGCATTTTGTAAAGACTATTCTTCAGGCAAGTGTGAAAGTCAAATTTGCATATTTCTACAATAGCACGAAGACGCTTTTGACTAATTTGCATGCGTACTTAGAGCATGTGCAGACGTTTTTCACGCGTGTCGGTTCGCTGATGAAAACGTATACTGATATTGGCGCTTTATAAGTTAATAAATATTATTATCAAATATTCTTCTTCTTCTGGAAGAGCAGGTATAAAACGTCATCATGCTTGAGGTCTATAGATATTATTGTACTGGACACTAGAGAAAAACGTTTGCGCATGCGTGCCTTTCAGCACGCTTTCAAAGAATTTAGAAGAGTTTTAGTAGGAAAATAAATGCTTGCTTTCTCCGAGTATACAAAAGACTTCGTGGGCATACTTTTGTGAGACCAAGATACTGTATTAATAAAGGCAATATAAAAGAGTTAGCCTTAAGTTTCAAGAACTGACTTTAAGTTTTGGCATTTTGTAAAGACTATTCTTCACTGATTCTTGCCTGAGTCAGGCAAGTGTGAAAGTAAAATTTGCATATTTTTACAATAGCACGAATACGCTTTTGGCTAATTTGCATGCGGACTTAGAGCATGCGCAGACGTTTTTCACGGGTGTCATTGTACTGTATTGTATCGAACAGATAGCCTCTCATTTCCTTGCTCCTTTCTAAAGTACTGACTGATTAAGTGTTGATGTTAAAAGGTGAAAAAGTGACAACATTACAACGGTAAGGAATGTTTGAGTGCTAAATAAACAACTTACATATATATTGTATTTTCCGGTACTTTCTCTGGCACGGTGTCGAGTCCAACACACGTGACGTTGACGTAGGTTCCAATCCACTGACAGAAACAGTTTCCCACGGTTGGTTTAGGGCATGAGTGAGAACCACTCGTTTGGATCATCGAACGTAATGATTGTTTTACATCAAACGATACAGAATATGCAAATGACAGCAGAAGAACGAGTATTATGTGCTGAAATGTGGCCATCTAGTAAAATTAAAATTAAAAGGTTTAAAAATAAAAATGCTCAAAAACATGTACAAGTATTCAAATATTTTAAATCAATTTCAACATTTATATAATTACATATACTAATAACAATTTTGAAAACTTTGGATAAAAAAGATATCAGTTAGTGTAAGCCTTCTTTAAAGAGGAAGGTTTTAAGCTCGCGCATATCTCTGCATGACCTCATATGTGCAGGAAGGGAATTCCATAGTTGTGGCGCAGCATTTGAGAAGGCTCTTTTTCCGTAGGATTTAAGTTTGAAAGAACCTTTGGTTAAAAGATTGGATGATTGCGATCTCAGTTGACGAGCTGGCACATATGGTTTTACAAGTACACTAAGATACGAGGGAGCACAGACGTTCAAAGCCTTGAAAGTTAGTAGAAGTATCTTGTAATCAATTCGTTGTTCCACAGGCAGCCAGTGTAAGTGATAGAGAATAGGAGTTATATGATCATATTTGTGACCGCAGGATACTGAACGTGCTGCTGCATTTTGAACCCGCTGAAGTTTTTGAATTAAGTGTTTTGGCATCCCATACAACAGAGAATTACAGAAGTCAAATCTAGATGAAATGAATGCATGAATGCATGTCAATAATGTTTTCATCAGCTCTGGTTATTAAAAGATCTAAAACATGTTTTCCTTGATAGGTAGTATGCCTGACATGTTGAGTCAGATTAAAACACTCCAACATATCTAAAAACCGACCAGCAATTCCATCAGACAAATCTTCCACATGAAAATTAAAATCCCCAACTATAAGTACAGACCTCATTTCAGTTGAAAATTGTTCCAAAAAAGTAGAAAACTCACCAAAAAACAGAGAAATAGAAGAATTATTTTTAGCACTAGGAGGAGGTCTGTAGATAACAAAAATAGAAAAATGCCCAGAAGAGGATTGGGAAGTCATTCCCATAGCCTTAAAAGATTTGAACTTTTTGATAGAAATTTTCTTCATTATCAAAGCCTTTTTCAATAACAAACCAACACCACCGCCTCTGCCTTCTCTCGCAATGTATTCGAATAAGTAGCCGTTTGGTAACATTTCATTTCAAACATCAAACAGTCCTCCTCAGGACTACATCCACCCGGATGATCATAATACAAATATTGTTTCTTCGACAAATATTTCATTTATAATCAGTTGATTTCATTCATTAGATTTTAACCAGGTTTCGGTTATACATAACAATTCAATATTTTCATCAATAACAAAATCATTTATGATTGAAGATTTGTTGCAAATTGATCTTGCATTTAACAGCCATAATTTAGCCGGTTTACTGACCTGATGTTGTGAAGGAATACGGTTAGGAATCAATTAGAGATTCGATGAATTTACACCAGTTTGCCTTCGAGTTAAATATGCAGTCGTTGATGTGGATAAGCGAAGCGATTTTGAATATTTAATTCGTGTAAAGAACAACCAAAAGTTGAAGATTTCGTAGCCTTTCTTTCACAATTAGAGGATGCAGCTAGACCACCTCGTTTGCCCCTAAAACGTCGAAGAATTTCAAGCAATTTAAGAGTAGCCGTTGTCGATTTATCCAGTGGAAATCCTTGTGAACTTGTATTCCATAGTGTTGAACAATGGCGGGAAATTTGTAGTTGTGGAGCATCCACAGGGAGCCCGGCTTTCCTTTGCCGCATTCAATATTCATTATTCTTTACCTAATTGCTTTTTATGGGTTTCCTGTGGTTTGGGGTTTGTTTACGGTTGACGGTTACACAAGCTGTAATCAGATCTGTACTGTAAATTGATACTCCAGTTTCACATTCGATGGAAACCGCTGTTTTTGAAGACCACAGACTCATTTGTACAGGCTTAGCCTCGCTTATAAGTCAGCTATTCAACGACATCATTAAAAGTCCGTGGGATTTCAAAACATTGGTATTGTTCAACTTACACATTCTTTACATTACGGTTGACTTATGCAAATTATTATTAGCAACAGCCAACTGTAATGTAAAGAATGTGCAAGTTGAATAATACCAATCCAACGGACTTTTAATGGTGCCTTTGAATAGATAGCGGTTTCCATCGAATGTGAAACTGGAGTATTGTTGGTAACGCACTCTTTATAAAGCATTCAAATGCTTTATAGAAAGTGCGTTACCAACAATACTCCAGTTTCACATTCGATGGAAACCGCTATTTTTGAAGACCACAGACTCATTTGTACAGGCTTAGCCTCGCTTATAAGTCATCTATTCAAAGGCACCATTAAAAGTCCGTGGGATTGGTATTATTCAACTTGCACATTCTTTACATTACAGTTGGCTGTTGCTAATAATAATTTGCATAAGTCAACCGTAATGTAAAGAATGTGTAAGTTGAACAATACCAATGTTTTGAAATCCCACGGACTTTTAATGATGTCGTTGAATAGCTGACTTATAAGCGAGGCTAAGCCTGTACAAATGAGTCTGTGGTCTTCAAAAATAGCGGTTTCCATCGAATGTGAAACTGGAGTATTGTTGGTAACGCACTCTTTATAAAGCATTCAAAAGCTTAGCCGATCTTAAACCACAGGAAACCCATAAAAAGCAATTAGGTAAAGAATAATGAATATTGAATGCGGCAAAGGAAAGCCGGGCTCCCTGTAAAGCATCTAACGATTTCCACCAAAAACACCGCGAGAGAAGGAAATTTTTCGAATAAGAAATCATAACCAAATAGGTTAAGTATCGTTCAAGGTATGTGTAATAAAAAAATAGATAAAAGCTAAAAAAAATTGGATAAAAAATGTAAAAACTAGAGAGCTTATGAATAAGCAGCTTCACTGAGCGCTAATATTTCAACAATTAGAAATCTTTCATCGTTTGAAAGCTGGAGTTTTGCCGATACAGAGGAGGAACCCATTTCTATTACAAGAAAGGAAAGATGCGGGTTTCATCAAAATTTCGGCTATACGGAAGTTAACTAGAAAACAAGTCTAGTAAAACGTATGAAAATAACTGAATAAAGCTACAAAACAGTATCATCTTAATAAAAAAGTATACGAAAAAGCATTTATAGTGAGGTAAGGATAAATTGGGCAAGCTTACCTCTTGCGTTGTTCTGCTGCACTTTGTTGATTGGGTCTGTTATGAAACCAAATATCACAACTAAATATTTTCGATTTGTAGACAGTTCCTTGTTTGAATATGTTGACCCCCGGCTTTGTTCGCTATTCACTGTACAAAGTCAATTGAGGTGTGATCCGAGATCCGCATTAGCTCATGTTCGAATTCCTATTCAGTTACCGTCATCGTTATCTCAATAAGGTTTGTTAATTTAGGATTTAACCTCAATTTTCGGTTTCATTAGTTGATAGGTTTGAACCAACATGTAGTAAATACGGTCTCTTGCCTCATAAACATTACCTAAGAGCCTTTGTTTCGGACGACTGCAAATTATAGATTAATGCCAAGTTTCACTTTCATTAGGCGCGGCGGTATGCTACAATATTCTATTTTGAGAAACAGTTCATAAGTGTAGTCTGTGGAACGAATTTCTTGGTAAGTGATTTCAATACCATTAAATGAAGACAGTGGAAGGAAAAAGGTATGGAACACATAGATAGAGACTAGATAGATATTTAAGTTCTTCTAACTTATCGTATCTGAAATGTCACTCCAACAAGAATACACACACAGTGGTTGTTCAATATCATTCCAAGAGACAGAAGCTACAAACGACTAATGACAAATATTTTGTTCGATTCAACCAACATCTCGGCTATGAAAACAAGCGATATACTTTGAATGTCAAGGTCCGGAAAAAATATATACCAAAACTTAGATCAAACTTTTGACTGCGTTTTGGGTCTTTTTTGGTCGTTTCGGGTTTGCTTCTGTAAATCTTTGACTTAGTAAATTTGGTACACAATACCGACATTTTAAGGTGGCTTCCTATAGTATTTTTCAGACCATACCTTTCATTTTCATTTGGCTTATTCATAGTCTTAACTTATACCTATATACCTGAGTTTTGGACCAGTGATAGAGCTAAGATGAAATTTTAAAATGATGTTAATTTTAGCTTGATTTTTTGCACATTGAAAGTTACGGCGGCCCGAGAGATACTCAGAAAAACCGAATTACTATTAAAATACTCCAAAACAAACCCTTCCTAATACACTACCTACTGGCTAAATACTAAAAGTTAATTCTCTTTCAAACCAGAGATATATTTTTTTCCTTGCGTGAATATTTTGATAAATACACTCCTACCATATCGAGCAAAAATATGCATTCGTTTGAAAGTTATTTTGGCAGCAATTTGAACATGTTAGCCAGGTAAAATTTAGGGTTTGTTTTGGAGTATTTTAATAGTAATTCGGTTTTTCTGAGTATCTCTCGGGCCGCCGTAACTTTCAATGTGCGAAAATCACGGCTTTGGAATATTTCGGCGAATTACTTGAAATCTAACAGATTAATTTTCTTTAAAATAGTTGGAATCGTTTTGGAATAGCTTGAAGTTGATGATGTCGTTTGCCGCTTGTCTAGGTCTCATCGAGTTTTAGAGTTATTCGATAAAAACCAATTTCAACAATATTTGTTTATCGTTGGCAAGGTAACGTCAATCAAGCTTAAATTAACATCATTTTAAAATTTTATCTTAGCTCTATAACTGGTCCAAGAATCAAGTATATAGGTATAAGTTAAGACTATGAATAAGCCAAATGAAAATGAAAGGTATGGTCTGAAAAATACTATAGGAAGCCACCTTAAGCGAGTATATATAACTTAAATAAGATAACTTAGGCTGGCCTTACACGCCGGAACGGGACAAGTTCTTAGCCGTTCAAAGAACTGTGCTATCTGGATAAGAAAACAACTGATTTCACAACAAGCCGTTGAAATATCGGAGTCCGCAGAATATTGAAAATCGCATTACAACCATTATTGTTGAAGTGCGACCACCGAAGTTTGATGTCTCGCTTGCCAACCAGGATTTCGACGGCCGGCAATCAAATAACTAAACTAAAAAAAATATATTTTTGAAGGAGATTTTGGACTAAATTAAAGATTTTAAATCTCTAATCTTCTAACATTTTTAATTAAGTCAAATATTTCTCTCAAAAATGAAATTTTTTTCAAGTTTCGTTCTTTGATTGACGGCAATCATAATGCTAGTTGGCAAACAAGACATCGCCTTCGGGGGTCACACTTCCGCTTCAACGATTATGGTTGTAGGTTGACTGTAAGATTTAGACAAGATAACTTCAATAAAACGTTTGATGGCGTTTTGAGTTTATTTGGGTTTTGGGTCGTTTCGGTCTGTTTACATTGCAATGCATTTTAAGGGAGTTTTTAATGTATATATTAATTTTTCTGATTAACTTGCATGTAAACAACTGAGGAAGGATACAAACCTGATTCAAACCTGTTTTACCAGAATGATGTCTTCCGTCAAAGGAATCTGGCTTACGTGTACTGCTGCAGCTTTACTTCTCGGATGGAATCTTCAAGGGATTCAAGGAGATGATTGGTTTAATGTGCCAAACCCTCCTATTCTAAGTGATCATCTGAGGAACCAATCCTTTGTGAACTGCGCTGGTATGTTGCAGTAAATTGTAGCTTTACCAAAGTAAAGAATATTTTACTTTTATCATCAGAATGATTCTTTATTGACCGATGTTTTTAAATTTTCATTGATACCACCTTCTATTTTTAGAAAAACGTTTCTTTGAGATATTAAATGTCTCAATAAAACCAACAAAGATTGAACATTGTACTCAGAGCGTGGCCGCTAAAGGAGCATGGATACCATGTAAGTGGGTTCGTAAATTTAGAGAGTCTAAATATATGTCCATTAATGTTTTAAATTAGACATCTATAAAGCGATGACACTAGAGAAAAACGTTCGCGCATGCGTGCATTTAAGCACGCTTTCCAAGAATTTACAAGAGTTTGAGTGAGAAAATAAATGCTTGTTTTCTCCGACTGCTTGACGGAGAGTGCTAAATAATTCAGCTGGAACCATAACACAACCTTCAATTGCATTTTAGGCTAACTTCATATATTAATTTGACCAGGTTAAGATGTTTCAATCCAGATGAAACTTTGAGACACTTTAGTTCATATTATGAAAAAACGATCATGAAAGTTATACAAAATCTCGCGGTTTTTGAAATATCAAGGAAAAGTGGTAAAACTAGCTAAAGCTACGATATTAAGCACTCAGTCGAAAAGTTTTCTAGTTTTTATATATTTTGTTTGCCATACACCATTGTTTAAGAGAATAGGTTTTTTAAGGTACCGTCGTAATCGCTCAGAATTTAGGCTTAGTTGAATTTAAATATTCTTGTTTATTGTCGCTATCTTAGCGTTAATTTGTTAAATTTTACATTTCTATAAACTTCAATCTAAGCAAAATATCTTGTATGAATTTCATAGTAATTGAACTAAGGAACGTTAGTTTAACGGCCGCTCAAAAATGTTCGGTGGGGTTGTTTGAAAACAGTAATATATTCTCACTTGGAACCGTACGCACAATGCCTGGGATTATCAAGATATTAAGATATGGGAGAAGACCTCCTACGGCGGAAGTTAGCAAGCAGCTCACAGTGGGAATAGGTCTGCGGGGAGGAGGGTGGGTAGTCGAGCTAGTCGTTGTGCGCCTCCCAGCGAAACGGTCTGTAGCGGGTTTTCTGATGTAAAGCCGGTTATTTATACCAATCTGAGCACACAGAAGTGTGAAATACACTCCTCTGAGCCACGTGAAAATTGTGTGATATTTGTTTCATCGTGCGTAAAGTTCCCAGTGAGAATAGGAGGTTAACACCTTAAACGTCACTGAAAACTGTCAGTGGAATTATTTTGGACTTTTAAATTACTAAATTTTTTTCGTCGAAAAAACGAAATATAACGGCAACGGTTTCAGAACTCTTTAAGGTGACTGACTACTTTTGAACGTTTAATTTGAGCCCACGGTGTGCGCGCGCACAAAATCCGCTCAAAACCGCATAACAACCTTGAGGATTTTATTGAGAAACCATACATGTTTTGAACTTCAACAGGGCCAAAACCCCGAATTTTGCTTCTCTAAATTTTTCTTTAAATTTCCTAAAACAACAGGTAAAAATCAATCTTTTGAGAAAGTTTGAAAAAAACGTAATTATTAGAACTTATAAAAAAAGCGTTTTATGTGTTTTTGTTGTTGTCGTTTTAGTACGATTTTCAGTTTATTAAGTTAGCAAGATGCTGAATTTTTAGCTTTTTTTGAAAACTTTCTTCAAATATTTTTAGTTTATCTTCGAAAATAATGTTTAAAGTAGATGCCCTAATTGCTTCGAGAGCTTTTTTAATTTTTGAGTTATGATTTTTTGTGTGCAAAGCTTGATTTCCGCCATTGTTTTTTTTCGAGAACTTGTCAAGATGGTCATATTCAAAATCCATTATCCCGAAAACAAGCTCGGGACACCCCTTTTTTCTTTAAATTTTTGGAATCATCGTTAAATTCTGTGTAAAATTATTTCTAAGGACATTTTGTAATTATTCCTTGCTAAAGTAGTCAGTCACCTTAACTCTTAACTGATTTAGCTTCCTTTGTACACATCAAGTATCTAAGTCGTTAAGTAGCTAAATGGTCAAGTAGTCAAGTAGTTAAGTAGATCGAACTCTAGGAAACAGAAAATATGAAACAAACATTATTTATCTAGAAAATCTACGAATTTGCAGATTAAAGCGACTGTAACTTGCGAATGTATAAATTAAATTAAAAGCTCTGGCCTGATATATGGCCTAGTAATTTATGCAAAGGGTGAAACAAGTGAGCGAGACGTAATCCTATCGTGTCTTACTGTTCTATTGTTCTATTTTAATTAATATTATTGTTTATCAATTCAAGTAGAGAGTCATTTTAATTTAGAGCTTTTCGGCAGCTGCGAATTGTACCAGCAGATAAACATTTTTTCGTTCAATTTATTTAGCTATGTTCGTAGTACTCTTCTTAGTCCAATGAACTTTTTGTTTCTATGACCAAACGAACTGACAAAGGTCCCCCAATTTCAGTATTTACAGTGTTGGCAATCTACTCAACGTTTCAGATTTTTAAAATAAGTTTTAAGTTAACAGAAGTTATAATCATTTTAATGCAGCTGAAGACATCTTGTACATTGAATGTTACGGGAGTGTGGAATTGGATGGGGTGAAGATAGCAGGACCAGTCC
This sequence comes from Anthopleura xanthogrammica, assembly GCA_964019055.1. Taxonomy (NCBI): domain Eukaryota; kingdom Metazoa; phylum Cnidaria; class Anthozoa; order Actiniaria; family Actiniidae; genus Anthopleura; species Anthopleura xanthogrammica. Next base: position 12,035,664 of record OZ025210.1, read on the forward strand.
AAGATACAAATGTATGCCGTCATCGGCAAGTTGAATGTCCCATGCTGAAAGGGAGTAAGTAGTAATTATAATTATTTGTCTGGAAATTGAGTTTCAGTAATATGTTTAGTATTTGGACACTATATATTTTTTATATTATATTTCTTTTCCCCCCCAAACTTATACGACATCGAAGAGATAAATCCCAAGGGAGGATCCAGGAGGGGATTAAGTGACAACTCCTTTAATTCTGAAGTTAAAAAATAATAAGAAAGAAGAAAAATTTAAAATTAAAAGAAGTCGCTATTTGATTGAAGTTTTTGTTGGAAATGACAAGATATTTCCATAGAATGAAAAATATTGTTCATCGTGGAGATGTAATAACTGATACTTATTTGTTTCTCTCAAGACTGAGGGTCATTTGTGGAGAGAACCGCGACGTTTCGACTGCAAGCTGCTAGTCTTCATCAGGCGATGGTGTAGACTGGATGGTGCGTGTTATATACCACTCGTCGGATCATCTATGTTGTAATTGGATGGTCCACAGATGGTCCGACGAGCGGTATATAGCAGAGCTGACGCACCATCCAGTCTACACCATCGCCTGACGAAGACTAGCAGCTTGCAGTCGAAACGTCGCGGTCCTCTACAAATGACCCTCAATCGTGAGACAAATGGATAAGTATCAGTTATTAAGATATTTCCACTAACTTCTTTTTCCTGTTCGTTACTTTAAGAGTTGTATCAACAACATCTGGTAGAATATCCCCTTCCCTGCGTCATGAATAAGGTGAGACGTCTTTAATCTTGTTCTTTTTAATGAAGGACGTTCGCGGGTAATTAAGTGCGAAGTAAATGTGAATTTTCTGAAACTTTGCCAGTTCTTACAACAACATAAAACACACAAAATGCGTCCAAGAAAATAGGGCGTCACCGTGCAATCCTGTGAGTAAATTGACTTAAAAGTCGATCATTTCAAGTCATCAAGTAGTGAAAAAAATAGATCTCATGTAAAAATGACAAATTTTATGGGGAAAGGTATTCGAATGTATTGGTAACTGATAAACTGTTTTCAAAACGGTTCTTTTGAAGAAAAAAATCCCAAACTATATCTAGAACAAATTAAAACTGTCACTTTTGGTCGATCTCGTGGGTTGAGATGACAGCAGAAAATGTCACTTTTCGGTGCAATAAATGAATGTCATTTTTTTGAAAAACTACTTATCTCTAGCATTTCTTTAAGGTGGCCTGCACCTATTGATTTGTTTGACGGGTATGAATTTCAATCGCATCTTTTTGCATCAAAACTTTGTCTGATTTCCAAGAAATTTGCAGTCGTGGGTCCTCAAGCCTTGGTCTATGTACCAGTTATTGTTTTTCCCCGAAATGAGTAAAATAATTCGAGGTATTGACGATCTCTTATATTAGAGAGGCGGCCTGCGAACGTCCTTAAGTACAAACTTAGGAGATAATACAATATTTATACAAAAATTTGACATGGCACTGTATTCATTAAGTACGACTCATTTATAGGTGAGGCTCATTTCAAGTGTTAAAATATTCACAAGCAACAGTCTACTAATATGTTGTAGCACAATTCTTGACCAATGAGAGCGCGCGTACTATCTATCTAAATATACACATCAACTATATAGAGTTACAAGAAGTTATTTCCAAATAACACAATGGATCTTGTTAGTATTTACTAGATGTTTCACTTGCCACCCAATTGCTGCTCTAAGAAAGTTTATTGTTGGTTTTTAGGGTGATTACCTACTGAAAGGATATTGCAAAAATCAAGATGGCGCCATCATTATCTGCGGAAAGTGGTCATTTACATGGGTTTGAAGTGTTCCATATGATGAAAAAAAAAAGTAAAAAAATGACAAGTGAATAAAAAGGAACTTAAACACTGGTGTAAATAAGTTATAACTCATTAAAGACTATTATTATTATTAACTGCACTGGCGCTTCGGGCGTTAGTTCCTCGTCGGAAGATAAGCCTCTAGCTTAATTGGGCGTATTGTTTTCCCATTTCAGGCCACGTGTCATTCACTAGAGTATCATTTCTTTGTTTAACGAGTTCCGCATGAGAAAACACATGAATATGGATACAACTCAAACATAGAATCTTATTCTTTATGGAATGACATGTGGTCTGTAATGGGAAAATATTGCACCACAACGAATAATGTCTATTGGAAAGCTGGGTCGAAAACTTTAGTTACCACAGCTTACCTCCACTATTTTATATTGTCATATACTTGCTAAGACGGTAATGATAGATCGATCAGTTATTATTATTTTCTTTTTTATGTGAATATTATTGTACACATGAGTCATATACTACTGCTAAGCAAAAATAGATTTAACAGATTTTCGATGGTTTAGAGTGGTATGTCCTCTTATTTACCACGATATGACGTCAAAAGTTGGTCAAAATGTTATGTACTCACGAGGCGTAGCTGAGTGGGTAAATAAGAAGATATATTACTCAAAACCATCGGAAATCTGTTTTTTTTTTACCATAACAAAGTCAAATATAAGATCCAAAAACGAAGAAAAAGTTTGAAAAAAAACAAAAAACGTTTCAAGCGAGCTCTTGCTCCTTGCGCGAGCGATTCGTCATTTATCGGTATGTCCTCTTATTTACCACGGCTCTCGACCAATCAGCGCGCGAGAAATTTCACAGCTATGGTAAAAACATTTCTCTTTGTCTTGTCTTTCTCTTCTTTTTTCATCTATTTTGAAAAGGCTTGACAGGGTACAAAAGCAATAGCAATAGGTATTTAGTTCATGCTTTTTTGCTGATAAATCGTGCATTGTTTGCTTCATTTACCAAAAACGGGTTTGAAAACGGCGCCATCTATTTTATGCCCGCGTCCTCGATGTTTGACGATGCTAAAGGTCCCTATTAATAAGCGGCTCTAATTGTCATGCATAAAACTACTATTTCCCATCTTAAACGGCAACCGATTAATTAAAATGATAACCAATCATCTTCTATTTTTCAATGGGATTTTTGAACTATTCTTTCATGAGAATCGGCATTGTACTTAGTGTTTGGGTTATACGAAATGTCTTTCTTTCAAATATTTCTTGCACTTTGCAGAAGTGCATTACGGCTCTCATCCTCATGCATCAAATTATTACTTCCCAACTTCAAAGGCAACAGCAGGCTCAGACAACACCTTAGGCATGATTTACAGCAATGACCACAGCTGCAGTTATCTTCATTAGCAGACTTACAGCACTTTAATGTCTGCATGATGATGACCTTGAGGACAGCAACTATAAAAAGAGATTTATAGTATGTGTGATGATCAGCGTGACACACACTAAGAAGCCTATCGGATCAATATGACAACAAAACAAATAAAGGTTGTATTTATGATATGATGATCAGTGTGACACACACCAACTTTAGGGCTCTGACAAAATGTCTTAATAATTGACCCAATATTCAGCCAACATTTGCCCACAAATTTAACCAACATTTTAAGCGAACATTTTGACCAAACAATGACAAACGTTCTCAACATTTGACCCAGCAAAGGTTGCCTAAAAATGGGGTCAAATAACACATGCCTATACTTCCACTGACATACCTATACCCACAAGCCAATATGCCATGATTTAATTACCCGCCTATTTTATCGATACGATGATCTGCACTAAGATATTGATACTCACCAGCAACTATGCCAATAACAGCAACATTGATGATGATCATCATAATAGACACGCCCAAGTTGTCGTTATGCTTGTTGACAACTGGTGACAATTTGTGATTGTCTGGCGCCTTTAGCATCACACCAATGCCAAGGTTTAGAAATATCGCCATCAGAGCCACCGTCTGTAGAAGATTCTCAAACTTGTTAGTGATGGGACGTTTGTAGACATAAAGGATCGCAAATACAGCAGATATGATGGCACCAAGTCCAATCTGTGTACGGCTGTGCTCGCCAATCAGTGTCAGACCGGAAATGAGAACAAGCTTCCTGAACATCTCCAAACCTTCCCAGTACCAACAATTGGATCGATAGTTCTCGCTGAACAAACTGAGACCAGATTTGAATGGGGATTCCACAATTGCCGGCACATCCACGCCTTCAGTAGTCAAATGATTTGGAATTGCGCATGGGGATTCTACATTTGCCGGCATATCAACGTCATTCCTTTTGGATGGTTGGTGAATGTATTTCCAGACAAGAATCAGAATTACCACAGGAAACCCAATCGGGTAAATAAGGAAAGCTGTTGCAACGCGTGAGAAGATGTGGTGTTCGGGAGTGTGGCACTGGACGGAGAGGTCACTTCTGAGATAAGAATAACAATGCGCATGATTTTCGTCGAAGCACAGCTGTACACAGTTTATAGAAAGAACCTGAATGATACTTGTACAGGTCTTTGGATATGTAGCAAACAGAAACACACAGATGTTACGAATACACGAACTCTTGGTTTTGGCCACCAACTCATCGATTTCATTTTGTGAGTAAGATTTCTTCCTCTTTAGGATTGGAATTCGTATCATTAGATAGATGAGAATGAAGGTGACTACGGTGATGTTCAAAGCGATAACAATAACAAACTGCTGCAGCACGTTAAAGGATAACCGACGAGTAATACAGCTGAGAGGAGCGATCTGTAGGATGTTAAGTTGAATGAAGTGAAGAGCCTTCTGCATCCAAATGACCGATGATGGCCAAGTTATGTTAGAAAAAGCAGAATACAGTCCTGCCATCACCTGTAAAACATCATGAATTATTTCAAAAACTTAGCGGTACTAAGAACAATATATTAAAATTATTATACAAGGAATTTGCTGCTATTCGTTATATCTGACATTCAAGGCTTTCCTATAATTTGGCGCGATTGAGTTTCAAAATATACTTGCCTGATAAAAGCCAATAACAATCTTAAAACATGATAATATCTTGTCTGCCCATGTTCGCCCATTTTCATTCTGAACTCTCTTTCTGTCTCCCCATAGAAGAGCAAGGAGAACGCCGACAAACAGAACGATCACTATAGCAACCTGAAACCCTGCCCACAATTTGGACGGACAGCGGATACATCTGCAATTTTAAAAAGTTCAAAAGTTAGATAATTCAAGAAATGGTGCCAGTGTAGTGGAATTATTAACTTAAACAAACCTGTTGATCTTGCTGTAATAGTGTTGTTTACAAAGTGCACATAGTGGGCCTTGGTAACCATTTTGGCAACTAGAGTTCAGGCCTCCTAAACAGGAGTCACGTGGACACTTGTGAGGATTGGGTAAAGTTCCCTCGTATTCCCATGTTCCTTCTGCAAACTCTGGCTTCTCAATCATGAGATTTGCGATATACCCTCGGTACTGTCTTTCGAAAGTGCTGTTTTCCCATTTCCAGTAAAAACCTGCTGACAGGCTAGCGTAGTCGTTCTCGCATTTGAAAGCCTTACTTGGACAGGGAAAACATCTACCAAACCGGTTAAACCGGTAAAAGTTTGGTAAGCACTTGCAAGCTCTGTATCCAGCCTTCTCACTGGTTTGTGTCCCTGAAACGAAAACAAAGACAATGCCAGTGGTGATATATATATATTTATAGCAGGATGTCTATTTTTAGTGCCGTCATGCATAAGTACATACACACCGTGGTGTTTACCTTGTGGACAGGCCTGACATGATAGTGGTGTAGTACCCGGTGTGTTGTTTGAATGTACATAAGTACCTATGTTGCATTCCTTACATCCGGTTTTCGCCATCTCGTCCTGGTAAAATCCTCCTAAAAAAGAATGATGTAATCAAGTCAAGAAGCAATGTTCACGTAACTCAAATTACAATATAGAATTTAATGATTGCTATTAAAAGTCATTTGATCATATTATATATATTATTTTTTGGAAAACACTAAGAATCGAATCATATTAAAACATGGGTGTACAATTTGCTTCATTGTTATTTAATTTGCCAACAAGAAGTCTAATGTTGAACATATTAAATAAATGGGTCAAAACTTATTTTTAGAAAAAGTTGTTACATAAACATACCATAAACACTTTTACAAGTTTTTGATTTTTTTTACTTTTTTTTTTTAAATTTTTTGAAAACTTTAAATTCCTCTTTGATGCTTTGAAGCGCGGAGTTTGTACATTTAAATTTGCACCACTTCGTTACATCAATGTACGAATCCGCTTATCGAAGTATCTAAGTTAAGCGCCGATACCTAATTGGCTAGAAGTAAAGATGTCAAAATTAAAAGGAATCCAGTGACTTGTGGAACTTGATCACGGCACGGCATGTACCACTGTAACCTCACAATGGCAATTTCAATAAACGTGACGCAACCGGCTCTAAACTTAATTTAGTCTTTTAGATGTGTTACCTGCAGAGCACTTAATACACGGTTTATTTTCCCTGTTTGCAGCTTGAAATGACCCTACATTACAAGGAATGCAATTCCAATTGTTGTAATCCGTCTTATTACAATAGAATCCCGAACTAGAAAGTGAATATGCGATTCGATCTTTTAGCTCTCTGATCCAACCCAATTGATTTGGAGCACAGGTGCTGTAAAGAAAGATGGAAAAGATAACCTAAAACACCTAATCCACTGTTTTCCCATTTCAGACCACATATTACTCCATAAAGCACCAGTTCTTTGTTAAACGATTTGAATGAAAAGACACATGTTTATGGATACAACTCAAACAAAGAATTTTATGCTCAAAAGAATGAGACGAGATCTGAAATTGGAAAATTTTTTGCCATGGACTGTATAGCGGCTGCCTTCTCGTGCTTTCAGTTCGACCCCGTTGAGCTGCGCCACTGCTGTACTTGCGGTGATGATAAGCGATGACAAGTTTTTTTTTATAGCGAGAGTTAATAGCCAATGTGCATGAGCTCGAAATTCTAGCACAAAGCATGATGGGAAAGTGAGTTCTTACGCTTTTTTGGCTCCTCTAAAAATTCATCTGACAATTTTTCCTTCGACATTTTCTATGGAAATAAAAAGATTTCAGCAGACTAAAATAACAGAGTATTTTTTTCTGATAGTTCCTTTGATTTCTCTGTTACATATTTAAACAACTCACTTTCCCAGAGTGCTTTGTGAGCTTTGATGCATATTGCCTATTACGGTCTTATCTTTGTCAGTATCTTTTGCCGGGGATTTTGCTCATGTCCGCAATAGCGAGGTGTCCGAACTATCTGGGCAGTTTCGGCAAGGCGAGAGTTTGGTATTTGAGTTGAATGATAATTATTGGTAACAAACTGATAAATACTTACATTCGAGATAATGAAGATCGTTGGATATGAGGAAGATTTTTGAGGCTTTTGCACCTGAAATCTCTATATTTTAAACATAATTGAATAAGGTGTTCTAAAAGTTGTGAACCTTTATAACCTTGAATATACAGTCAATGTCATTAATGTTGTCCACCAAAAAAGACCTTTAGACCAAAAAAAATGTCACGTGATACCTAATACACTCGCTCTAAATGCTCGATACCAGCAATCATTGCATAAGTAGAATTAATAATTATTATTCTTTGTTCATTGTTACTCATTATAGAGTTTAAAACCAGAATTTATATCGTTTAAAACAAATAAACAAATCATCTCATTATACATCTTTTGACCTTTTCACAGGACAACCTTTTTGACAATGGCTGTATGTGGTTAAATTGTAAAAAGAAGTTTTCTTTAGCTTGCGTGAACTCGGAACGGCAATCCAACCCCGGTTAGATGGACATTATTGGGTTTTGGCCGGTTGCGGCGGAATGGGCTTTTATCACAAGGCGGCCATGTTTATTCCCATGAGAGCAAAAACCTTTGTTTGGAACATTCTTAAACGCCTCAAAGCGAGGGCAAGGGGACCCAAGGGAATTAAAACCCATTGTTTCAATGGCCGCCGTGTGATAAAAGCCCTTGCAGAATAATATGTTTTTTTTGGCCTACATAAGTCCTCATATATTATCCGACATTTGCGCATTTTGGTAGCATTTGTTCAAGCTAAATTTAAAACATCGATGTATGTTGCATTTATATGAAAATGTACTTACACTTTAGTCTCGTTTCCCAGATCATTAAAGAAGTCATAATCGATGTGTTGTACGTCGTTTCCAAACATGTATCTTGATGGAGATGTGAAAACAAACAAAAGTCAGTAATCAGTACTTTGGAATAGCAGAGCTTATGCGATTACCTGCTTAGATATGTCCATGTTTTCATTTCAACTTCTATTCCTTTTCTTCGCTTAGGGCCCCAACATTTGATTAAACATTTGACCCATTATTTGTGGGCAGAATGTTAGCACGTTGTTATGTCGTGAAGAACTGGCGTCACAAACAATGAATGTTGGGTCAAATGTTGAGTCAAATGCTGGGCCGTCTGTCAATAATGATGACTGACCTCTCCCTATACATTCATTGGATTTTGTCTTTCAATTTTATGACTCACATTGCTGTTTTGGTTTTCTTCATTCCTTTGAACGGTCTTCCTGTCAGTTTTTTCAATCTATTCCCGTTTAGAAATCTGTTATGAAAAAGGATTTTACCAAGATCAATAGACCCTTTTCGAATATGGCGTCTATGACGTCAAACGAAGATTTTGAGAATGTCCCGGATGTCGAAACCCGATGATTTCCACTAGAAGCATCCGGGACTGGAATGCCCCGGTTTTCAAAACACAATCATTATCACTCATAACATCCAGGACATTCTCGGACTCCTCGTTTGACGTCATAGACGCCATATTCGAAAAGGGTCGATCTATTCCTTTGAACTATGTTTCCATATAAGATGAATCTGTTTCCATAACACGTTTTTGATGTGCACCAAAACGTACTTCGTCGTGACGACACTTCCGCGCGTTCTATCGAAAAGCACTATAAAAAAACTGAATTAAGGTGACTGACTTCTTTAGCAATGAATAATTACAAAATGTTCTTAGAAAGATATTTTACACAGAACTTAACGCTGATTCCAAAAATGAAAAGAAAAATGGGATGTCCCGAGCTCGTTTTCGAGATAATTAATTTTGAATATGACCATCTTGACAAGATTTCGAAAGAAAAATGGCGGAAATCAAGCTTTGCACACAAAAATTCATAACTCAAAAATTAAAGAATTTCTGGAAGCAATTTTCTCAGGACATCTACTTTAAACATTATTTTTGAAGACTAACTAAAAAAAATTGAAGAAAAGTTTAAAAATAAGCTAAAAATTCAGCTTCTTGTTAGCTCAATCAACCGAAAAGCGTACTCAAACTACAACAACAAAAACACATGAAACGCTTTTTTTATAAGTTCTAATAATTACGTTTTTCTCAAACTTTCCAAAAAGATTGATTTTTACCTATTGTTTTAGGAAATTGCCCTGTTGAAGTTCAAAACGTGTATGGTTCCTCAATAAAATTTTGAAGATTGTTATGCGGTTTTGAGCAATTTTTGTGCGCGCGCACATCGTGGGCTCAAATTGAACGTTCAAAAGTAGTCAGTCACCTTAAGTCATAAATAAGTGCAATAGTTTTACTTACATATTCTTAAGCGTAAGGTTTGCGAACACACCGTCTGGTAATTGTTTTATGTGATTATTGAACAGATATCTAGAAGAGCAAGCAAAAAAAAAATAGAGCAGAAGAAGAGAGCCACTCGGTGGATTCCACTGTTAATTTATAGAAAAGTATAGGATGAGAATGCACAGAAAAGCTGAAATTGCGGTTGCCCATATTTGTACTTACAAATCTTGCATGTCTTGTAAACCTGCGAAACTATCTTTGTGGATCTTCTCGATCTGGTTGTTGTTTAAGATCCTGAAAATTTTTTTGAAAACTCTATACTGATGCATATAACGTACTTCCGTACTATTTAACAATTAGTCCTCGAGTCCGAATGGTCTAATTGTTTTAGTAAAAACCTACTAATCGGTCCAATAAAAGGATGCAAAAAGTTTTGGATTTTGCTTTAAATATATTTTTTTTTGGTTTTCAAAACCGGCGCTTTTCGCTACTAGAGGTCTATCACTAATAGACCCCTAGTAGCTCAGCCAATCACAGGGCTCGATTGGTGATAGACCATTAGTAGGTTTTTTCTAAATATCAATAACCCCACTACTACTTATTATTTATTCTTATCAAAGTTAGTGAAAGTGTATAGAATAAGTAATGTACCTTGAAGCAAATACGTAATAATTTAAATAAAATTAAAATAAAGATAAGATAATGGGACTTAACAGTTGTATTTGTACAGAGTAGCTGTTTGTCTACGGATTTTAAAAGTCATTCCAAATGAAATTTAGAAGTAGATTTTTGCGGTGGAAGAAAAAACACGGAAAACTCGGAGAAAAACCCTCGAAGCACAGGAGAGAACTAAGAAGCAACTCTAGGCCAGGTGATCTGGAATCTAGGCGCGCAGTGCATTGTTTGTCACAGCGAAAATTTCCAAGTATTTTCTATTATCTCTTGTCAAAATGAAATATTTTCCACCAACAACGAAGAAATATGCCTTTTCTAAAAGTTATTTGGCGAATCTTTCCAACGATGAGTTTTATTTTCTATATTTTCGAGTAAAAGCTGTTGTTTGTCAAGTTGAAAACCTGGAGCTAGGAAACATTGAGCTACGAACAAAATGTTCGCTGATTGGCTAATTCCTTCTGCCTGAGAGAAGCGAAGTCACCTGGTGCTCACAAGTAATTCTATTATTTCATATACTTACAACATGTTTAAGGTAGAAAAGTTCTCAAGGAATCGGGCTGGTAGTTCTTTAATGTTATTATGGCCTAAATTCCTGTAAAAAATATCAGTAATTTTCTCGATTAGCCCTTGACTCTATTCAAAATTCATTTAGTATATTCCTTAGAGTTTTTCCAGAATGACTAAAGCCCAGTTCACATGTCGACATGTTTCAGGGTTCTTATAAGAATTCAGCATATAAGAGTCCCTTTCGCAGTTCCCTGCGCTGTCATGAAAAGTAGCCGTGCTTTTGCATCGAAGCGAGACTTAAGGTAACCTTGCAGTGATAGAGACATGTGAATAATTGTCCAAGGTGTTAAAAAAGTCTCTATCATTACAAGCTCACCGTTTGTCTCGCTACGATGCAAAGGCACGGCTACCTTTCAAGATGGCGCAGGGAACTGTAAAGAGACTTGTATTGTATATGACACATTACAGTCAAACTAAGAAAACCGTGAACACCTAAAATATGTCTGGAATGTTTATGTGTTTGATCACAGCGCGGTCACGCAAAGTATTTTCCCGTTTAAAAGTTTCAAAATTCATATTTTAGTTTTATTGTCGTGAAATTAGAAATTTCTATTCGAGACAGACGAATACACGAGAGAAGGATTCAAGGACTCTTTTCATGGTGGTGGGAAATATCTTTTTTACATGTAATGGTCTAAATATACATTCCAGACTTATTTTAGGTGTTCATGCTTTTCTTAGTTTCACTGTAAATCAACTTATCGATTTGTAGGTTCTCCCAGGTGGCAATTATCAATTTATTCCTCGCAAATACTTACAATTCCAGTAGTATACGTATGTTTTTGAGTGGAGTCACTGTTGAAATTTTGTTGCCAAACAATGATCTGAAAAAGATTTTTTATCAATTAAAATTAGTCATTCAATTAAGTGAAAAGCACGGACACCTTTAAGATTTTTTTTTTTGGTTTTATAAGGATTATAATTTCGTACAATTCTGTGATGGATTTTAAACCAGACTTCGTTAGTGAAGAGATGTTGGTTATGCAGTTGTCGTCGAACTTCCTGTTATAAAACAATAGAAATATCAATAGTTGATAAGGACAGCATACTACAAACACAATAGTAATGATAATAATATACCTTATGACGGTTTTCGCCGCCATTTTGACGAGTAGGCAAAGAACTAGTAGGCGCGGTTACCAAGCCCCATACATTCTTTGTAATTTTTTATCGAAGGACGGCGAAGCAGTGTAAAAAAACTATCAGTTCTTGCTTTTTGTCTTTATTTTGGACAAAAAACTCTCGATTATTCAAGGTAAGGACACGTTTTAATTGTAGCAGGAGAGCCAAGCTCATGGGATCAATATTTTGATCGATTCGAGCCGATTTTCGTCAAAATGGCGGCCAAAACCGTCATAAAGTCTATCATCAACAACCCCTCATAACCACAACCAGTACAACAACCATCATTGTGATCTTCATTGTCATACAATATAACTGAGAATGTTACTATCTAACTTACAAAATTGAATTCTTTTCCGAGATTCCTCGTAAATCAGGAAGAGCGGTGAACTTATTGTTATTCATATACCTGAAAAAATAGCATTGGTATTCTGACATGAATGTTAAAAGAAAGGCATATGTTTACAAGAGCGGATACAGGAAATTTTGAGAGTTCCAAACGCATATTTCATACAACAATCATTTCAAACCTGTGAAAAATCTAAATTCTATGCTAGGATAAAACTGTTATATGATGATGGTAAATGAGAAAGCAGGATGGACACGGATTCTAATAACCACGATTCTGTTATTGAAACGCAAATGTGTGTTCATCGCCGAATACCCACAGGGAACCCATCTACTAAAATGGTTCAAAAGTATGGTGACGTATTGATGGTACTTACAAGTGGTTAATCGGTTTAGCGTCTTCAAAAGTGCCATCTTCGATGTAAGCAATTTTGTTGGAATGAATATCTCTTTGAAAATTGAAAATAAGGGATATATAAGTTATGAAAGAAATAAATTTTGTTTTTTGTTTTTGCATACTTACAAATTCAATGGCACTTCCTGTTGAGCTCTAAGTCCTTTGAAGGCTCCTTTTCTTAGAATTTGAAGGTAGTTTTCTTCCAGGGTTCTTGTTATTGATTAATAAAATGATTAATAGTCAATCAATTGATTAATCAGTATTACTTAATTATTAATTTATCAAACCATGTGCAGAGAGAAGAGGAAAGAAGAGAAAATGAATCAACGAATGAAAGGTGGCTTACTACAACGAAATATATCTCTTTTACCTCTGGCGTTATATTCCCCTAATTCAGACCACGCGTCTTTCCTTAGGGTATATTTTCTTTGTCTAACGGTTTCGTTTTCTTATGAGAAGAAACATGAATATGGATACAACTCATACAAATAATATCTTATTCTCAAGGGAATGACACGTGGTCTGAAATGTAAACTTACAATTGCTGCAAATGTAATAGCCCAGAGAATGTGCCTTCCTTGATGGTTTTAATATTGCAGTTTGTTATCATCCTAAAAATCAAATGCAATTAATTAGCTCAATATATATTTTTTCAAATGTTATCCGTTTTTGTCCTTCTGCTTTCCTGTCTTTTTGACTCTTATTTTTATCCACTTCCTTTTCTCTCTTTTCAAAAGCATTTTTCACGGTTACTAAAAATAGATATCGCAAAGCCTTGTGGGAATCGAAATGAGGACAAACTTTGTAAATAAGGCTTCGGGTACAAGGAAAAGAAGATCAATATTAGTCGAAAAAGCATAGTTTTTCGAGTTCACCATTCCCCTTATAACGTCTTGGTACCATGTCCCACGAGAATCCGCTTCGAATTATTTTTCTTATTCAAATGATTTAACTCCTTTGGAAGTCGCAAGATTTAATTAGGCCAACAAAAGGAACTACGAAAAGGATTCTGGTAGAAGTGAGAAGTGGTATCAAGGGTAATAAGGGGAATCGAGAATTAGAAACAACAAGACAAGAAAACATTGTTGCAGCATACCAGCATGTGTTTTAGGCTTGGCTTGCCCGCATTTCAATCCCATGATGCATCATTGTGACATCATCCGTAGAAAGCGCTATTCGCTTTTAACACTTAAGGTCAAACGGCGATACTTACAGTTCTTGTAAATTTCTAAGACTTGAAAAAGTTCCAGGTATGAGGTTTCCATTGATTGGGTTATATGATATATCTCTGAGAGAAAATTTCTATTGTCAGATACTTTTACAGTGCGAATCGAAAAACCGTGTTCACCTAGAAATATTTCAAGAATGTTTCTTAACCAATCAGAAGCGTTATTGTTATCTTTCCATCATCTTGTGTCTTGTGGTTAAGGAGTCATTTCTGATTGGCCATGAACAATATAACATTCCTGGAATATTTCTAGGTGCCCACGGTTTTTTGATTCGCACTGAAATATGTATGCTTCAATTTTAGTATATCTATAAACCCCTTGCACAAAACGTCAAAGCAGCTCAATTTGGAGGACAAAACAAAAGAATGTCAATCTCCTGAGAATAGACCTTTTTAGCTTCGTTGTTTGTTGTGCCCATTTCAGACCATGTGATGCCACTCTTGGGAGCTGATTCTTTCATGTGTAAATATTTTAACAAAAGAACATTTCTCAAGGGAATGTCATGTGGTCTGAAATGGGTAATTTGCATACGAAGCTAAAAAGGTCTATTGGAACCTATTGATTTATTCTCCAAATTGAGCAGCATTCCGTCTTGCTGCAAATGCCTATTTATGTTCTGACCTGAGAAAAATATATTTAAAATAGCAAATCTTGAAATACAAATGTTATGATTGCATTGTTGATCGTTTTTTAATTTAGTTTAGCCCTATTTAAACGTCTAACTTGGGCTTAATGTTTTCTCATTTCAGACCACGTGTCTTTCTCTAGAGTATCATTTCTTTGTTTAACGGTTGTGCATAAGAAGACACGTTAATATAGATACAGTTTATACAAAGACCCTGATACTTCAGTGAACGGACAAGTGGTCTGATTGGGAAAACAATACGGCCAAGCTAAATACTAGTTATACAATGGTTTCGAGTGGCATACCGTGGAATATCCCACGAGTCACTTGTCGTTTCTAGTATACACACGAGCCTTCAGGCGAGTGCGTAAACCAAGAAAATACAAGTGATGAGTGGGATATCCACGGTATGCTACGAGAAACCATCGTATAACCATTTTAGCCCACACCATTGAAAATACAACTGGGTAGATTCAACGCGCAGTGCATGATGGGAAGGAAGAGTGGAATATCAACGAAAATACAACGGCTTTCCTGCTTTCTGATTGGCTGTATTTTCTATGGTGTGGGCTAAAAGATATTTCGCTATTATTAGTAAACTTTATGAATATATTTTAACAGTTTCTTACAAGTATCTCAGTTTGTTTAAGCCATCAAACATTCCGTATAGACTTGTCGTGTTCAGCATGTTACCTCTCACATCCCTTTAAACATTAAACAAAAAAACATATTTTTAATGGTGTCTATGAATAGCTGACTTAAAAACGAGGCTAGCCCTGTGCAAATGAGTCCGTGGTCTTCAAAAACAGCGGTTTACATACGAATCGAATGTGAAACTGGTCTATTTCAAAAGATAGCTAGAACCCAGTACGTACTTAACAGATTGACTTATTTTTAGTGAAATCGGTTATAATCTGAAAACGAATACTTACAAGCTCCAAAGAACTTTTGGCAGACGAAACTGGTTGGAAATTTTATTATTTTGCAGCTCTCTAAAAAAATAGTGAAATAAGAAAAATAGTGTAAGAATAAGCAAAATATAATAATATTAATTATGATACTATTGCTATTTTGAATAGTTAAGATAATATAAAGTGATTATCTGATTCAATAGACCATTAATTTTTCCAATTCGTACAATACCACTGTGTTTCTTGATTGCAGACTCATTTACTCATGTGTAGCCTCATTTTAGCATCAAAATATTTACAAATACCGATACCCGCGTACCCAATTACCTAGAATTTAAGAACCTGTTAGGCTAAAAATATCAATTTAGACCCCCTTTACAAAAGAACCTATTTTAGCCTAACATCTTAAGAAGGGTTCTTATTTTACAAAATGAACCTAAAATCTCCAGGTAAAGATAACAATACAACCATGCACAACCACGGACCTTCACAGGAATACATGAATATTCCGACTAATTCCAAACGAAATTAAAGCTTAGCCTGAGCAACAGAGAACTCGAAACTGGAGTTTTAGCCCTCTTATGGTTATTCCAGACAGCTAGCACTTTTATCACTATCTTTTTCAGATCGGACACCCCCTTCCACTCCTGTGTCTATGCCATGCTGATAGGTCCTAATAAGGACGAAGCAGATGTACATGGCTGCCTTTAGTTACATGTACAATGCCACTTCAATATATATTTTTCAAAATATCAAAAAATTAATATCAATTGCATAAATTGGCTGCACCTACAGATGTTACACATTGTTGATTTGGCCAGGGTTTTGTTATGGAAGGGTCTTACTTACAAAGCTTGTAAATATTTGAGCGCCAAGAAATAATTAACTGGAATTTCCTTTATGGTACCTCGAGTGATTTTTCTGATTAGAAAAAAAGATAAAATAAAAGTAAAAATATATTATAAAATTCTATGAAAAATGACGAAGAAGAAATGACATCCAAAAAAAAAAAAAAAAAAAAAAAAACATTAATTACAAAATATGAAAAGTGAAATAGAATAAAATTTGTTATCAAATATTAGGACGAGGACGAGGGCGAGGACGAGGAGAATATGCATACTATGATTGCTTTTAGCTTGCTAAATGACACGATTCTAAAACTTTCCAAATAGTAACTTACATGTGTGTAGTATTCACTGGAAGCTTCTCTGGCAAGGCATCCAAGCCTTTACACGTCACTTTAGGAAACGGGCCAACCCACTCACAGCTACACTTTCCTACTTTAGGTCGTGGACATAAGGCATCGTTTTTTAGCGTGGGGTTGGGGTCAGCTATCATTTGCTTCATGCTAAAAAGTAGCAGAATTATGAAGCAATGCTTAGTGTTGTAAGGCATTCTTTTTCAATAACAATTCTTGGAAATCGTTGCCAATAAACATTCAAGACGACCTGAAATCAAGATAAGCCACATTTATTTGTTATCTTAAAATTTAAACGACTAAAGGTGGTATGATACTTCATGTATAGTACAAACACGTGGATCACCAAGTACATTTATTGGTAGGAATAAAATTATATCATACACGACGTTACTACCTCTCTGCAACAATAAGAATTTCTTGTTAGAAATGCTACTCTAAACGATCTGTTAACTAATCAACAAGAATATAATCGAATCTACAGCATTAATTTATATACTACTGATACTTTTGAGGTTGAATGCAATTTATAATGCAATTAATCTCAAACGTGGTAATTGAAAAATCGAAAAAAGAAACTAGTTGATGTTTATATGCATTTGCTTTTCTTATATAGCTTACTGTATACACATATTTCAATAAAGGTTGTCGCAGCAACAAGCCAAGCCAAGCTTGTTGCTTTTAGCTGCGACAATCTTTTTTGAAAAAAGATGTTGTTGATTATGCAAGGAGTGACAGGTTTGGAGGAAGCCTCATATTTCACATTCATTTGAATGTTTCACTTTCTTGTTTCTTTCTATTTTTGGCTGCGTAGGTTGACATGCTATCATATACCATTTTGAAGTTTCTTTTGGAAAAAAGTAGGAAACAAGCCTAGTCTCGCTAGAATGAGTCTCAAGAAAGAGTTCCTCTTCTCCACGAGTCGAGGACCTTTTTTGACATACATAAAATGTATAGCAGGGCCAGAATCAGGAAAGCAAAGTCAATGGGTAATAATTGAGCCAAGTTTCAATAGCTGCAAAGCTCAGAAACTTTAAGAAATCCTCTAGAGATAGTGTCAAAATTTAGTCAAAGGGTACAGCCATGTACACAGCTGGAGCTCAGCTTGTAAATCCCCTTTCCAAAACCGTCTTACACATGAAATTTGCTTGATTAACAACTTACCAAATTTCCAAGATTTTCAAAACATCAGCAGTTTGTTATACATATATGTGATATAAAACACAAATGCCTGAGAATCTGAGCCAAATAAACAAAGAATTAGCAGTGTTTGTACTTGTCTCAGTATGTTTTATCTTCTTGTGGTCTTTGCTAAAATGAAAATTTCGTGTGGCGATAAACAGCTTTTAATCATTCGTTCTTGCTCTAGTTTTAGTTTTGTAAGGCTCATTGTTGCATAGGCCAATCAGAAAATGTCGGCATCGAACTTGCCCTAAAGCAATTTCTCTTTGAAGGAGACTAAAAGGAGCATTGTTGAAACGGATATCTTTCTTAGCAATCCGGATTAAAAGCTGGGGAAGGAAAGAAAGAAATATAAAAAAGAAAGAAAGAAAGAAAAGAAGGAACGGAAAGGAGCAAATGAAGAACGAATAAAAAATAGACAAAAAAGACAACAACAAAAAAAAAAAGAAAGAAAGAAGAAAGGAAGAAAACTGAATCACATAATATAAGAGCAGAATTAGTCCAATAGATTTCATGACATCAACATCAAATACCATATTTTATGGTACTGGTGTATCAAGTGGCTCGGCTACGCCTCGTGGGTACACAACATATTGACCAATTTTTGACATCATATTGTGGTAAATAAGAAGGCATACCACGCTAAACCATCGGAAATTTGTTTTTTACCATAACAAAGTCAAACAAAAGATCGAAAAACGAAGAAAAAGTTTGAAAGAAAAATAAAAGTGTTTCAAGCGCTTGCTGGCTTTAGCGATTCGTTATTTATCCGTAAATGTCCCTTTATTTACCACGGCTCTCGAACAATCAGCGCAAGAGAAATTTTACAATTAAGGCGGAAATGTATTTTGAAATATATCTGACTCCATGGTACAATTACCAACACCAGTTATGCTTTCTTATGTTCCTTTTACCTGCATTAGATTCAGTTCCTCTAATAACGTGTCATCATTTAACAAGGAGTCTGACAGCTGCGTTTTGGGAGCTTTCCCTACTTTTCTATATACACCCATTTCAAATTTGAAAGGTTGTCGCAGCTGAAAGCAACAAGCAACAACACAAGACGGCAAGAACATCTGTATTTTATCCAGTCCTTATTTGTCAAACATGTCAAACATGAAAACAGTCAAAGATCAGTTTAAGATTACGGTATCACCTGTTTAGAGTTCTATTTAAGTCTCGGATTATTGGAAAAATTCAATGGTTCTTATCTTACAACTACCTGTTTGAATATAGATTTGTCATGAGGTCATACTTTGTTCTAAGCCAATACTGGCTTAGAAAAATGACATGTTTTCTTTTTATTCGTTTAAGAGTTCTAACCTATTCGAGTTACAATACCCCATCACCATAAAATCAAAGCTGCATCTACAAACCCAACAATCTTGTTGGAGTTCTGGTTGTGACTGCATTGATTTTAAAACAACGTCAATAACGAAAGAGGTATGTCCTTACTACAATCCATATATAGCTAATTCAATTAACGTTGTCGCTGAAAAAAGCCTAAAGCTTTGAGAGCGGAATCATTATATGTATTTAACTGTGGCATTATTACGATAAGAAACTCACTGTATGCTTACACTACGACTTCATAATTCTAGGACTAAATATATTCTTTAGTTCTTAGAAAGCCTACAGCGAGGTTTGTAGATAAACAAAAGATAAATTATTAATATTTCATATATCAGTTATCAACCTTGACTTCGGAAACTGTGTAGTCTATGTTTTACCATTTTCCCCAATTTTACTTCATAATTATATACAAAATATCTGTGACAAAAAGCAAAATTACAATATTTTGAATTTGCAGACTCTCGCTATGTGTCCTAGTTTTCCCAAAGAGTTATTTACGCATTTAGGACTACCGTGTTATGGGATTCTTTTGATATACATATACTATCTTTGTAGCTGCCTTTTCACCAGAAATCCCTGCAGTGCATCAAAACTTTGACACTATTAATATGCAACTTCATATGTTTTTCTTCTGACTAAGTTTCATAGACCTGAACCCCATTGGCACGAATTCAATTCAAAAAAGTGTGATATTTTTTGTAAGTCTACCGGATAGCCTCGCGTACAAGATGAATCTTTTTAAAAAGCGGATTCTAAGTTATCGTGTGGGTTTATATTATCCAACACATCTGTCAACAAGAATACCTCATTCACATATAGGTATCTTCATTTTCTTTGATAGTTTCATCGTATCATGAATTCTAAACTTGTTGCTGTTCTCGTTTTGTGTGCCATTGTTGTGACTGTCATGGCGGGGAGACGTGGCAGAGGAAGGGTTCACAAGAAGGCTTTTTTTCAAAACCTCGAAAAGAGAAGTAAATAAATATGATGAAATGTCATTTACCTTTTGGTTTCATTAATTTCTTCTTCTTCTTCTCCTTCTTCTTCTTCTTCTTCTTCTTCTTCTTCTTCTTCTTCTTCTTCTTCTTCTTCTTCTTCTTCTTCTTCTTCTTCTTCTTCTTCTTCTTCTTCTTCTTCTTCTTCTTCTTCTTCTTCTTCTTCTTCTTCTTCTTCTTCTTCTTCTTCTTCTTTTTCTTCTTCTTCTTCTTCTTCTTCTTCTTCTTTTTCTTCTTCTTCTTCTTCTTCTTCTTCTTCTTCTTCTTCTTCATCTTCTTTTCTTCTTCTTCTTCTTCTTTTCTTCTTCTTCTTCTTTTTCTTTTCTTCTTCTTCTTCTTTTTCTTCTTGGCTTCTTCTTCCTATTCCCCTTGTTGTTGTTGTTGTTGTTTTTCTTCTTCTTCTTCTTTTTCTTTTTCTCCTTCTTCTTCTTCTTTTTCTCCTTCTTCATCTTCTTCTTTGTCTTCGTCTTTGTCGTGGTCTTCTAATTCTTCAGCCAATAAACAATAAAAAAAGATATGCACATTCATCATTAAATCTCTCACTCTCTCACGCCTAATTAATTCTTTCGTTTATCTTTCTTTTGCTAGCTTGTTCGTTCGTTCATTTGTTGTATTTTATCTTATTTATTATATTTCATTTTATTTTTGCAGAATTTTTCTGTTTTGATGTCTTCTCACCGGCTTCTTGTAAGAAGGCCAAAGAATTTGGTTATTGCAAGTCGTCTCAAAAGACTAATTTGGTTAGAACGAGCTGTTCCAAAACGTGTAGTGTTTGCTAAATTTGTGGATACAACAAATAAGGCATAAAGAATACGAAAAAAGGTTTTAGAGAAGCAAATTTGTATCGCTAAATATAATTTAAAAGTCGTATTTTTGGCATAACAATATAATAGGTTATCTTAAATTCGTAATAAATAAAGGCTGCAAAGCTAAGCTAAATGCATATGACAGTTATTTATTTAGAAAAGACAATTTACACACGCGCATAGAGAAAAAACAACAAGGAAATAAAAATAAATAAATAAACAAATAAAGAAAAATGTAACAAAAGCGACAACTTAATAAAAAGCAAAGCGCCATTACCGTCGTGTTCAAGCACTCAGGTTTTCCACCTTAAAACTATTTATAATTGAATCCAATACGTTTCTAGTCTCAGAAAAGTCCAAACCTCTCAAGTAGGTTCCAATTCTCAGGAGATTGAAATTCTTTTGTTTTGTCCTCAAAATTGAGCTGCTTTGACGTCACATACATGAGGTCTTTTACCTTTATTCGCAGGGTCATGCAGTAAAGAAACCTTCCAAACACTGCTGCAGATGAACAAATCATGTTCCCTCCTAAAAAAACGTCCATATTAAAAAATTTTTCATAAGAGATCATTCATATTTTGATGATAATTTTTAATTGAATTCTATATTGCGATGCCCTTTAATCGTAGGGCCTGCAGTAACGAGACTTTACAAACGTACTGACGGCAAACATGCAATTATAATCAGCCTATTCACAGTTTAAGAATCGTTATCAGTGCGCATGCGATTTTATCCCGAATTTCTCACCTTCTTTTGTTTAATTAAAAACAAAAGAAGGTTTAAACAAAAGAAGTTGAGAAATTCGGGATAAAATCGCATGCGCACTGAAGACGATTCTTAAACTGTGAATAGGCTTATTACTGCTAACTGAGCAGTTATGAATTGTCTGTCTGTTACAGAGTAGAGTTAGGACCAATAGGCTTCAAGCATGATGATGTTTTATACCTACACTCCCAGAATCCCTTTCGGTAGCATTGTTTGTTGTGCTAATTTTCACTATTGTCTTGGTATCCTCAAAGGAGTTTGAACATTTGAATATGAAAATATATTTTGAAAAGGATTGTGGTAGTTTAGGTATGAAACGTTATGAGGTTAGGGTATATTAAAAGTTAATATCAAGATAGATAGATAGATAGATAAAGTTTATTTTAACACGGTAAAATCATCAGTACAAATATCAAATATACATCACAATGAGTAAAAAACTGTTTTCCATAATTGCCGTGTGAGCCTGTATAATTAAAAAAGTTCATTTAGTTTACGTCTAAACAAAGGAAGGGAATCAGCACTTCTTACATCAGACGGAAGGCTGTTCCACAAAGCTGCTCCACCGTAACTGAAACTATGTTTCAAATTATCCGTTCGCGGTTTTGGTAGAGACAGCTTGTTTTCCATGTTCTTGAGGTTGTATACTGGGTCGCAGGAAACGAGCATATCTTGTAGATATGAGGGAAAGGTACCATTTAATGATTTAAATGGACATTGCTAACTGCTTTTTTCTCCGGGTACCTAAGTCATCCCAGCCAAGTAATTTCAATAAGGAACTTGCGTTTGCATCAAAACTTGACTTAGTGATGACTCTGGCAGCACGGTTTTGGAGCTTTTGTAATTTGTTACTCAGTGTATTACCAATGCCGTACCATACTCCACTGCAGTAATCAAAATGCGACTCTATCAGAGACTTATATATTTTTACTGCAGTATTTTGTGAGATGAACGGCATTAGTCGTTTTAGTGCTCCAATGGCAGATGAGATTTTCTTAGATGTTTCATCGATATGTTTTTTCCAAGATAGTTTATCATCTATGAAAACCCCCAGAGATTTCATTTCATTAACTCTCGATATCTCCTTTGCCTCTATACTTATTTTAATAGCTTGGTCATCAGTCGTGGCTCTTAATCGCTGCCTTGATCCAATTATCATATATTCAGTTTTAGTTATATTAAGACTGAGCTTATTAACTCTCAGCCATTGGTTTAAATTTGCCAATTCAGTATTTAACTTATGCTTAAGATCGGTTGTATTTTCTGATGACACAGTTATATTTGTGTCGTCAGCATACATTCTCGGTTTTGCCTTACACAAGCAATTAGCAATTAGCAATTAGCAAAGAGGAATGGAAATGACCCAATGATAAGCAAAATAATGAAAGACATTAATTGAATAATAGGGAATCAGTATAGAAAATCCATAGCTTTGATTACAATTATTATAACCAGAAGTTAAAGAGTTGATTAAGAATTATAACTTAAAAAATATATGGATAGGAAAAAAAACTTACTGAAAATTGTGAAATGAAGCAAAAAAATAAAATATATACATTAAATGGACTTGTAATAAAAGCATGAGCTAAAATTTGTGTGGTCTACAACGACAAGTACCTGGGTATGCGCCAAATATTGAACAGATGGTAAAATGCAGAGCTGCAAGTTTTGCTAATATGACTAGACATTGAAAGATTAGAGTCAAATCAGGATCCATGGTTCCGGAAAAAAGATTCATGGCGGAAGGATCTAAAATGATCCAACAACAACTGACAAATGTCAACTGACTTAAGCGATTAAATTGCTGCCTCGTACCTGTCATTAAAAATAGTCATTTTTATTATAATTTATACGTCTGATAAAGTTACACATCAATAGAACAGCCCCTTCGAATCTGCTCCACTTTCCTCGTGTTGGCTGCAAAATAGGTTGTATGGAAGTAAAACTGAACCATGCCAAACTTATTTGCTACTAATTTAGAAATTGATTTTCGAAGCACAGGAGTGAACCAACAAGCAACTCTACTCACATCTGATGGCGAGTCCTGTTATTGAACCCACATGACCACAGCGTGAGACGCGACCTTTTCAGAGATATTTATATTTAAAAATTTACCGCCCAAACCGGAAATGCAACGAAGCAGTTTCTTGAAAAAAAATCCCCTACCATGCGGTGAAGGTTCTGCGTATGATAATTGAAAAAAAGTTAAAGCTCACTTCCATTAGTTCTTGAAATCATTGAAACATCGACATCGACAGTGGAAACATGAATGTAAAAACTATCCATCTGATTGTAATCCTTGCAGCAATTTTTATATTACAAAGTAGCTTTGTTGACAGCGAATACGGTAAGTTCATGTTATGTCAGTCAGTCAGCTTTGTACATAAAGTACTTTTATGAAAACGAAATATTGAACAGTTTATATAGCGATCTTTCTATGTGTATACTTGAAGGAGCTTACAATCATGAGAAGTGGTTAGTATGAGGTGTAGGCACTGAGATTGGTCACTGCCAGGGTTTCTTCACGTCCTCAGCGGTTCTTTTGCCTCCTTCCGGTATTGGTTCGTGATAATGAAGAGTGGAGAGACGGGACCGCTATTCAAAGTGGTTATCCTAGCCACGCACACTTCATATATAATTATATATTGACTTATTGATCGATTCGGTCACTCAAAAGATAAAGTAATATATTTTAACTTGGATGTTTTTGAATAACTAGCTATGATGAAATACAGCGCTCAAGTCTTTCGGTTGGAGAATTATATTTTTCCACTGCGTTCACGGTTTCGTTTTCATAATGAAATCAATATGCTTTAACTTTGAGAACAAGATATCACAATTATATTTAACTGCATTTCCTTGAGGGGATGTGATCTCGAGTGGAGTCACGCGATGGTGTCACGCATAGCGCGTGACTCGTAAAGAATGCGACATCGTTCGTGACAAAAGGAAAAAGATTGTATTATAATATTTAAGAATAAAACTCCTGACAAAGAAACGAAGGAACGAACTCAACTAAAATTTAAAAATGAAGGGTCGAACTGCACGGGATATTACCGTTCTTAAAAGTGTTTTCTTTTCATTCAGCAAACTACCCAAACCAACCGTTTTCACTCATCGATACCAAGTGCAAAGTTACCAAATCAGACGGCACCGAGATTGTCTGCCAAAAAGACATTCTCAGCACAAGCCTCACAATAAAGGTTAAAGTCAAGAAATGTGATACTCCTATAAGTGTTGATTTGGCTATTACGACGACAAGCTACGATTGGTTTGAGCGATTCATCTCAAGCCAAATGTCACGTGACATACCTCACTCGGGGAACCCGAACACCAAACTGAGGCTGAGGGTATCGTTAGACAATACTACAACAAGCATTGGATTCAAGGTAAAATGATAAGTTAATATATGCTCAAATTAGATATCTACCTCTACTTCAAAGTACTCAGTCTTATCCATCGAGAGAAATTCCAAACCGCCTGTCTGAATTGTTTGAAACTTGATAACCTTATGAAATGTTGTTAGAGGCCGTATTTAGTAAAAATAAATGTGCCAATGGGGGTGCCATTATCCTTTCCATACATATTTAGAGAGCCTTTCCGAACTCGTGTGACAACAAAAGTTCTCTGGTTTAAATTTGATTGTCAATAAACTTACTTTTCTTAAGAATCCACTTCGTTGGAGGCATTATAATAACAAGGATACACATTACCCTGAGGCCTTTGATAGAGAGTAAGTCAGAGCCTCTTACCTTGGTATTTTCAAACTCTTGGCGACAGAAATAAAAGCTACGCATCTCGCGTCCTGGACCCTCGATTGAAGCCTCCACAAATACTCCAAACAATGACTCTGATTCTTATGAAATACTTAAAATTTTCGCTACGTTTTCGGCACACTGAATTGGTATACATATTGAATAGTTGACTGATTCAATGTGTTGCAAAATATGATGATTTACGGTAAAAATTAACGGATTTTTTAAGCTCTCAAGTCATGTCAAGTTGTAGTTTTTCCATTTTGACTAAATATGTGAAAGGCGTTCTTCGTTTGTACACAGGCCTACCAAACTGATCTAACGAAACATCTAAAATTATGTTGTTTGGTTTGGGCTTCCTGTGGTCGCTCGGCTAAACGACAATTAAAATTTAATCTTCTAAATTTTCTCTTTTATTCTTTTTCTTTTTTCTTTCGTTCTCTTTCTTAATTTTATTTATTTTTTTAATTCAAATTCAAATTCAAATTTTATTTTATCTTTTTTTCTTTATTTGTTGAAGGATATTACGAGTTGTTTATGAGTTTGTGCTGCAGATTTTGTCAATAAGCATAAAAAATTAATAGTGGATTTGGTTTAATGACAAGGTAGACTGAACTCATTGAACTCCATCAAAATATGGTTCGGAATTTCTGTCGATGTTTAAAGAAATGGAGAGATATGTAAATATCGAACGACATCAAAACACTTTTGACGTCATATTTGCCTTTAGAGTAAGGGATCACAGTCTGTAGCAAGGGGCCGGGGAATCCTTCAAAAATAATAAAATAAAATAAATGAATGAGAATGACAGTGGATTCCACAGAGTGGCTCTCCTTCCACTTTATTCCAATGGGAATTTATTCTCAACATTCTGCGAACTCGGTAGTTCGAGTTTCCCGTTGGAATTTGGTTTTTATCTGCCGCCAGTCAAAAATATAAAAGGTACCGACTGATTAGTTTTGATTGACGGCAGCGAAAAAACAATTTCACAACAAGCCGTTGAATTGTTTGAGTTCGCAGAATATTGAGAATGGCAAAATAGATTTCCCTCTCATTAAATGCAATCCAATCCCATGCATGCAAGAATGCAAGAACTAATGAATAGATGGATAACTAAAAGTTCCTTATCGATCACCAACAGGTTGTCATGGTAACTGGATATGATAAACATGGAAGGTTCAACATCAGTTCATTAAGTCCTCTTGTTGTCGGCGACCTGAAGCGCTCTGTCAACGGCTGCGCCCCTACAATCAAGCAAGGATTTGGTAAGCTAAACAATGTCCTTGTCAGCTTGTCAGAGGTGTCCTAGTGAGGGTCGGTTCGGGCTGGGGTTTCAATTAAGTACAGGAGAAGGTGGTGAGAGGATGTGAGAGTTTGAGGGGTTTTACAGCCTTCCTTTAAAATTCATGCAAGCACTCCATTCCATTTCTATCTTTAACGGTAAAAGTGAAAAAATATGAGAAAATGTCAATGTCATTCCACGAATCGGACAACAAAACGCTAAGGCAGTGTTCTAAACGGCTTGACCAAATATATTGGGGGAGTTTCTATGAATTTACCTAAGCACACGTTCTAGTGAATATCTCTGGAATTTCAAAGTGTTTGTATACAGCTATCTCAAAAAAAACGTTGAATACTGAATACTGCATACTGAATAGTACACTCCAAGACAGAAATGCATTTTGGGTCATGTAATATTGTCTAAAGTAAAATAAATAATAATAATTTATTTTATTTCAGAGCATTCCTTCCAAAACAATACACTAGCTACATCTAGAGAGTAAATCGCTGTATATTTCCTTTTTATTTCAAACTAATGCGACCCACAATGCCCTTCGGTATTGGAATGCACTATTCAGTATTCAGTATTCGATCAACGTTTTTTGAAATAGCTGTATATATTGTTGAAGTTGACGCTGAAATAAAACTATCCCTGAGTAAATGAGTCTGTAATCAAGGGACACAGTGGTAATTTCTGAACTAGAAAAATGTCTTTTCTTACAAACCATATTTTTCTAATTATTTTTCAGATACTCTTAGCGGTGGAGAGATCGCAGGGGTTGTTGTTGGAAGCATTATTGGATTTGTTCTATTGTGCGTTTTATGTTTCTGGCTAGTTTCGTATTCTATTTCAGGAAAATGTTGCAATGAACATGATGGATCTGTATAAGGCCCAAAACAAAATGGTCCAACATTAATGCAGTCAAACTGGTTTATTTTGACTTAGGTGTAGTTAATGAAAAACGTAGAATAATTCTGGCCAGCGAAACGCACATATATAGTTAGCTACTTTATTGGCTAAGGCTCGGTTTAGACGTCGATGTTCACATGTGCTGAATCTAATGCAAATAAGCAAAACCTATTGTTTGAATTCATTTGTATTAGATTAAATTCGTCACATGTGAACTTCGACGTCTAAACCGGGCATAAAAACCGTAAGAAATTGACTAAGATCTTCAAGCCATTGCCATCAGCGTTGCAGGTTTTGTTGAATCGTTATCTAGGTACGAACCCGGGGGGGGGGGGGGGGGTACTCCCTATAATTGACTATACGGGGATGCTCCGCCCGAAAGGGGTACTTTTTTCAAGCCGCACGTATTTGAGTTTTGGTATAAAAAGGGGTTGATTTTCTTCAAAAGTATATGAAAGGGGTACCTTTTCAGGCAAAAAGGTATAAAAATGGGGTAATTTTTTGCTGAAATTTGGTATAGAAAAGGGTAAGGGGTCGAGAGTCCGGGCGAAGCATCCCCGTATGAAACGACCCGAAGTACCCCTGTTGCAAGGATGTACACAAATAAAGCGCTATCTCGTTTCTTGCACATTCATATGCGTCTAATTTAGTGAAGACAATGACACGTGGTCTATATAACTGGAAAGCTCTCGCCGTTGAAGTTCATTATCCAAATAGTATGCTAATGTGTTTTTGATCGACAAAGCGGAAACAAAATGGTTATTAAAGCGGAAACTCTTGTACATTTATGGACACAGGAAATGAATACCTTTGGATGCTATAAATATCCGCCAACAAGTTATGAGCTTCCTGTTGAGCATTCTTTATATATCAGCAAAACTCTTAGCACCAAACAGAGAACTACTAACACTGATATCTGTATATTAATTCCCTGCAGAGTAAATGTATACGATTCCTGCAAGGGTATAATAAATAATATATAAATAATCATAAAATGATGATAAATAAATGAATTCACTTATCACGTGATCAGCTTTTTATTCGTACTTTTTACGAATCGAAGTCTCTTCAAGTCTAAATTCAGATCGAGAATAATAAAATCATAATATAAAATAATTTGCTCGCTTGAACTATTTTTTCCTCATTGCTTGTCCAATAATAATAAGTGGCTTCGAATATTCTAGATTAAAAATAATCCATTGAAGATTAAACATATCGATGACCTTGCACGTTAAGATGATGTAAAAATCGAAATGCCGTATTTTACTGGCAGAAATAGGAAGCCATTTCAGTGTTATGACGTGTCGTACAGTGCACGCACGTGCAATAACACAGTACTGGAAAAACACTCATTGGAAAAACACTCTATAGAGAGAATTATTAAAAAGTGTTATGTAATCCCTACTTTTGGCATCGTTATTTTCAAATTTCCTATTCCAACTGACTATGTTTTTTTTTAGCAGCAAATTGATTTCCACATTTTTATTTTAGTTGAAATATAAATCAAATAATTTTTTAATTTCTACAACAATATAAACCCCCATATCATTACGTATACCAACTGTTAAAAGTTTGAAAGTGTTGAAAAAAATTCTGAAAATATCCTATATCCTTTGAATTTCTTAATGTACTCAAACTACACTGCCAACTTTCAGAGCTTTTTTTAAATAATTACAATGTTAATGTGTAGGGATAAGTGTTATTTTACTGAGCTACTTTTACATGTTCATCTCGAACCTTCGGCAACCAAGTTTTTGCTAGTTGTCTTGCTTCGCTAGTCATGAAGTGACTTCCACTTGGATATCGGCTCTAGTTTTCGTAAACTTTTCTATAACATTTCTGCTTCAGTTTTTCTCTACTTTCTCCTATCTTCTTGTTATTTTGTATTTAAATTAAGCTTGCTAATTCTCACAGATTCAAAATGAAAAGTTTTTGCAATTTTATTTAAGACCAAAACCAATATTTTTTGATTGGAATCAGTCGAGCATTCCATGACGTTGTCCTAAATACAAGCTTTAGAAACAATATCGGTTAGTATAAATTTAGACAGGACTTCATATGTTATTAGAATCCGTACAGGAACTGCACTGATAACAGACCAACGCAACAGAGTACGAGCCTAGCTACTAAAACCAGTCAATCTTGAGGAGAAAAAAACAAACATGCAAGAAAAAATGTCAATTATCTTCCTGTTTTTACTCTCGACTTGGATAACAACGGTTTTGGCTCAAAATGGTAAGTCAAGCTAACTCTAATACTATTTATTGAAAAAAATATCTAGAATTTTTTATGGTTCTCATTTTTCGAATTTTCAAAGTTCAACTTTTCTTAGTATCTCGCAATTCAATGGCGCAGAGCAGAATTTAAAAATAAATATAATTGACTATTTACAGTTAGTTAGCATTCTAAGTCAGACTTCGTTCCTATAAAGCGTTTATGGGGGTAAAAACAGGATTGTTTTAAAGCGAAGTCGAACGTTTATGATTTTACTTGATGCCGATACCAAAGGCGGAAAGTAGAAAATTTCATTTTGAACAGGGCCTAGAATTTGCTCAGATAGAACCACACAATGTATAGTTAAAAATATCGTAGACAGATTTGTTTTTTTCTCGACGAAAACTCTATCGTTTACTACTCATACGAAAACTACATATTGTGTAAATACGTTCAAGGAGTTAGTTGACTTGAGCTACGTCAGCCAATTTAAAGACGAGGATCGAGTATAAAGTCTATCCAACTATATCTTTACCAAAAAGAAGGAATCTTTTTCGCTATGTTTTGCAAGAAAAGAGACAAATACGTGTCTGTAAAAAATCGTTTTTTTTTTTTTTTCCAAAATGCAGAAATATGTACCAAATATTATTCTATTCTTTCTTACAGGAACTACTACAGCACAGCCACCAATTGGTAAGTTTACTTAAGTAACTGAAGTCATTCAGTGAGCCATTGAGTTGTCCCTCATTAGTCAGTCAGTCGGTCGTTCATTCGTTTGGTAGTTCGTTCGTTTGGTCGGTCGGTCGGTCGGTCGGTCGGTCGGTCAGTCGGTCGGTCTGTCGTTCGTTCGTTTGGTCGGTCAGTCAGTTAGTCAGCCAGTCACGTGATCACTCAATTTTTCGTGTTTTCTTTCTAACTTTTCTTTCCCCATACAATAGCTTCGACAACAGGGATGTCCTCTAATCATACCCAGTCCAACACTTCAAGTACTGGTAAGTTAGCTGAATCTTTCAAAGGATCGAACTAGCCTCCTCCGCAGACATCTCCTTTATCTCTCCTTTTGGTGTTTAGACTCGTCGGGCTTCCTGTGGTGAGGAGAAAAAAGAAGGAGGTCGAGGGGTCTCCTCCTCGTTTCTCTCTCTCTCTCTCTCTCTCTCTCTCTCTCTCTCTCTCTCTCTCTCTCTCTCTCTCTCTCTCTCTCTCTCGTCCCCAGTTCTTCCTGGCCAAACATTTCAACACAGGAATCCCAGTCGCGGTCTGGAGAATAAATATGGAGTAGACTGCGGATGAGGCTAGGATCGAACTACGTTGAGTTGTTTGATCAAGTTTGAATGCCTTGGTATAGAAAGATCGTTAAAATGCAGAAGGCACAGGATAGTAATGAATAATGAAGAGTCCCCCCTATAACTTCTGGGGTTCCCAAAAGGTCAATTCTAGGACCCTTTCTTTTTTTTAATTTCCATCAATGACAATCCTAAGGCCAGTTTAGGCGTCGAATTTCACGTGCCGAATCTAAGCCCATTGTTTGAATTCATTCGGCAAATGTGAAATTCGACGTCTAAACCTAAGGGCCTAAGGTAAGGAATAACTGAATTTTAGCTAAATTAATTATCGTTCTTTTTTGTTTAGTGGCTACCACCATGGTGATGTCCACGATCACTTCTACAACTCCTACTCCAACAGACGATCCGACTTCCGTGAACTCGAACGGTAACATTAGATTGTTTTTAATTGATTACTGGAAGAAATATATTGGCATAAATCTTATCCACTTATTCCTCACTAAACCACCAACCAAACAACCATACGACCAGTCCACAATCCACCAACCAAACAACCATACGACCAGTCCACAATCCACCAACCAATCAACCATACGACCAGTCCACAATCCACCAACCAATCAACCATACGACCAGTCCACAATCCACCAACCAAACAACCATACGACCAGTCCACAATCCACCAACCAAACAACCATACGACCAGTCCACAATCCACCAACCAATCAACCATACGACCAGTCCACAATCCACCAACCAATCAACCATACGACCAGTCCACAATCCACCAACCAAACAACCATACGACCAGTCCACAATCCACCAACCAAACAACCATACGACCAGTCCACAATCCACCAACCAATCAACCATACGACCAGTCCACAATCCACCAACCAAACAACCATACGACCAGTTCACAATCCACCAACCAATCAACCATACGACCAGTCCACAATCCACCAACCAATCAACCACTTATAAAACAACTAATCGACCGACCAACTAAAAAAAGGTTAACCAACAAACCCAACATCCCACGAACCTACCAATCAACTACCCTACCAACCAACTAACCAACTACCCAACCAACCAACCAACCAACAAACCAACCAACTAACCAACCACTCACCCACCCCGGCACCCACCAACCAACCAACCAACCAACCAACCAACCAACCAACCAACCGACAAACCAACCCACCAACCAACTCACAAACCAACCAACCATCCAACCAACCCACCCACCCCGGCACCCACCAACCAACAGACAAACCAACCCACCAACCAACTCACAAACCAACCAACCGACCAACCAACCAACCAACCAACCAACCAAACCACCCACCCACCCACCCACCCACCAACCAACCAACCAACCAACCAACCAACCAACCATCCAACCAACCAACCAACCAACCAACCAACCGACCGACCAACCAACCAACCAACCAACCAACCAGCCAACCAACCAACCAACCAACCAACAAACCAACCAACCAACCAACCAACCAACCAACCATCCATCCAACCAACCAACCATCCAACCAACCAACCAACCAACCAACCAACCGACCAACCAACCAACCAATTCAACCAACCGACCGACCAACCAACCAACCAACCAACTAACCATCCAACCATCCAACCAACCAACCAACCAACCAACCAACCGACCAACCAACCAACCAACCGACCGACCAACCAACCAACCAACCAACCAACCATCCAACCAACCAACCAACCCAATAACCCAATAACCCAACTTGTCTTGTCTTGTCTTGTCTTTCCACCCACTCCCTTCTCTCTTCATCTTTCTTTCCTTCCTAAACTTCTTTTCTATTCCTCTCTCATATGTAATATTTTTCAATAAAAATTATATTTCTATTTTTGGTTTAAGGAGATTGGTGGAACGCTATGGGTTCCCTGTACAGGGGACTCCTGATCGGAGGAGTAGTGCTGTTTGTTATCATTGTGATTGGTATTATCTGTTGTTGCTGCTGCTGCTGTGGGGTCTGCGCAGGAAGCGCTTGTTGTAAAGAGGGAGTAGTTTGAAAGAACTGATTCAACTGAAAGCAAAATACCAGCCAAAAAATTCATGTTACATGATAATAATTCTGCATCTAACAATTCACGTATATACAACAGTAAAATCAGACAATTTCCCAATAATGTAAAGGCATCGCTTCTTTTAAGTCATGCAATTTCCTCGCTACTTGTTTTGCAATTCTGTTACATGATAAAAAGATAAGTACACTGCAGTTGCACAGACAGGGGATGCTAAACTATAGCATTGCTTCGACATTGTTGCAAAAGATGAACTAGTGTCACAGCGCCTCAAAAATAAAATAATAATGTCAAAATCACTTTGGAAATTAGTATAAGTTTGATAATTAACACTACCCTTTTGAATTTTGTTGAAGACATCTTTCGACAGACCTCTGTCATTGTTAGTTAAAAAATAGAATAAATAATGTTATTATTAATGAGTTTGAATAAAAGAACAATGCTATGTAAATGTAAAAAGGAATGTGACCTAATTAACAGGAGAGAGTCAAATTAACATGATTGACTTGATGGTTAAATATTGGTCTCATCCAGATAATGTATAAGGCTCGCTTCTTTGATCTTATACGTTGAGAGTTGAGTGTTGGAAGAGTCTAAATTTCGAAAAAATATATCCTTGGTGCAGAATTAATTTAGACAAATTATGTGGACAAATTAGGTTTGATATCAGTTTACCAAGCGAAAAAAACAAAAGGCCTCAATATTCTTTTTTCATATTCTCAGCACGCGATCGTCATAACAAAAAAAAAAAAAAGAAATCTAATTTCATTCGAGTATTTTTTATTTCGTTTCGTGTGCAGTTCTTATGAATTATTTCAAGTACGTCCGGCTCTCAAGTGGAACTGATCTGGGTGTTGAATAATAAATCTTTCTTTGACAATAATTTTTTTTAAATTGCTGTTTCTAATTTGAAATTTCTTTTTTGAGTTCGTCTTATAACGTCGTTCGTGTATATATTCTAGTTATCCACAGTTGCATTTCAGTTGTTGATAATTATATCTTAAAATGCGAATGATGAGGACTGAGATATGGATGGATGAATGGATGGATGGATGGATGGATGGATGGATCGTGGATGAATGGATGGATAAGTAAACACAACTTTACAACTTAATTCTCATACATCACGACTAAATACGTTCAAATACTAAGACCAACATTTTTCTATAATGTTTTTAAGAGCAGATCGAATATCATTCATTCTCCACAAATAGAACAATGGATTCATGACAGAATGAAATCCCGTTAAAAACTGCGCGACATGAACCGCGAAAACCTTATTCTCCAAGTCAGCAATCAAGTTGATCGCCCCAACAACAATCAGAGGAAGATACGATGCCAAAGTCATCATTAGAACGATCAACATAGTGTTCAAAGAACGCCTATACTT
Source organism: Anthopleura xanthogrammica (assembly GCA_964019055.1). NCBI lineage: Eukaryota > Metazoa > Cnidaria > Anthozoa > Actiniaria > Actiniidae > Anthopleura > Anthopleura xanthogrammica. The sequence continues at coordinate 12,070,218 of OZ025210.1, forward strand.
CACCACATTGAAGTCCGAAGTCCGTTGATTTTCGATCGAGCCATTCGAGACTTTGGATAGTTTCTTCAAATTCACAAACGATGCAGAGTAGCTGAAGGTAAGAGTCGTTAAAATGACAATTGCTGTTACGACACCGATAAGTAACATGATATTGAAGCTCCAAAACTGAATAACTGTTATAATGACAAAAACTATTGCCAGCCATAAAAAGATGACGAGCCTTTTGACTCGTTTCGTCGTCACTATAGTTTTATACGCTGTTTTGGTAGCTATAGCAAGGTACCGGTCAATACTTATTGCTGTTAGGGTAAACAAAGATATCGTTCCTAGAGAATAAGTGATACGAATATTTACCAAATACATCGTACAGAAGAGAGAAGTGTATTTTGTTAAAGCGGCGATACAGTAGACAATGTAGAATGGCTGAGCGACTGCACCGATTAATAAATCATTAACAGTCAAACTAGCGAGCAAGATTCTTGAAGGAGAATGAAGAGATGGTGTCTTGAAAACTGTTAAGAAGACGAGGAAATTGAAGATTGTTATCGAAATCGCTGTAAAAACATAGAGGGTTATTAGAGGTATCTCAAAGTAGAACTCAAATTCGTCCATTTTTACGTCTTTTTCATAGCACTGGTTGAGATGAGACATCGTGCAAATAAAAGTCCGAGGGCTTTGTTCAGGCTTTGCTTTTAGGTAGAAAACTGAATTGAAGAGTTTATACTGGGAAGGATGAAAATTTATACGAAGCTGTGAGCACTTTAAGAACCATCACTTCAAGATGGTACCTAAAGGTTTTTTGATTCCGGTATAGCACTCGAAGGGCTTCTAGATGCCGGTAGGAACACGACTTTAAGAACCAGCATTCAAAGGGCTTCTGGATGGTATGAACGCGGTTTTAAGAACCAGTACTTCAAGGTGGTATGTAAAATTTCTTTTTGAATCAGGAAGCACTCGATCAAAGGTCTTCTAGAGTGGTAGGAACACGATTTTAAGAACCAGCACTCAAAGGGCTTCTGGTTGGTATGAGTAACACTTAAAGAACGAGCACTCGAAGGGCTTCTAGATGATATGAACACGATTTTAAGAACCAGCACTTCAAGATGAATGTTTGAGTCCGGTAACACTGGAAGGGCTTGAATTGTAGATGGTGGGAACACAATTTTAAGGATCGGCACTCAAAGGGCTTAGTTTTGGATGTTATGAACACGATTTAAAGCATTAACACGGAAACAGCTTTCATAGAAAGATCAGTTCTTGCATCAATCAGCACTCAAATGGCTTCTTGCTGGTATGAACACGATTTTAAGAATCAGCACTCGAAGGGCTTGTTGATGGTATGTACACGATTTTAAGAACCAGCACTAGGAGGGCTTCTAAATGGTATGGTACAGTATTACTCACCAAGAACAAGAGACGTGAATAAGCACTCAAAAGGCTTCTTGAAGATATGAAAAAGATTTTAAGAATCAGCACTCGAATGGTTTCCGGATGGCATGCACATGATTTCGATCAGCACTAAAAGGGCTTTTATATGGTATTTTTCATTCCGTCAACTGATAGCCGCCAAGTCCCACGAACATAAAAACCAATTTCCAATTTCCTACCGATATA